>CM075818.1:30324718-30745483 GCA_037975025.1 Excoecaria agallocha
CCGTTAGTCAGTTTTGGCAGGAGATCTTTAAGCTCTAAGGAACTCAGTTAAAGCTTAGTTTAGCTTATCACCCAAAAATGGATGGGCAAACCGAAGTAGTAAATCATTATGTGGAAACTTATCTAAGATGTTTTGCTACTAATCATCCAAAAAATTGGTTTCTTTGGCTGTCTTGGGCTGAATTTTGGTATAATTCCACCTTCCATGCTTCTATTAACACTACTCCTTTTGAGGTGGTGTATGGACGCAAACCTCCAATAGTTTTCCAGTTTGTATCGAGTGAAATTCAAGTTGAGGCTGTCGGTAGGGAGTTGAAAGATCGAGATGAGGCACTACGATAGCAGAAGTTGCACCTTGCTCGTGCTCAATCCAAGATGAAAGCTGTTGCCGACCAGCATTGGCATCACGTGGAATTTGATGTGGGCGATAAAGTATTTGTCAAGTTGAAGCACCATCACCAAAGTTCAGGGGCATCTCGCATCCATACCAAACTATCTCCACGATTTTATGGCCCATATGTTGTGGTTAAAAGCATCGGACCGGTTGCTTATCAATTGGACTTGTCACCCAATGCCAAGATTCATCCAGTTTTCCATATCTCCCTTCTAAAGAAAGTAGTAGGTACAGCTCCAATCTACCCATCGCTTCCAACAGGGTTAGAACCTGATGAGGTAACACCTTCAAACCCTTTATGTATCTTGGCTTAATGCACTATAAGTAGACACGGGGAATCTTTGGACTAGTGGTTAATTCAATGGCAAGACGGAGGAGTGGAGAATGCTACTTGGGAGGATGTCTTTGTGATTCGCCACCAATTTTCTGACTTCCAGCTTGAGGACAAGACTTCTCTTCAACAGGCCGACAGTGATAGAGAGCTGCTAGTGGACCCTTACACCAGTAAGAATAATGCAAGGCCCAATACCTGGAGAGTATATTCCAAGAGACATAGGAAGGGTACAAATGGGGCAGAGGTTGCTGAGCTAGCAAATTCAGTTATGCAAGGAGAGGCGTGAAGGGGAGAGAGGGAATAAGAGGGCAAAAGGTGGGAAAACGTAATCATGAGAAGAGCATCATTGTGGTTGTAGGCAGCGAGAGGCTGAGGTAAGAGGGAGGAGAAGTTTACGATTAAGGCTCCTACTCTTGAAGGCTGTGTTTTATTGCTATTTGTTCTTTGTTGTTATTTTGCTTTGTTATCAATACAAAATCTATTGTATTTTGTTTTGTTATCAATACAAACTTTATTGTATTTTTTTGTTATTAATACAAATCCAGCATTTGAGTTTTCTTCATCTTCTTGTTGTTGTTGTGTGTGGTTATTTTGGGATCCCATCATTGGTCTGATCTGTCGGATACGTGACCGGAGACAATGGAAACAAGACAACACGCCTTAGCAGCATGTTTGGATGAAATGGAGAATCAAGTGGGGGAGTTGGCAGCGTGTGTGAAGGAACTAACCAAGTCGGTCACATAAATACAAACTTGTTTGGCAAAGTCCCAGTAAGAATATCAACATGATAAGAAGAAGGTGGAGGAATTTAGAGGCCTAGTTTTTAGTTGGATTAAATGATTGGATAAAAACCCACCAATGTGGGGGAATATAGTTCACAGGGAGAAACTAATGAAGAAGGGTATCAGCAGTGGCAACAATCTGCACCGAAAATGAATTTTCAAATCAAACCTAACTACTTTACAGACCCATATACTCCTCTGAAGAAGGTAAAGCTTCCCAGCTTCAATGGGGACGACCCACGCAGATGGATTACTTTAACCGAGTCTTATTTTCGGATCAATCAAATATGTAATATCCCTCAGTATACCCTAGAAGAATTTTCACTAATTAATTAATTAGTGATTATGCTTAATTAAGTATAAATGTATAATGAAGGACCTAATTGAAAAGCTAAAGGGTAAGATTTGGGGTAGAATTTGAATTAAGGAAAGATGAGGGACTAAATGGCAAGTTTAGCTTAAATTGACATGTGGACCATTGAGAAGGGAAGAAGAGAGGAGATATTTTGGGAGAGTTGGCCGGCCATCATGAGGTCTCCAATCTTCATCTTCATCCTCTCTAACTCCACTCTCTCTCTCTCATCTTCTCTCTCTCTCTCACTCTCTAAAAGATTTCTTTGAAGTGGGAAAAGGAAAAGAAAGATTGTTCTTAGTTTAATCTTAAGGTAATCTTGATTCTTCTTTAATTTGTATTGTTCTTTGTTTAGTTTGTGTAATATTTATGGAAGTGTTTTATATTATAGAAGGGGAATCAAGCCAAAGAAAAGGGAAAGAGGCTCTCCAAGGTTGAAGAAGACTTGGAGCTTAGTAAGGTATGGGAACTTAGGGTTTTCTTTGTGTGTAAAGTCTTGTGATTTGTCATGAGAGAGGTCTGGAGTGTCTCTCTCCTGTATTTTGTGGATGATTATAAGCTTGAAGATGGATTATAGTTGATAAAATGCATGTTTGAGTTGAAAATATGAAAACTGTCTTAAGGATCACTTGACCAGTCTGTATATTTTTGCTCATATCTTGAGCTATAGTTATGCAAATGATGAAATTCCAATTGGTATGGAAACTAGACTTGTAATCCTTGATTTTGTTAGAAGAGACCAAAACCTGATTCTCACTGCATGATAGTGAAAATCGGGATTGATTTCTGATTGTGATTGAAAATATGCCCTTATGAACAGCCTGTGGTTTTTATGTAATATCTCAAGATTTACAAGTCCTATTGAAATGATTTTTGATGTTTTGGAAACTAGAAATGTAAATCTAAAACTTTGTAGAAGATAGTGTTTTCTGAAAAATCCGTTTGGTATGTCGAAATTGAGATGCAATTTAAGTTTGTACATTAATTTACAGGATTTTTGAACAATAATCACTTTAAGGCGGTTGCCCCGTCGTTTTATGTCGCGAGCGTGACTTATGTCGCGAGCGCGACATTAAACGGAAGCCTTGTGTCTCGAGCGCGACTTATGCCGCGAGCGCGACATCAAGAAATGCTCATATAGGCCATTGCCGTCTGTCGCGAGCGCGACTTGAAAGAGTGATTTAAAGCCATCGCTGTCTGTCGCGAGCGCGATTATTATCGCGAGCACGACAAGTGTCGCGAGCGCGACAATCGTCGCGACCGCGACAATAAGCCTGTGTTTTCTAATTTTAATATTTGTATTTTATGACTCTAATTGAGCTTTAAACGTGTCTAAGTCACCATAAGTTGTAATGTATAGCGAGAAAACCCTTTCAAAGTTCAAGAGTTTATTATTCGATTATAAGGTAAGTTCCATCACCTTAAACGAGATGTTGCATATGATACTTCTTTTCTATATGATTGATTTTATATTATGGAATAGCAATATATGATAGAGAAATATCTTGCATTCGTTAATGCTATAGTTGTATATGTTAGTACAATTTCACAAAATATGAAAAGTAATTGAATTAAGCCTGCACTTAAAGACTTGGTCGTGGATAGATAGGCATGCCTATAGGGTTATCGCAGCTGCTTCTGTTTGACTCTTATGAGTCTTCTGTTTGTCTCTATATGAGACTTCTGTTCGGATACCTACGTGTATCCTTCTGTTTAGATACCTACGGGTATCCTTCTGTTATGATACCTTCGGGTATCCATTGCACCCGTTATCCACACCCACAGGAAATTGTAAGCAGGCCATTTGTGCAAATACATTATAAAGTATGTTTTTGCTTTGATTATATGGTACTGTTATATCTTGATTAATCTTGTAAGGCTTTCTATTTCTATCATTATTAAATGATTGGAAATAGCTACTGTAAGTACTTATCTGCATGTTATTAGTTGTTCCCCACTAAGCTTTATAGCTTAGCACGGGTGTTTATCCGTGTAGGTTTGCAAGGTAGATCGTGTGTTCAGGGACAAAGCCAACAATCTCACAAGTCAACACAAGATTAGAAATAGCATAAATGTTTGAGATTGATTTTTGTATCTCTTTTGGTTACATCTAAGGCATTTGTATATGTATAAAGGCATGTAATTATAAAGTTATGTTAAGAATACTCTACAGCAAGTGAAAGTATAAGTATATGATCATGCATGATGGGCATAGAATGTATGTATGTATGTTTATATATGCATCATTAACAAATAAGTCATAGCATTGATAGAATTAATGAATGTAATTAGTAACAGTAATTAGGATTATCTAGTATAGTCATTACATTTTTGGTATCAGAGCGCCTTGGTTTAGGCGGTTCTGGCCAATAGGAATTTCAAGTGTCTTAGATATAGAATTTTGTTGTTGTTGGCTGATTGTGGCTGTCCCTGTGTTTCTTTGTTATAGTTATAAATGGAAAGGTATCGTGAAGTTGTAGATGAGTCGGCTGAAAGTAATCTGCCGGGTCAATCGAATCCTTCTCAGCCAGAATTTTCTGCATCTACTAGAGGTGGGGCAACTGCTGTTGAGTCTGGGGAAGCTTTGTTGAAGATTTCCCAGGATATGGCTCAGATTTTACATAGGATGACTGCACCAAAGGCTCCAATTTCTGAGATTAGAAAGCATGGTGCAGAAGAGTTTCTAGGCTCTACTTGGGAAGAGTCTGAGAAAGCTGAGCTGTGGCTTGAAAGAGTAGAAAGGGTTTTTACCGAAGTTCAGTGCCCCGTCAGTCAAAAGGTGACTTGTGCTGTGTCCTTACTTCAGGGAGCAGCGTATGACTGGTGGAAACTGGTTCTGACTCAACCTCAGCTACCTGATTCCCTCTCTTGGGAATTCTTTGTAGCTGAGTTTAAAAGGAGATATGTGACAGAAGCTTATAAAGACGAAAAAGTTGAAGCAGTTTCTGAATCTTAAGCAAAGAGGTATGTCAGTGGCTGAATATGAAGCCGAATTCAATCGCTTGAGCAAGTATGCACCAAAACCAATGTTAACTGGGACTTTCAAGTGTTGCCAGTTCGAAGATGGATTAAATGATCAGATTTGGGATCATTTGATAGGGCCTATTTCTCTCCATCCTGTGGATTATCATCAGCTGGTTCAAGCAGCTATCCGGGTTGAGAAGGAAGAAAATGTGAAAAGAGAAAGAGAGCAAAGAAGAAGAAGTTTTTCTCGGGGTGGTTCCACATCCGGGAAAAGATCGAGGTTGACTCAAGGAGATCAACCATTGCCATTTGGCAATCACCCTGCATCTAGAGGAAGACAGCAGGGGACTTTTTCTACAGCTGGCTCAGGTAGAGGTGTTGTATCAGGACAAGGCAGAGGCCAAGCTCCAGAATGCACCTATTGTTTTAGGCGACATTGGGGCACTTGTAGAATGCTTACCAGTGGTTGTTTCAGATGTGGCAGCACGGAGCATTTTATAGCTAATTGTCCTATGCCGCAGGATCAAGTTTCGAGTCAACAGAGTAACCGAGGAGCTTCTAATACACCTTCTTTTGGTAGAGGTCGTGGTAGAGGCAGAGGTGGATCGGGCCAGTTTAGAGCCCAGTCCAGGAATGTTTCTGAGTCGGTAGATCGACCTTTTGCTTCTACACCTCCTATTCGAGCTTATGCTATGAAAGGTCGAGAAGATGCTGATGCTCCTGAGATCATAGCTGGTATATTCTCCCTCTTTGATACTGATGTGCATGTGCTTATAGACCCGGGATCTACACATTCTTATATTTGTAATGGGGAGCTGGGTAGAAATGTGTCTGTTGTTGATCATATGACTTATGATATATGTGTAATTAGTCCTTTGGGCCATAGTATTCATGTGAATAAAGTTTATAGAAATTGCCCTATTAGAATTCAAGAGAGAGAGTTCCCAGCTGACCTAATTGTTTTGCCTTTTCATGAGTTTGATGTAATCCTGGGTATGGATTGGCTGTCTAGATATCATGCCATAGTGGACTGTAAAGCTAAAACAGTATTGATTAAGAGTGATGGGGGAGTTGAGACATTGATTAAGGGTAGTAAGTCTAAACCCTTAACCAATGTTATTTCTGCAATGAAAGCGAAAAGATTTCTTCGAAAGGGATGTGAAGCATACCTGGCTTTAGTTCTTGATTCGAAAAGAGAGACAGTTAGTCTTCAGGACATTCCAGTGATCAATGAATTTCCTGATGTTTTTCCTGAAGAACTTCCTGGGTTGCCACCGGAAAGAGAAGTTGAGTTATCAATTGAGGTTGTGCCTGGTACAGCTCCTGTCTCCAGAGCACCTTATAGAATGGCACCAACAGAATTAAAGGAGTTAAAGGTTCAGTTGCAAGAGTTGTTAGACAAAGGCTTTATCAAGCCTAGTGTATCACCCTGGGGTGCGCCGGTGCTGTTTGTTAAAAAGAAGGATGGCACTCTGAGAATGTGTATTGATTACAGACAGCTTAACAAGGTGACTGTGAAGAACAAGTATCCTTTACCTCGAATCGAGGATCTTTTTGATCAGTTACGAGGTGCAGGAATGTTTTCTAAAATTGATCTGAGATCGGGGTATTATCAACTGCAAGTTAAAGACATGGATGTCCAGAAGACTGCAATTAGGACTCGGTATGGACATTACGAATTTTTAGTAATGCCTTTCGGGTTGACTAATGCGCCGGCAGCTTTCATGGATCTGATGAATAGGGTGTTCAGACCCTATTTAGATCAGTTTGTTGTAGTATTCATAGATGATATTTTGGTTTATTCTCGTGATGAAGCGAAGCATGCAGAACATCTGAGAATAGTACTGCAAACTTTGAGAGAGCAACAGTTGTATGCAAAGCTAAGCAAGTGTGAATTCTGGCTTAAAGAAGTTGCTTTCCTTGGGCACGTGGTGTCTTCTGAAGGCATCAGAGTGGATCCTAAAAAGGTTGAGGCAATAGTAAATTGGAAACCGCCTAGAAATGTACCAGAAGTCCGAAGTTTCTTGGGCTTAGCCGGTTATTATAGACGGTTTGTGAAAGGATTTTCAGTTATTGCCTCTCCACTCACTAGATTACTACGAAAAGAAGCTAAATTTGAGTGGACAGATCGTTGTCAAGCCAGTTTTGATCAGTTAAAAGAGATGTTAACTCAAGCTCCAGTTCTTACTCAACCAGTAACAGATAAGGAATATGCCATGTACAGTGATGCATCGAGAAATGGACTGGGTTGTGTTCTGATGCAAGAGGGTAAGGTAATGGCCTATGCTTCAAGACAGTTAAAACCTCATGAACAGAATTATCCGACTCATGATCTAGAACTAGCCGCAATTGTGTTTGCTTTAAAGATATGGCGGCATTATCTTTATGGTGAGAAATGCAGGATCTTTACTGATCACAAAAGTCTTAAATACTTGCTTACTCAGCGAGATCTTAATTTAAGACAACGCAGGTGGCTAGAATTATTTAAGGACTATGATTGTATAGTCGATTATCATCCAGGAAAAGCAAATGTGGTAGCGGATGCTTTAAGTCGGAAAATGATAGCGACCTTATTATTACAAGATTGTAAATGGAAGTTTTCTTTTGATGGAGCTTTGTTAGCTCAGTTACAAGCTCGCCCCAGCCTAAGACAGACAGTGATAGATGCACAGGCAAATGATGTAAAGTTGCAACAGTTGATTCACTCAGTTGGTTCAGGAGGTCCGATAGAATATTCTGTGGGAAATGATGGTGGTTTTTACTATCGGAATCGTCTGTGTGTACCAGATGTTAAAGAGTTAAAGGAGGCTTTATTGCACGAAGCCCATAGTACAGTATTTACCATGCATCCAGGTGGCAACAAGATGTATAGGGACTTGAAGCAATTCTATTGGTGGCCAGGAATGAAAAGAGATGTAACTGATTATGTCTCCAAGTGCCTAACCTGTCAACAAGTAAAAGCAGAGCATCAACTTCCTTCGGGATTGTTGAATCCTCTTCCCATTCCTCAATGGAAATGGGACAATGTCACGATGGACTTCATTACAGGTTTGCCCACGACCCAAAGAAAACATGATGCAGTGTGGGTCATCATAGACAGACTGACAAAGGTGGCTCACTTTATACCAGTTCGAACCAACTATTCCATGGATAGATTGGCTGAGTTGTACATAGATCAAATTATTAGATTGCATGGGGTGCCTATTTCAATTGTTTCGGATCGGAATCCGAGGTTCACTTCCAGATTTTGGAAGAGTTTACAGCAAGCCTTAGGCACAAAGCTTCTCCTTAGTACTGCATTTCATCCTCAGACCGATGGACAGTCAGAAAGAGTTATACAAGTGCTAGAAGACATGTTAAGAGGCTGTGTTCTAGATTTTCCAGGGAGCTGGGACAAATATGTTACTCTGATGGAGTTTGCATATAATAATGGCTACCAAACTAGCATTGGTATGCCACCTTATGAAGCGCTCTATGGTCGGAAATGTAGAACTCCTTCCTGTTGGACAGAATTAGCTGAAGGCAAATTGACGGGTCCTGATATTGTTAAAGACACTGAAGAGAAGATTCAACTTGTTAAACAGAGATTGAAAGAAGCCAGTGACAGACAGAGATCTTATGCCAACTTAAAAAGGAAAGATATTGAATATCAGGTTGGCGATAAAGTGTTTTTAAAGGTGTCCCCATGGAGAAGGGTATTACGGTTTGGAAAGAAAGGAAAGCTTAGCCCACGGTTTATAGGTCCTTATAAGATCTTGGATCGGATTGGACCGGTAGCATACCGTTTGGAGCTTCCCGGGGAGCTATCAAAATTGCATAATGTCTTCCATGTTTCCATGCTCCGACGGTATCGATCTGATGAGTCACATATCATACCAGTGCAAGATGTTAGTGTCAAATCTGATTATACGTATGATGAAGAACCTAAATAGATACTGGCTAAAGAAGTTAAACAGTTGCGAAACAAAGAGATTCCTTTAGTCAAAGTCTTATGGCAACACCACGGTGTGCAAGAAGCGACTTGGGAATCTGAAGAAGTTATGCGGGCTCAGTACCCACAACTTTTTAATACAGGTATGAATTTCGAGGACGAAATTCTTTTAGGGGGAGAGAGTTGTAATACCCCTCAGTATACCCTAGAAGAATTTTCACTAATTAATTAATTAGTGATTATGCTTAATTAAGTATAAATGTATAATGAAGGACCTAATTGAAAAGCTAAAGGGTAAGATTTG
Organism: Excoecaria agallocha; assembly: GCA_037975025.1. Taxonomy (NCBI): domain Eukaryota; kingdom Viridiplantae; phylum Streptophyta; class Magnoliopsida; order Malpighiales; family Euphorbiaceae; genus Excoecaria; species Excoecaria agallocha. The sequence goes on from CM075818.1 coordinate 30,333,779, forward strand.
GGGTAGAATTTGAATTAAGGAAAGATGAGGGACTAAATGGCAAGTTTAGCTTAAATTGACATGTGGACCATTGAGAAGGGAAGAAGAGAGGAGATATTTTAGGAGAGTTGGCCGGCCATCATGAGGTCTCCAATCTTCATCTTCATCCTCTCTAACTCCACTCTCTCTCTCTCATCTTCTCTCTCTCTCTCACTCTCTAAAAGATTTCTTTGAAGTGGGAAAAGGAAAAGAAAGATTGTTCTTAGTTTAATCTTAAGGTAATCTTGATTCTTTTTTAATTTGTATTGTTCTTTGTTTAGTTTGTGTAATATTTATGGAAGTGTTTTATATTATAGAAGGGGAATCAAGCCAAAGAAAAGGGAAAGAGGCTCTCCAAGGTTGAAGAAGACTTGGAGCTTAGTAAGGTATGGGAACTTAGGGTTTTCTTTGTGTGTAAAGTCTTGTGATTTGTCATGAGAGAGGTCTGGAGTGTCTCTCTCCTGTATTTTGTGGATGATTATAAGCTTGAAGATGGATTATAGTTGATAAAATGCATGTTTGAGTTGAAAATATGAAAACTGTCTTAAGGATCACTTGACCAGTCTGTATATTTTTGCTCATATCTTGAGCTATAGTTATGCAAATGATGAAATTCCAATTGGTATGGAAACTAGACTTGTAATCCTTGATTTTGTTAGAAGAGACCAAAACCTGATTCTCACTGCATGATAGTGAAAATCGGGATTGAAAATATGCCCTTATGAACAGCCTGTGGTTTTTATGTAATATCTCAAGATTTACAAGTCCTATTGAAATGATTTTTGATGTTTTGGAAACTAGAAATGTAAATCTAAAACTTTGTAGAAGATAGTGTTTTCTGAAAAATCCGTTTGGTATGTCGAAATTGAGATGCAATTTAAGTTTGTACATTAATTTACAGGATTTTTGAACAATAATCACTTTAAGGCGGTTGCCCCGTCGTTTTATGTCGCGAGCGCGACATTAAACGGAAGCCTTGTGTCGCGAGCGCGACTTATGCCGCGAGCGCGACATCAAGAAATGCTCATATAGGCCATTGCCGTCTGTCGCGAGCGCGACAAGTGTCGCGAGCGCGACTTGAAAGAGTGATTTAAAGCCATCGCTGTCTGTCGCGAGCGCGATTATTACCGCGAGCGCGACAAGTGTCGCGAGCGCGACAATCGTCGCGACCGCGACAATAAGCCTGTGTTTTCTAATTTTAATATTTGTATTTTATGACTCTAATTGAGCTTTAAACGTGTCTAAGTCACCATAAGTTGTAATGTATAGCGAGAAAACCCTTTCAAAGTTCAAGAGTTTATTATTCGATTATAAGGTAAGTTCCATCACCTTAAACGAGATGTTGCATATGATACTTCTTTTCTATATGATTGATTTTATATTATGGAATAGCAATATATGATAGAGAAATATCTTGCATTCGTTAATGCTATAGTTGTATATGTTAGTACAATTTTACAAAATATGAAAAGTAATTGAATTAAGCCTGCACTTAAAGACTTGGTCGTGGATAGATAGGCATGCCTATAGGGTTATCGCAGCTGCTTCTGTTTGACTCTTATGAGTCTTCTGTTTGTCTCTATATGAGACTTCTGTTCGGATACCTACGTGTATCCTTCTGTTTAGATACCTACGGGTATCCTTCTGTTATGATACCTTCGGGTATCCATTGCACCCGTTATCCACACCCACAGAAAATTGTAAGCAGGCCATTTATGCAAATACATTATAAAGTATGTTTTTGCTTTGATTATATGGTACTGTTATATCTTGATTAATCTTGTAAGGCTTTCTATTTCTATCATTATTAAATGATTGGAAATAGCTACTGTAAGTACTTATCTGCATGTTATTAGTTGTTCCCCACTAAGCTTTATAGCTTAGCACGGGTGTTTATCCGTGTAGGTTTGCAAGGTAGATCGTGTGTTCAGGGACAAAGCCAACAATCTCACAAGTCAACACAAGATTAGAAATAGCATAAATGTTTGAGATTGATTTTTGTATCTCTTTTGGTTACATCTAAGGCATTTGTATATGTATAAAGGCATGTAATTATAAAGTTATGTTAAGAATACTCTACAGCAAGTGAAAGTATAAGTATATGATCATGCATGATGGGCATAGAATGTATGTATGTATGTTTATATATGCATCATTAACAAATAAGTCATAGCATTGATAGAATTAATGAATGTAATTAGTAACAGTAATTAGGATTATCTAGTATAGTCATTACAAAATATCTCTTGAAATGAAAATGAGCTTAGCTGAGATCTGTATGGAAGGAACAACCATCAATTGGTTTTCAATGCTCTTAAGCACTGACCTAATGATAATATGGGATCAGTTTAAAACGAAGTTGATGAGAAGGTATAGTGGAGTTCAATCCTTCAGTCCTTTTGAAGAACTAGCCGACTTGTAGTAGCATGATAGTGTAGACGAATACATTGACTTGTTCGAGTTAGTGGCAGCAGCAGCTCCGGGATTACCGGACCAATAATACATCCAATATTTTATAAGTGGGCTTAAGAAGAACATCAAAAGATGGGTGAAGGTGCATAAATCGGAGAACAGGGTGGAGACGATGCGACTAGCATGCTCCATCGAAGCTTCGCTGCTATTAGGGAAGATTGGAGCTGGGAATTTCATATCAGCTGTGCAATCCATAAAAGATAATTCATTTAAACACTAGTTGGGGTATAATTTTTGGAGTGGGCTGAACAGATCTGGGCCTCCTTCTTCATTGCCCACTTCCAATTTTTGATCCACCCCAAGTAGGAATCCCCACAGCCCGGTCCACAATCTAACACCCAATACCTACCCTCAGACCGACTCCAACCATTTGGGCTCCAAGAGAACAGCGGTTCGGCAACTATCTAAGTCAGAGTGGGAAGAACGTCGCCGAAAAAGGTTGTGTTTCCAATGCAGACTGACATATTCGCCTCAACACCGCTGCTTTAAAGGTTAAGGGTGATGTTGCTAGGAGATGGGGATGAGGTAGAAGAAGAAGAAGAGGATTTTTTTGAAATAGAGACAGGGAAAATAGAATCACCGGTGGATGGTGAATGCTGAGTATTGGAATTGGGAACTAGGGAAGGAAGGAACGGCAAGTCTGTGGTGGCTAGAAGGAATTTGCAAACACTCAAGCTCCTAGGTATGACTAACGCAATTCCTATCCTATTGTTATTTGACACTGGGGCCACTCATAATTTCATATCGCCCCATCTAGCCTCTGTGTTGGGTTTGCAAGTACATCACATCCAAACATTGGGGATTAGGTTGGGTGATGGGAATTTAATCGGTATCAATGAAAGAGTCATAGGAATGCAATTTCAAGTTGGGGAATATCACTGCATCATTGATGCTTTAGTCACATAATTGGGAGGTTTAGACGCCATATAGGGGGCTGAGTGGCTGAGTACGCTAGGTGATGTCACGACTAATTGGGCTCAAGGAAAGTTACGGTTCTACGACCAAGGGCAGTGTGTGGAGTTAAAGAGCGTAAGGGACCGCCATAATGTTTTCTCATCTTTGCAAGTGTTGGTAGAGAGTCACTTAGACACGTTTAAAGCTGATGATAAAGGTACAGTGTCTAACCATCTAGAATCGCTGCACCATTTAACAAGGAGTCAATAGAGGTAATGGATTCAATTGCTTTCCTGCTACAAGCCGGTCTTCTCTAAACCCAAGGGCTTAACCCCATAACGAATAGTAGAGCATAAGATCACCCTCCATCCAGGGCAAAGACCTGTGTACGTCCGCCCATATCGATATTCACATCACCACAAGGTTGAAATTCAGAGGCAAGTGAATGAGATGCTAGCATAGGGCATTATACGACCAAGCCAGAGTTCCTATTCTAGTCCCATGATTTTGGTCAAGAAAAAAGATGCTGCCTGGAGAATGTGCGTAGATTACAGGGCTCTAAATAAAGCTAATGTACCTGAAAAGTATCCAATTCTTGTAATTGAAGAACTATTCAACGAGTTGCAAGGGGCCAAATGTTTTACAAAATTGGACCTAAAGTCAGGTTATCATCAAATTTTGGTGCAGCTTTTGGATGTGGAAAAAACTGCATTTCGTACTCATGATGGCCACTACGAGTACTTGGTGATGCCATTTGGTTTGATGAACGCTCTTACAACTTTCCAATCTGCCATGAATGACATCTTTTGTCCTATGTTATGCAAGTACGTGTTAGTTTTCTTTGACGACATATTAATTTATATACATACTTGGGAAGATCATGTATACCATGTGGAGTCTGTTTTGAAAGTAATGGCTAAGCAACAATTTGTGGTGAATGAGAAAAAATATAGTTTTGGGCAGTGTTCAGTTGAGTATCTAGGGCATGTTATAAATGGGGAAGGGATAAAGGTGGAGTAAAAAAAACTACAGCAGTAAATGAATGGCCTATTCCAACTACTGTTAAGGGAGTGAAGGGATTCCTTGGCCTAACCGTGTATTACCGAAAATTCATTGAGGGGTATGGAAAGATAGCAAAACCCTTGACGGAGTTGACCAAAAAGAATAATTTCAAGTGGAATAGCAAGGCACAAAAAGCCTTCGACAGTCTCAAAAACAAGCTGAACACTACACCATTATTAGCACTTCCTGACTTTTCTCACCTTTTGAGATAGAGTGCGATGCCTCAGGAGGGGGAATAGGGGCTGTATTGATGCAAAACTGGAAACCAGCTGCTTATTTTAGTAAGGCCTTATCGGATAGAAACCTTTTGAAGTCAGCATATGAGAAGGAAGTAATGGCTATAGTGTTCGCTATTTTTCATTGGCGACCTTACTTACTTGGTAATCCATTTGTGGTGTACACGGAACAACAGAGTATAAGGCAACTCCTACACCAATGAATTACAACTACCGACCAATAGAATTGTTAGCTAAGCTCATGGGCTATAAGTTTGAAGTTCGATACAAGCCAGGTAGAGAAAACCGAGCAGCGGATGCCTTGTCTAGGGTTGGTAACGTAATGGGGGAGTTACGGGCTATGGTATTCGGTCCGAAATGGCTGAATGGGATAGATTTATTGCAAGGGGCAGCCACTGATAGTCAGATTTAAGGGGTCTTAGTGGATTTGCGGGTTGATCCGAAGTCGAGGCCAGATTTGTCGAGTGACATGGCAAGCTATTTTATCGTAACTTGTTTGTGATTCCAACCACTTATCCTTGGATTCCGAAACTTTTAAAAGAATTTCATGCAAGTCCCATGGGTGGACATTCGGGATATTATCGCACCTATAGGCGCTTGGCATCCTTCCTGTATTGGTTTGGTATAACCAAAACAGTGCAGCGTTTCATTCAAGCCTATGATGGTTATTTTGGGATCCCATCAGTAAGCTTTAACCATATCCAACTTGAGTGACATAAATTTGCATCTACCTGTCCCCCCAATTTTCATGTGATGAAATATTTCACATGCAATTAAAGCGTTGTTTGTGATTAATCTACCTGGGATAAATACACTCTGCGTTATATCTATATTGTCTCCAAGATATTTTTTAATCTGTTGGCCATGACCTTGGTAGCGATTTTACAAACCACATTGATTAGACTAATGGGTCTATATTTCAATATTTAGTTGGAATCAATCCATTTTTTCTTCATTTGCAGGCTGCCGAAAGAGGTTTACTCCACTGTTGCAAACCGGATCTGCACTTATTTACATTTTTCATCCACTCTTCACCTTTCTTCCATGACAAATCAATAGTCTGAGCACACATAGGTTCTATACTCCCCATGCTTTCGAATTTGAATTGCTTAGACGGAGGACAAGTAGGCAGAGTATCTTTCAGCTTAACCATGATTAGTAAATGATCAGAACCTTCATGGAGTAAGTGCATAATTTTTGCTGTATTGAACCTCTAAATCCATGACAGCGACGCCAACCCCCCTGTCAAGCCTTTCTTCAATAAACTCATCCCTTTTCCTTCCATTGTCCTATGTGAATGGATAACCTTTGTAACCCAAGTCAGATAATCTACAATCAACCAAGACTTCCTGAAAAACATTAATAGCTGATTCCTGTCTAGGCACACCCCCTGCTTTCTCAGATTGAAGTAGAATTTTATTAAAATCCCCTACCACAAACAAATCCATTCTAGTTGAATAAGATAATTGTCTAATTAAGTCCCACGATTTATATCGAAGGTGTCTCTCCAGCCACCCATAGAAACAGGTTAGAAACCAAGGAGAATTATCCCTTTGAGTGACTTTGAAGTCCAAATGATGAGAAGGAAAGGAAATTAAATCCATATTCACCTCATCTAGCCACACATATGCCAATCAACCTCCACCATTATTTCCCCTCACATTAAAACCTCTTGTAAAACCCAAACTAACTCTTATGAAATTCATTATATCCTCTTAAACTCGAGTCTCCATTAGGAAAAGGATAGAGGGAGTGTGCGATTTAATCAATTGCCTTAAACTAGCAATTGCCCCGATACTCCCCAACCCACGATAATTATAACTAATAATACTCATTGCGATAGGCAATCAGGGTGAAAATCCCTGGTCGCCTCTATATTTTCCATTACTAGTTGTACTGGTTTGTCAATTTTCATCTTCTTTGATAACACCTCAACTTTTAAAGTAGTGTTTAATGTCTAAGTTATCATATCTCTACTAAAGATATGGTTTGAGCTAGATCGGTAAATTTTTATCTAATTTAAAAAATTTAATTTAAATATATAAAAATGTACTGGCCCGTAATTGAATTCTAATCTAAAAAAATTCAAATCGCTCAAAAAATTTTAGAGTTGAATTCAAACCCATTTGAAATGCAACTAAATCCGAACCTATAATTTGATTTTTTGAATTAAATTTTATTTGTCATATTTATTTATTAATATTTTCACTACACTTTTTGCATAAAATTAATTAAAATAAAAAAATTTAATTGTCTAAGTTTTGAGCAATAAAAAATTAAAATAACAAATAAACTGAAAATAATAATTACGTGGAATACAATATATCCTATATTTCAAGATTTTTATTTTTTACATATTTTCTTTCTCAATTTTTATTCGCTCTATACTAAAATCCGTCATTTTTTTTATGCTATTCAGGACTTTTCCACCATGCCACTACATTTGCTCAGTTGTTAATTTCTAATTTTTTTCTCATCAAATCATTGCATTCAAAATCTGGAAAAAAGGCGTCTGCCTCATTTTTCTAGTAAAACTTTATATTTTTAGTACCATTCCGAATTTTAGTTTAATTCATTGTTCCTTCAACTGATTGAGAGGGAGGAGTGGCATAAAAGTAGAAAGAAAAGAATATGATTAAGGGTTTTTATATAAATAAATATATAAAAGGGTACAAAATAGGGGTGAAAAAAAATCGAAAATATAGTTAACCGCAAAATCAATATGAAACCGAACCAACTTTTTCAGTTAACCAATTCGGTAAACTTGATTAAGGTTTTTAATTTTTATATTTTTGATTTTTGGTTACAATTTAGATTTTTGGGTACAGATTAACCATTAGTCAACGATTAACTGATATATATATATATATATATATATATATATATATATATATATATATATATATATATACTTTAAATTATATTTTTACTTTTATACCTTAATTTTTTTATATTTTTCTATAAACTTTACATAATACTTTAAATTAAATTTATATTATATCATTCTCTTTAATTATATAGTCATATTTATATGTAGTAATTGATTAAATTTTATATATGCTTTTTTATTATATATAACAACATTTAATTATATTTTTTATATTTTAGAGTTTATATTTTAATATTTAATATTATTCAAAATCTTATTTGACTTAGAATCAAACATTTTAATTTCCAACAAATATCAAATCTATTTTATAATATTAGTTATTAATTTATTAAACATGAATTTTGGCTAGTAAATTATGATTGTTTTGTAATTTTTTATTTTAAATTACTTTATACATTTGAAATTGAATTGAAATTTGTCTATTTTTTTATAATTTTATATTAATAATTTTAATGGTTAAATGAAAAATATTGGTTAACTAAACTAAAAAATCAAAACCAATAGATTGATTAACCGAATGTATTGAACTGATTAATTGTTAATGATTTAAAAAAAATCGATATTAATAGACTGATTATTTTTTTTTTGCTCATGGACTGGTTAATTAGTCCATACTTACCCTTAGCACAAAGTAAAGTAATTCTACTAATAGTTTGGATTGTTTGGTTGTAGCAATTTTTGAATACTAAAAATTGATCAAAAATAACCAACTCTCTGTTTCAAAATCCAATAATTAGACTAAGAAATGAGCCAATATATACCGAATTTCTTATGATTCGATTAAATTCTCAATTTGGTTTGAATTGGCTTAGTCTTAATTATGACTTGAAATTTGATCCAAAAAGAAATGACCAAATCCAAAAATGATGACCCCAAAAAATTGAAACTGAACAAAATTGATCTGAATCTATCTAACCTGACCCAATTATCGAGTCTGGTTTGAGCTAATAATATAGTGACATATGAAAGAAGTTCTTCGTATTTACAAATAAGTTGAGTTTAAAAATTCGCAGTCATCTTAAAAAAAATAGATTTTATAGGTAAATTTACATTTATAACATACAAAATGAAAATTTCATATGATGACAAGGCAAAAAAAAAAAACTAAAGAGTTAAGTCCAACCCCTTGAAAGAGAAAGATATCGATGACGAAGGAAAAAAAATGAAAGGAGTTGGTGTGAATAGAAAGAACAATATTTTATAACTAATTCTCAAGTGAATTATTTTTTTAAATACAAAAAAAAATTGGAAGAAAAATCTTTGCCTTTTTCATTCACATATCTATAGTTTAAATACATCAGACTCTTAAATAAGGTAAATTTCTAATAAAGATACAACAAGAAATATCCTTAAAAAAAGGATCAACAAGAAAAAGAAATCTCTTAAAAAAAAAAAGAAAAGATCAACAAGAAATCTCTTAAAAAAAGAAAAAGATCAATACGAAAAAAGATATACAGCAAAATACTAATTGTACATCTTAATACCCCTTCTCCCCTTTAAATTGGGGCATGAACATCAAGAATGCCCAACTTGCAAAGAGGAAAGTCAAACCCATAATTGCCCAACGTAAAAATATCAGCAAGCTAAATTGAAGTATGCACATATTCAGTCATTATATTCCCAAAGCTTATCTCATTACGAATAAAATGACAATTGACTTTAATGTGCTTCGTACGTTCATGATAAATTGTGTTAGCAGCAACATGAATGGCTGTCTAACTATCACAATAGAGACGCATAAACCCAAAATGATCAACACCAAGAGAAGACAACAAACCCTTTAACCATTTCAGTTCACAAGCTATTGTAGTCATACCTGTATTCAGCTTCAGCCAAGGAATAAGACACCGTATGTTGTTTCTTGGTTTTCCATGAAATAGGATAATTGCCCAAGAAAACAAAATAACCTATCAAAGATCTTTCGCATCAAAGGACAACTAGCCTAATTAGAGTCACAATAACCATACAACTTCATATCACAATTTGCATTTAAAAAATATCCTTTGTCTTGGATTCCCTTTCAAATAACGAACACACACAAGGTTTAATGTTTTTGCTTCGGTTAGTGTATAAATTGCATAAGAGTATGAACACAATAACATAGTTCAAGTTAAGTAATAGTCAAGTAAATAAGTTATCCCACCAACCACCTATACTCAGTTCGATCTTTAGATATGCACCAGTTGCAAGAGTTAGTTTATGATTCTGTTCAAGAGGAACCTTTACTGGTTTAGGCCTTAAGAGATTGATTTCAAAGATGATGTCCAACAAATATTTCCATTGGCACAAGAGAACACCATTAGAATTTAAAGCCACCTTTATTCCTAAGAAATGTTTTGGGCCTGTTTACTTACAAAAAACTGCTCCAGTTTTCCAGAAATTTTTTTCACAGAAAACAGAAAATAGAGATCATGTTTATTTTCGTCAGTTTTCTAAAATAGAAAACAGAAAATGAATTTTTCAGTTTTTCAAAATAAATAAGAAATTGGAAAACAAATAAAAGATGTTTTCCAAATTTTCTAAATAATATTAATATACACACACATATATATGTACATACATACATATACATATACATGCATATGTAAATTTTTGTATGTGCATACATACATAAGCATATGCATGTGCATGTATATGTAGTACATGCATACATACATACATACATATGGATATGTATATATATGTATATACATACACATACATATGCATATGTATATGTATACATACATATGTATATGTATGTATATATATGTGCATATATACACATACATATGCATATACAAATATACATATATACATACATGCATGCATGCATGTATGTATCTATATACATACATATACATATAAATATGTATTTATGCATATACATATACATATATACATATGCACATACACACACATACATGTTCATATACATGTATCTGTATGTGCTTATATGTGCATACATGCATGCATGTATGTATCTATATACATACATATACATATAAATATGTATTTATGCATATACATATACATATATACATATGCACATACACACACATACATGTTCATATACATGTATCTGTATGTGCTTATATGTGCATACATACATATGTATATATATGTATGTACATATATATATATATATATATATATATATATATATATATATATATATATATATATATATACATATGGATATGTATATGTATATATATACACATACATATACATACATGTACATATGTATGTATTCATAAATACATGTGTATGTATGTGCATATATTCACATACATATGCATATACATATACTTATGTATGTATGCACATATATATATATATATATATATATATATATATATATATATATATATATATATATATATATATATATATATATATATATATATATATATATATATATATATATATATATATATATATATATATATATATATATATATATATATATATATATATATATATATACATATATAAATGTATGTATGTATGTATGTATGTATATACGCATACATATACATGTAATATCTGTATGTATGTATATATATATATATACATACGTGTGTATATACACACACACAAATAAACGCTCCAGTTTTCCATTTGTTGATAAATAAACGCATTTTCTAAATTTTCTACGGAAAATAAATACTCCAATTTTCTAAGAAAATAGAAAACAGAAAATAGAAAACTATTTTCTGTAAGTAAATGCACCCTTTAATTTTCCCAAGTCTTTAAGAATTGTTTTAATTTTCTCAAGTCTTTCATATGGAAACATTGGTTCCAATAATCCTTGAATTGCTAAACAGCCACATCATCATTGCCCGAAATAATAGGATCATCGATATAGATAAGAATATTTAACTGAAAATTCCCATCTTTAAAAACAAATAAAGAATAATCAAAGCTTGATTGTGCAAAGTTGTATGTCTTCAAAGACTCCAAAAATTTGGCAAACCAACACTAAAGAGCTTGGTGTAAACCATAAAGAGATTTTTGAAGTTTACATACCTTGCCTGAAAAGTGAGAAGCAAAACCCGGTGGCATTTTCATGTAAACTTCTTCATCTAAGCAACAAGAAAAGTGCACACAGTAACCATTTTTATTATGGGAGCAAAAGTCTAATGATAGTTGATCCCTTTAACTTGATTATTTCCAAAAATCATTAATCTGGCTTTACATCGTTTAACACTTCTATCGAGGTTGTATGTTATCTAATACACCCATTTGCTACCGATTGCTTTCTTCCTAGGTGGCAAGTCCATTGTCCTTAAGAGCTTGAATTTCTTTTCTCATTTCTTCTCTCCATTGAGCTGGGTTCATGTCCTATAGTAATACTAGCCAAAAAGGACTGATATTGTATGGATAACTTATCATAATTCACATAATGTGCTATAGGATAAATAGTACTTGAGAAACTTGATGGAAACGATGAGCACGCCGAGGGGTTTAACTTTAACATATTGGTCACATAATCCCTTAACTGCACAGAAGGAAGCTTCACCCATTATCCCTTTTTTAGATTTTCTATGGAAGCAATAATGTCTACCTTATCATTATTCTCCATATTTTTCCCACTGCTTATCCTATCAGCATATTTTTCTCTATGATCGCTATCCAATTTCTCACCATCACAAGTGCAATTTTGATCTTCTTTTGAATTTGAATCACCAATTGAAACATCTTTATTGGCATAAGGAAAATCAATTTCAATAAAAACTGTATCTCTAGAAATAAAATATTCACAAGTTTTCACCTTTTTTTACCAAAAGGATATCCAACGAAAATGCACTTTTTATTCCTACTAGCAAATTTATCATTATTTGGATTTAAATAATGACCATAGCATAGGCACCTAAAAGTATGGAGATTAGTTCATAAGGGATTTTACCACTTAAAAGTGTCAACGGTGTTCTATTAATTAAATAGCTATTCGCAAGACTACATTTTCCCTAAAATTCAATGGATAATTGAGTTTGAAACTGCAAAGCTCGAGCAACATTCAGAATATAACAGTGTTTTCTTTTTACTCGTCCATTTTTTTTGGGACTCCCAACACATAAAGTTTGGCATAATATACCATTATCATCAAAATATTCTTTCAAACACATAAACTCACTACCATTGTCACTTGTAACAATTTTCACATCTTTCTTAAATTGCCTTTAAATCATTTCCATAAATCTCTTAAGAATCAAACCTACTTTATTTTTTTTCGTTCAACAAATATATACAAACAGCACGGGAATAATCATCCATAATAGTCAAAAAATAAATTGCACCACAGGAAGAAGAAACTCTAAAAGGTCCCCGTAAATCATAATGTATCAAATCAAAACATTCATTAGCTTTGTTATCATTACTATAAAAAAATTTTTTCTTGGCACGAAAACAAACATCTCAAGTCTTATCACAATTAATATTAAAACATACTACTCCAGGTATCGATTCTAACACTTTGTAAGATGAATGATCCATCTGTTTATGCTAAAGGAAAATAGAGGCAACACCATATATCTTGTAAGCATGAGCTAACATTTCACTTTTGAGAAAGTAAAGACCTTCATGCTCTTCACCCACTCTAATCACTTTCCTCGTACTTCGGTCCTTCATAACACAAAATTTATCGGTAAGTTGAATGATTAATTTTGAATCTCTAAAAATGACAGGCTTTGACATAAAAAATTTCTCTTGTTTACTTAGCACAAAAAATATCACTAGTCTTATCATAATTAATATGAAAGCCAACTACTCTGGGTATCGATTCTAACACTTTGTAAGACAAATGATCCATTTGTTTATGCCAAAGCCGAATAGAGGTAGCACCATTCTCTTGTAATCATTAGATAAAGTAAAGCCCCTCACGCTCCTAACCCACTCCAATCACTTTCCTTATACTTTGGTCCTGTATAGCACAAAATTTGTCAGTACGTTGGATGACTAACTTGAGGCCCCAAAGCGTACCCTAGGAAGGTTAGAGAATATGAATGTATGAGTTATGGTGCATAAGAACCTAAATTGTATAGTGGAGGCGTGATCAAAATTTTAATATTTGTTAAAGGTATTTAGTAATTGGGGAAATAGGAACTTATGTGCAAATGTGAAGAACTAGAGAAGTTGAGGGATTAAAATGAAGTTTATATTGGTCCTACAAGTGAACTAATAAGGAAATGACAAAAGAGCTCTAGAAAATTGTACAGGCTTGGTATAAAAAGGAGAAAAAGTGGTCGGCTCCATTGTTGGCTGAAATTTAGAATTTTTTTTCCTCATTTATTCTCTCAATTTATACACTAAGATGCATGTTAAGGGCTTAAAGAAAAATCAAGCTAAGTGCTAAACATCTAAAGTGAATTCTATGGGATTTATATGTTACTTTTCTACTTTTGTTTATGTTGTAAGAGGAGCTATAAATTTGAGGATTGAACTTGATCTATATACATTTTTGGATGTGTTATAGAGGATAAAATTAATAAGGGAAAAGAGGAGTAGCAAAGGAGTTAGAAGAGGGATTTTGTCTAAAACAAGATATGGAAACTTTTAAGTTTTTTGCATGTGCTTGCTTATATAACATAACTGATAATGCTATATTAGACATGTTAATGATGTGGAAGTATTGTTGTGATGCTTAGTTATTTATGAGAGATGAAATATAGTAGGTATACTTGAGATATAAGAATTCTGCTTTAGGGTTTAATTGACCTAGCAGGTTTGTTTTGAGTATAAGTTGAGTTGTAGACATTTAAACTGGGTGATTACAAATATATCATAAATTAGACACATATACCTAAATTTCTTATGAAGAGGTTGAAATATGATTTTGCCTCTAAGACTATAAAAAACTAGCTTGAAATTCAATAATGGTTGTTGTCCTATCATTTAGAGTAGTCTATACTATTTTCGACCCAGCCGGGTTAAATCCTTTTAGACTGGATGAATACAACCAACCTATCCAAGATGACTTCAACCTAGCTGGGTCACTCCTCTATTCCATTCTATACTTGGCTTTTAGACCCAGAAATGTTATCAAAACTTATCTGAACTTCCTTGAACATTTTTAGAACACATTAAACATATATATAGGGATATAACATGCCAAGAGATACATGTAATAGATGAATCAACATTGATATATAATTAGAAAGTAAACCTAAACATGAGAAATTAGGTACATAAGACATGATGTAAATATGTTAATGAGTTTTATGCTTCTGAAAACTTTTGAACTTGAACCAAACATTTTTAAATGTTCACCAAACCTTAAAAGTATATGCGTAAGATTAGTAAATGAGATAATGAATATGGACTAAGTGATTAAACATGTATAAATAAACCTTATTTAAATGTATACAAGTGATATATAGTGTGTATATATATGTATATTTCATTCACTTTGATGAATGTAAATGAACATGAATAATTGTATTGATAGTTTTATATGCTACAAGATGAATGATGATTATGTTGAATTATATTTTAAGTGTAAATAAATATAAGTGATATATTGATAATGTTGCATGCTTTAATGTGTATATCGATCTCATGACCATAAATGCATTAAATGTAATATTATTGATGATTAAAGATTCATGGAAAGACTGAATTTCACATGGTAATGGATAGATAGACATGCCTATAAGAGATAGGGATTGCAACTGCTAATGTTAGCACCAAAATGTGTCTAATTTTCCAATACCTATTGGTATCTAGTAATTTGAGACTATTGTATCTCCAATGTTTGATACTGTTTACCAATGTCTAGTGTTTGTTCTAGTTATCCACTATTAATGGGAATTCAGACTATTAAATTGCATTATAGTTTGGGCACCAAAATAAAAATATTATGCAACTTCAAAATCTCTTATAAGGAAAATAGTCCATTTCTTCAACGCCAAGGTCTCCACTCCAACGGGTAGCCCAATTGGACATGGCGTGATATCTCTTGCTTCAATCATACATGCATATACGCTAGTCATATGATTAGAAGCTTCTGAATCAATAATCCAAGGCAAAATTTCGTGCTTACCCATTGACCTTTTATTTGTACTGGTATTGTGAAAATTTAGCCATCCGAGCAATTTGGTCTATTGCTTATCACTTAAGCCTACAATACCCTTTCTATCTGCATCGATTATTGCACCTCTCCCATCATTAGATCTAGAAGCTTGAGTTACATTTGCTCTTTGATTTCCAGTACCATGTTTACATCTTTTACCTTGTTCAGTTACACCTGTTCGTGGCTTATTACCCCTCCATTCTAGATAACCAATAAGTTAGAAGCAAGAATCTGCATCATGTCTTTCTTGTTTGCAGTTTGTGCATATCATGTTTTTATCCTTGAAGTCCCTTTTGAATTTCGACCTATTGTTTGCTTCGTAAAGCTTACTTGATTCCCTCTTTTTATTTTTTATACTAGTCATAGTTTGCACCTTTTCTTATTGGACGACCATCACGAAAAGTGCGGTTCAAGTTTGGCTGCGGTTCTGTACTTAAGATATTGGAATGAACTATTTCATATCCTTTTTTTGTCCAGCCCCATCAAAAAATTGATGAGCCCATCATCTTCATGCTTCTTTTCCAAATCAGCTGTAAGAATTACATCTGCAACCAGTACATGTACATACCCCGTATTTTATCGTAATTGTTGAACTCATCCTAAATCATTTTGAGCTTACCATAATAGGCAACAACAGCTTGGCCATTTTATTAAAGTTTGCTAGATTTGATCCATTCCCAATTGAAAATTGCTCGTTTATGTCATCCCATAAATTCTTCATAGTCTCCATATGAGAGATGGTTGAGCAAAGTTTGGGTTCAAGGGTATTAAACACCGACGAGACCAACATAGAATTAGTTGTTCCCTAACCTTCAAAATCCAGTGCATTCTCAGCTAGTTGTTTAATCATTCCATCAACAAATCTATATTTCTTCTGACCATGAAGTGCAGTCCGCATAGTCTATGCCTACTCTTTATAATTTTGTCCTCAGTTGAACTTGGGTAATAATATTACTTGGGTTATCATTTGAGGTGAGAGTATAAGGATTCGAATGTTTTTTTGTCTATTTTAGATTTTTCTCCTTCTTTCGATGGATCAACCAATCACTTTGATAGCATGTAAAAACAGAGAAATTGAAAGAAAACCTCTACTTTTTTCATTCACAATCTGTAGTTTAAATACATTAGAATCCTAAATAAGGTAGACTTCGAATAAAGGATACAACAAAAAAAATCTACTAAAAAAAGGAAAGATCAACAAGAGAAGAAATCTAATAGAAAAAGAAAAATATAAACCAAAAAAATCTCCTAAAAAAAGGAAAAAGATCAACACAAAAAAAATATATACAGCAAAATAATAATTGCACATCCTAATAAGTTTACTAATAAGAATTTGGAAAGTGTATTATATTACTAAGAAGTATAATTAAAATTACATGCATTCATAATAAAACAAAGAACATGTGAATGCAGTCTCCATAAATTTAAAGAACGCATAAGACACTGAAAAAAATTATATATATATATATATTAGGGATGGCTAACGGTTATTGCTAAATTCTAAAATTCTATGGCTAAAGAGTTAAAGATGGATTGGTATGTGAAACACCGATTAGAAGCTTTTTAACGGTGAATATTTAACTCCATTGTTAAAATTTATGATGGCAAATTATCGTTGCTAAAAATTGTCTTTCATCTGTCGTTTTAGCATTTAGTGACAGGGATTTGTCACTAAAAGTGGTCATCAGTTTTTTTGGGTCGTAACCGTAACCTAATAAGTCCCAAATAATCTCTTTGGTGATAATAATTACACCTCCTTCATTATACTTGCCTGTGTGAGCTTTAATTAGTAAAAAAAGTAATTTTGATGGAACATAATATTTTAGAAAACTAAAAAGATAAAAAAATAAATAAATATACCGGAAGATAATTAATATGTGTGTAGAAACAAAGTAGCAAAAAAAAAAACTTTTAACTCTTATACCGATTCCACATTTTTTCTCTTATAATTTAAGTTCTTGTAACAAAATTGAAATTAATGCTACTGCTTTGATTTTGTATGCAAATTTTGATGTGTAGAATTGATGAATATGTAGATTTTTATACGCAAAGTTCCATTTAAAATTTAATAATAAAACATTTTTATATGTTATGTGTATGGCTATGAATTAACTTTCACTTTTACCATATATACATATATTTGATACCTACGGGTATCCACAACACCCATTATTCACTCCTACAAAACTTAGGCATGCATTCATAGGGCTTGATAAATAATAAATATTTGATATTGAATAATTCTATGCTATATATATGTGTGTATATGTGTAACTATCCTTATACTACAAATTAAATATACAATGATATTCTATAATCGATTGTGACATATTGTTAAATGACATAAATGAATCTTATTATTACTATATGTTACGTATGCATGGGGATGACCGCCGTGAGTGGTTGTTTTCATATTCATTGTTCCCCACTAGGCTGTATAGCTTAGCACGGGTATTCATCCTTGTAGATACTCAAGATATAGGCCTTTTCAGTTGGGACAAAGCCAACAATAGTAAAGCCAACAACAATATAGAGAAGCAAAGTATGATGACAATGTTTTTGGACTATGTTTTGTCATTGTAAATTTTATATATAGTTTTGCTAAAAAAAACTGTACTGTAAAGGCACAATGTAAAAGAGAAAAATATTATTATAACCGTGAGGTGTATGGAAACTCACCCTATACATAGGTATAACCTATTTTCATGCATGAAATTCATTATGAACCATAGAGAATTATATGATATGTTAACGAATGAAATACATTATGTATTGCTATATGAAAGATGATACTCTAATTAACAGAAAGCAGGAAAGAATTAGATTAGTCCTTACACGACGCCTCTAGCAGCAACTTTGTCAATACCATCCCTAAAGAGCTATCTAAATTTATCATAATGAACTCTCAAATGATCTAACAGTTTTCTGAATATGACTAGTTTCATTGACCTTACTTAAAGAATGAAAGGCAAACATGAACATTAAAGACAATAACATCAATTTTTGTATCAAAAGATAGCATTTGATACTCAAACACATAAGAACACCTTCAATTTCACAGGTACTAACAAGTGAAATCGAATAAAACAACGCAATCCATGTCAAGGATGTTATTGAATTTCCTTTCCAAATTAAAAATCAGCAAATCATGATGAGATAAACTGAAGAAAACATCAAAATCCATAGGTTAAAGAAATTTTTGCCAAATGACTCTAACAAAAATGTAATCTATAGCAACACGTAATAAATATTTTGCATCCAAACCACAAAAAAAAAAAGCAAGAATCAGAATTAGAAATGTGCTTCCTATTCCTTTCAAAATTGGTTAAAATTCGGTTATTCCCAAACAACCACAAAAGCGTAGAAATCTTTGAGAACCCATCAAACTCCAAATATTCTTCCAAATACCAAGGGAAGGAAAACTAGTGAAATTAGAAAAGGACTTTGTATGTTGAAGCCACAATAAAGGACCCATCAGAAGTATATAACAAAAATGAAAATCAACTCTAACAGAAAGATTGGGTATTGTAACTCTTAATGAGATCAATGGTTCCATTTTCCATCATTAAGAGTAACATCTTGAACTCGCCAACTCCAAACTTCATGATAGATAACATTATGGGTAAATTCACTGAGGTCTGACGCCAACCCAATTATCAAACTAAAAAGAGAACAAAACTTCATCACTAAGAAACCAACTAGAATTTTAAATAACAAAATTCCAAAACTTCCAAATTGCTTTCCAAAAAGTCATACCATAATGTTCATTAAGGACATAAGGAGGATTCATGACATCAAAATCATATTAGCCACCAAAGACTTGGACCTATAAGGCATTTGGTTCATTAAGAATTTACCAATCCAATTTTGCAATGAAGGCTTCATTCACTTGATGAAAATTCTTAATGCCAACATCTGATGCAAATTTTTAATGCCAAGACCATCCAATCTCCTTGGGAAGGCACGTATTATCATAATTGATAAGATTAACTTTTTACTCATTGTTGGAAGAACCCCATAAGGAACTCTTACAAATCCATTCAATTTGATTGCAAATGCTGATGGGTTTGACATAATATTGAAGGATATATAGAAATAGACATGAGAACAGAGTAACAAGCATTATACTCCCAACCAAAGAAAGAGAATTTGCCTTCCAAGACAAAGTCTTTTTTTTTAATTCTTTCAATGAGAACCAAAATACTTGATGTTGTTTCTACCATGGAGAGTGGAGAATCCAATAATGATCCATATCTGAAGTAAGCTTAAAAGTAGAGGCGTGCTATATTTGATTAGCTAAAGCATCGCTCACATTATTTGAAGTACAAAAGGACTTCAATAAATTCACTTTTCGCCTCGAGCAGACACAAAAATCATGGGGAAAGTTTTAATTTATTGTTTTTGCCAATTTGAAATATAGATTCTATAAATACATATCATTAATATTTCTATATTCGGAGCAAAATTAAGTAGAATTTGGGAGAATGATTTTTTGTAAATCTAATATGCGAACACTTTGTGTATTTTGTAAACTCTCTAATTTATAAAACCTTACAGTGTGATTTGAAATTATATTGCACTCTATTATGTATCTTTATTATTATTATTGGTGGATTTTTTCTTCATTTTGCCAGTGAATTCATTGAGCTCAGTGTATGATCACATTAATTTATGAGTGTTTTTCTATTTTTAATTTATTTTGTTATTTGCATTAATTTTGCCTAAATAAATATTTGCTTCTGAGACTAAATTCCTAACATTAAGCGGCATTAAGACTTTCGATAGCATAATACTTTTTCTTTTTATTTTGCCCAAAAAGCAATAATTCTCATCTTTACAACCATCTTATAATTAATTAATTAATTAAATTTTTTTTTTTGAATGATGGTATATATATATATATACACAAAGTGTGGAAATACAAGGAGACAACGATATGTTGTTTTGAAAAAAGCAAAGTTATTTTATATTATTCCAGTGCATGCGTAGATCATATGCCCTCACTTAATCAGACGGTCTTTCCTTGCTACGTTTTCTTTGTCTATTTCATCATATATTTTTTTTTTATTAATGCAGTTAAGTGGGGAATGCATTAAATTTGTTACGTGAAGGATGGACGGCGAAAAATAAAAGATTGTGGGCAAAAATTATTTAAATCAATTTTAACGGTTATTTCGTGATACATGTTTTGGGAGAATGGGGCGCGAGTCCAATGATGCGATTTTAAAGGGAGGATGCGATTTTAAAGGGAGGTGGAAGGAAAAAAGAAAAGTGGCAAACCTCCTAGCATTTAGCAACATTATGTAAGATAGGAAATTAAATATACTCAATTTTCCTACAGACCCCTCTTTAGGTTTGAGAAAGTTAGTCAATTACGTGTCTAATTTGGGTCTTTTATCCCAATATTTCAGGTCAAATAATACGACCCTAGTCTATTTACACCATCTTTCGTTTTGAAGAAAATTTCTAGGATAGCCAATTAATGAAAAATTCTTATAAATATCCGCATAAGAAATTCATCTTCAGGACCCATAAGAAATTTAAATTTTTTTTTAAAGATGTGTAATTTTATTAGCGATCAAACAATATAATTTTGAATCTTATTACTGTCATTGTCATTACAAAAAAGAGATAAAAATAAAATGTTAATTTATTGTGGCGAATTTAAAATATAATTTTAGAGGTAGATTTTGATGAAAGTTGACGAAAAAGAAAAAAACTTTTTTGAGTGCTTTAATAAACTAATAATAAAGATAATCTATAATAATCTCATTAAAAATTCATGAGGGCAGCTTGGTGGGTCCTTTTGGCCCAATAAAAATCTACTCTTGCCTCTATTTTATATCTCAAATGTTTATATATAGTTTAAATAATTGTATTTATCACCACAAAGTATTTAATTTCAACATTGCTTGTGGAGTAGTTGGTAGGGCGGCCTTCTTTCAGAAACATATTTATTGTTATTAATACAATAAGCGTTGAAGTTAAACTGCACTAATTAATTTACCGATAGGTGAATTTTACATTAAATAAATAAAAATAAAAATAAAAAAAAAGAAGAAAAGGACAACCGTCCTTAGTTGAACTCAAATGTTTTATGATGAAAGAAAGAAAGAGAGTTTACACTTTTTGAATAGAAAGACAAGTACGTTTGGCCAAATCTATCACTTTTTGAATTCAGTTTTTATTATCAATTATTCACTAATTTATAGTTTATCAATTCATATTTATTTATATTTTAATTTTTATATCCTAAAATTTTTATTTTTTTAATTTTCTCAGAAATTTATATAAAATAATATTTTAAAATATATTTAAATTATATGTAATATTTCAAATCATATATATATATATATATATATAGAGAGAGAGAGAGAGAGAGAGAGAGAGAGAGTTTTGATACATATCTAAAATTTTAATTTTAATTTTTATTAAACAAATATTTTAATTGTCTTCTTATTTTCATTATATATTAATTGCTATGTGAATAATTGGTACAGTAATATTATTGGTAATTTCATGTTGAGAATATTCAACTTTTATATTTGTTTATTATGAGTCTCATGTTTATATTTGGTTTGTATTTTTAATTTGAAGTACTTTTAGCAATTGAGATGGATTTTACAATTTATATAATTTTAATATTTTTATATGCTAAAAAATTTTATTGACTCCATAAAAAACAATTTATTGGTAAATCAAGAAATTATAGATTAGCCAAGTTGCAAAAATTAAAGTTGATATTAATGAACTGATTTATATATAATTAATAATTTTTTAAAATCAAAATTACCGTATTAGTTAATAAAATTGTTAATGAACCGATTAACTGGTTAAATATCAAGATTAATATTGAAAAATAAAAATAGTCATCTCCTTTTATTTTTTATATTTAATCATCTAAATTTGATATTATTTATCACAAATGATTGTTGTTGTATTAGGTTTTCTCAATATGTTTCTTTTAATGAGCCTTAGCTTTTTTTTTTCATATTAAAACATTCTTATATGTAATTTTTATTTAAAAAAAAGGTAGCATGTAACTCAACTAAAAATATTATATTTAAAAGAAGAATCAAACTCAAAAGCTTTCACATGATCATCTCTATCAATGCTAAATTCTTACTCTTATTGAAAATGGTCATCACGTTCAAATTGTTTTTGAGATGATCCTCTATTATATAATTATAGATATGTACATTTGAATTAATATAATTCGTTTTCTTTTCTTAAAAAAAAAAAATGCAATTCATAATTCTAACAAATTTTCATGTCTTATTTTTCAAATGAAAGTGATAACTCCATCATATTGTAGTGATCCACGATAGATTCTATCAAATAATAAAATGTACTATCAGAAAAAAAAAAAAAAAAAAGCAGATTGATTGGGAATTAAAATACCCTGAAATTATAAGTACCCATCACTAAATTATCAATATATATTCGTAAATAATTTTCAATGAAATAGAGACTTCTATTCACGTAATATTGAAGATGCATTTTGATAAAAAAAAATAAAAAAATAAAAAGATGCATTACTCGCTTTCCCACAAATTATCCTTTAAAAAATGGGAAAAGCTTACAAATTATCCTTTAAATTGTGACTCTATTAATTATTGACCCTCTACATTTAAAAAAAAAAAACGTGATAAACTGATAATTGATATCCTCAACTTTTTTTGTTTGTCATTTCAATTATAAAAAATCCATAAAACTTCAAAAAAAATTCAATTATTTTTAATATTTTTTAAAAATTATAAAGTTCAATTTAATATATATTTTTTTAAAATTATTAAGTTCGTTTGTTTTAAAAAAATAATAAGCATTTATTATCATCTGTTACTATTAGGATTTTTTATTGAGTTTTTGAACTTCTGTTATATTTTGAGTTTTTAAATTATATTTTATTTTATTAAATTTTTAAATACTTATTTTTATTACATGTCAAGTTTGAATTTGAATTTAACTAAAATAATTATTTAAAAAATAAAAAAATATAAATCCCAAAACTCAAAAGTATAATAAAAATTTAAAAACTCCTAAAAAATTGTTATAAATAAAAAATTCTTATTATTTTATAAATAATTTGAAATTAATTTGTGCTAAATAATTCTTTCAAATCTCAACAAAAATATTACATTGGAAAAAATATAATAAAAATTAAAAATAATTTGGCAAAATTATTAATTTTTATCATGACTATCAAAATCGGTACACACCGGCTGATTGATTTTGAATGCTGTGAACCATTTCCCATTATTTTAACAGCTATAATTTTAAAAAATGATGAAGATTTTCTTTTTATTTTAATTAAAATTTAGTATTTTTTAAACTTTATCTCCGTTTTTTTAAGTATTGCTTTAAATATTTAGGTGAGCTTAATAAATAAATTAATATCATAATATGAATGGCAAGCCTTAACTATTGAAAACAAATATATTAGTTTTACCGTCATTTTAACTATAATTTATCAGTTATCACATTTGAATTATATTTTAAAATATAATTATAATATTAATATAAACATTATTTATAAATATTAATGGTAACGTCATTTATAATTGGGTCTCAAAAGCCCAATACGCGTGTAAGCCCACAAATGGGCATCAAAGACAATCCGATCGGATTGATGTGACAATAATATGGCCTTCATATCTTCGCCTGATACTACTTACCTAACCGGTATGGTTACTATACTTTGATTACTTTTCTAGGCACTCAAGAACCTAATAACCTATATCCATTAGAATGCAATAAATAGAGAAAATGTAGAGAATCCCGAGTAATGTTAATCTCTTTCTAGAAAAATCTTTTCTGCTTGTCTTTCTCTCTCTAGAAAGTCACTCACTAACTTAAGTATCGAAGTTTACCCTGATCCGACCGGACACTTCTTTTTTTACAGGTTTCAAGAGGCTTTATCCTACTAGACTTCCCATCTCTTTTCTATTTTTGATACTTTCGAAAATATCATTTGGTGCTTTCATTGAAAGCGGTGGGGAGCCCACATGAGCAATTAAGCCATCTTGTATTCGAAAATTACTCTGATGACGAATTTGGGAGACCTAGATCCATCATCAGAATAAACGACACTGAAAGAACCCTTTCTGGGCTACCAGTTCGTCACAACCTCTTGAATGAATTTGATAGCGAATTCATGGCTCACAATGAATCTACCCCTATTACTGTGAAAGACTTGAGAACAATCTTGGGAGATTTCAATAGGAGCATCATGAAATCCGTACATAGGAGAAGACGTCCTCAAGTTTCTAAGAGGGAGTCAAAGGGGAAAGCAGGGAAAGAGATATTAGACGATGTGCAAATGTTCCATTACGAATTAGAGAGCCAGTTGACCATAGATCTAGGACCAGGTCTCGAATGCAGGAGGAAGACAAAAGAAGTAAAGGAAAGGATAAGATACCATAAGAGAGTAGAAGCCATTCTTTAAAGAACAATGCTGGCGTTAATCTCAAACGATCTCTTTCAATCCCTCGTCAACCTAGGAGAAGACATGGGCTACGCGTGTACCCCAAAGAGAAGGCTGACGAAGAAAGGAGGTGCTATTAACGACTTCTTTTTAGAGCAAAATGAAAGATGGTTTTTGCAACAGATGAAAAAGTTTGGCTTGGGTCATCCCAAAAAGCCAATGTTTGATGCTAATACATGTTCTCCATTCAGTCAGAAAATCCATAAGGCCAAGCTCCTGAACAGATTCAAGGAGATCAAAATGATCAAATATATGGGTAAATCCAATCTTAAATGTCATATTTTAGAATATTTAACACAAATACAAATGTAATATTTTGATGATAGAATTTTTTGTAGAGTGTTTCCTATAATGTTAGCAGGGGATGTTTTGGATTGTTTCCATGATCTTCCTCTGGAATCAATCCACTTCTTTAGGCAGCTTCGTAATTTGTTCACAACCTGATTCATCGTGCATATCAAAATCCCTAAAACTATTAACAATTTGTGCAATTTAGTAGAGGGACCGAATGAAACTCTAAGGAATTATATCGATAGATTCTAGAGCTTGGCCTCTAAAATAAGGAATCTGAATCTAGAAGTAGCCACGAATGCCTTGGCTTGCAGCATAACAAGCACTCAATTATTTGAATCCATCATGATGTGCCCTCAGACGGACTTTATCGATTTAATAGAAAGGGTTAACCAATACATACAATTGAATATTGCCTTGTGAGCCAGAGGACACATAAATTTGGCAACAGATAGAATGCAACCCTATGGATGGGAAGACCTCAAAGTAAAAAATTATGAAGGAGCCAGCACCTCAAAAAACCAAGGGAAGAGGAAAGAGAATGAGCATGATAGGTCTAATCGCCACATAAGTAATTCGGACAGAACATACACTCCGCCCAACTCTTCTCCCACCAAGGTTTTAATGTAGATAAAAGAGAAACACAACAAGGTGAATTGGCCCAAAAAGCTTTTCGATCGATCATACACCCGTAGGGACAAAAACAAATTTTGTGAATTCCACAAGGATGCAAGCCACACCACTGATGAATGTAAATCATTGGAAGAAGAAATTGAGAGGTTAATGCGAAAGAGATTCCTGAAAAGATTTATGAGATCTTCGCTATATGAAATATATAAAACGCCAACAGGTAACATAGGTAGGTTAGATTTAGAAGAAGACGACAAAAGGCGCAAACCCAGAGATGTCAATTAGCAAAGATAGAGACTTGGCATAATTAATATGATTGCAAAAGCTTTATCCTACATAGAGGATTTTTCGAAAAGAAAGAAAGGGAAAGATGTATACTTCTTTGCTAAATCTAAGAAGTTACCCTCAATGACAATTTCCCTCAAAGATGCAGCTGATCTAAAGTTTCCTCATGAAGATGCACTAGTAGTTCAAAAAGCTATCAACAACTTTCTTGTAAAAAGAAATTTGGTGGATAATGGTAGTGCAGTGAACATCCTTACTGTAGAAGCTTACAAATGAATGATCTACTAATGGGGGAATTGAAGCAAATAAGCACCCCGCTGATCAGACTTAGAAATTCCACCATTTTGATAGTGGGATCCATAGAATTCTTCATGAAAATGGGAGACGAAGCAGTGACTCACACCTGCAAAGCTATACTCATGGTCATAGACGTAAACTTTGCATACAATGCGATCTTTTGAAGCCACTGTTATTGTAATACCCTAAATTTTCATTTGAAATACATAGTATGTTTTAGACATGAACAGTAACCCTAGGACAGTTTTTGGTGTGATTAGAGTAGTATAGAACAATAAAATTTATAGGTGCTTAAGTATTAAATGTGTTTAAGTTAGAGAAATTTGAAGATGGGTGACCTACTGCAAAGTTGTAGTTAACTATTAAGTAAGATAATACGAGTTAAATGGATTCCATTGATACAATTTGAGAAGAAATTGAGCACATATAAGTCCCTAAAATAGACAGCAAAAAATTTGCTCGGTATCGTAGAAAGGGTTGACCGAAAGATTGACCGGACTTAAAAGTATTCTGTAGAACTTCAAAAAATTATTATGATTACATAGAACAATTAGAAATATCATAAATGAGCTATTGGAAGTGAACAATAATTTTTTTGAAAGTTTCAGAATTTCGAATTTCGGATTAGCTAATTTTGCCTTTGGAGCTAGAAGTATATTAAAACAATGTTAAAATGACTCAAACTTTTAACCAAATGAATTTTCATATGTTATTGCACACCGGGAACATTTCAAAGCATTCTGATGAGTAAAATATCGGTTTCAGAAAATCAATGAGAAATCGAAGGTTAAATTATTTATAGGGCTTAAAGGCCATATTTAATTCATTTAATAATTGTCCTCAAGAAATAATACATAATCACCTATATGCACCAACATAGCATAAAGAGGTGTAGCAACCAATAAAACTTTGTCAAGTGGCTTAAAAATAAACCATTGGATTAAATAGTAAATGGAGAAATCATGACCATTGGTTTAGTAGACTTAAGAAAAGTCTAGAGAGGTCTAGAATCCTCTACAATTCTTCCCAAAAATCTGCCATTTTGCCCCATCTCTCTTGAAAAATCCAAACCACTCTCTCTTTGGGTTCTCTATTACTTTCTATTAATTTCTTCCAATTCCCACAAAATTTCAAGCCCTAATTTCACTCACAAATACTAGAAAATATCCTCTTCAACATGGAAATTAAATTGGAGCATAAGAAAGCTTGGAAGTTGAGGATTTCTAGTGAGAGAAAGTGACCCTAAATAGAGAAAGTTAAAGGAAAAGAGAAAAGCAAGGAGGAGAAAGGAATGGAAAAGGAATAATAAGTGATTTTCAAGCTATTTTGAGGTTAGTGGATACATCTCTATACTTAATTTCATTTGTTCCTTTGAATTTAGACTAGATTTACATTATGTCACTTAGTAAACATAGGTAGAATTAAGAAATAAATTGAGATATTATGGTATAAAGATGTAATATCATGAAATAAATGAGAAATAATGAAAAAAAAATATGATGAACGTCAAGTGGCCAAATTATGTATTAAGGTGTACTATGTGATGTTTTGATAAATAATTATATATTTAACTTGAATTAGGCATTATAATGATGAATAAACACAAATTGATGAATGGGAACTTAAGATTTCAATTAGACACAATGTTATGTATATGAACATAATGATGTTCATAAAGGTAATAAAGTAATAATGATAAATTTTAAATGTACATCAATACATAGAGGACCAAAATGATCATTAAAGCATGTAACGCATGATAATACATGAAAAACCATGATGAAAGTATGAGTTCATTACATGGCCGAATGGAACTTTACATGGTATGACATGATAGTTTGATGATTATTGGCATATCAAGCATAAAATGTGTAACACCATGATGAATGGGTATATCATGATTGATTTGAGCCTAAAATAACATGTGGACATCATGTTGGTTATGTCAACATAATGGTACACTATTATATGACTAAGAGCTACTAATGTGTAATTGATGTATGTCAACATATAAATGCATAAATTGATATTGGGAACATATATGACATGAAAAAGAATGAGAAAACACATAGTATGCATAAGTACATAAAGAGGTCGAATGGTATACACTAAGAAAATGCTATGATTTCATCAAGGTTAGATGATATATACCATGTATGTGATGATTTTATATGTGATATTGATGAGTGTACATGAAAAGAGAATGCATGGTATGTAACATAATGGAAATATCATAAAGAATCATGTAAAAATACAACATACTATGAAATAATTAATTGTCCTTAGTATACAGTGGGTAATCCAAGACCATAGGATATAATGGCTAGCCATAGGGACCCACATACCATTGCAGCACCATGAGATCAGATTTCTATTGAGGGATTGCTACACTCAAGTAGTCACCTCACACATACTGAGGGATGGCTACGCTTAAGTAGTCACCTCAGACATATAGTTATATAGTATATACATACAACCATACAATATTTACATACAATTATACAGTCCTCATCCCACAAATTCGATTCAAGTATTTTCATTGGATACTACTAGGGGCAAAATTGTAAATATACAAGAAAATATCGACTAAATGGTAAATTATGCACAAAAGATATCACATATGTGATTAAATAATAAATATAGTAAAATATGTGATTAATAGATTGAGAAAAGGGTAAAAATATAATTATACGATGAACCAGTGGTAAAACCATAATTTGGTATTAAAAATGTGGCTAAAAAGGTTAAATTAGTCAATTAGACAAAGAAAGGCAAAATCATAATTAATGAAAAATTTTAGGAATCAAAATGTAATTTATCACTTACGGGTAAGCATAAGGACCAAAATGTGAATATGTCACTCAAGATAAAATAAAAGTCAAAGGAAGCAAAAAGAGTCAAAATAAAGGTCAAATAGGATCAAACATGGAAAATAAAAAGTTTAGGGACCAAACTGTAATTTACTATCACATAGAAAAGTATAGAGACTAAAATGTGGATTTTGAACTTAGAATGGAATAAAGCAAAAAGAAACCAAAAAGGACAACATTAATGTAAATTCAGCACAATAATGAGAAATAAGAAAGCCTTGAGGACCAAATAGTAATTTTACATTTAAGTAAGAATTATGTGAGATTTAATAAAAAAAATAAGTATAAAAAGGATCAAGTAGTAAATCATGACAATAAGAGAACAAAATTTGACTATATTAATTAAAAGTAACATAAAGGGGTAAAAAGGTAACTTACTTAAAGTAGTTTTATATAGATGAAATTTTGTGTAGATGTATCCCCCACTAGACAATAATGTTGCTTAGCGCATAGTTTGTTTGATTGCGTGTAGGGACAGGTAATTGAAGACCCAGTGATGGAGAAGAAAAGGGGCATGTGCATGTAATACTTTTATTGACGAGAAACTTAGTCATATGGTGTATTAGACTATTAAGAATTGACATGGGATGCATTGTATTGTATAACGAATGGTTGATATTAGAAAACTTATCTTATGATAATTGTATAATTGTGATTATGTGATTGTGTTTGATGATGAATTTAGGTGATATTTAGAAGTGTTATGAATATTACTGGAGTATTGGAGGTGGAGGTTGCTTATTGGGAGTATCATTTTGTAGGTTTGGGTAGCACGGCTTACAAGCCTTTATACTGTCGAAATTCTTATCAAATAAATAGTAATCTCGTGAAGCTAAAATGATCTTAGAAATCCACGAATTAAATTTAGTGATTACCTAACATTATAAAAATTGGCTGACTTAGTAATGCATGTGACGTCGCTAATGATACTGCAAACACCGTAACCCGAGGCAGCCTAGATTAGGGTTACCCGATGATGAAAAAATAGTATATTGCTAACAACAATGTAAATTGGGGGCATTTTAGAAAAGTTGAGGTCTAGTGAAGAGGGACAACCGTCCCTCACTCACAGATGCTCGCCCATGGGTCGAAACCTAGATTTTTCACGTTTTCCTCAATTTTCAAAAAGGGTAGGTTACCTGGAAAAGGTGAGGTCTGGATTTTGGGGATTTTATCTCTTAATCTGGCGATTTTTGAGTTGTAATTGGATCAAAACTCTTCTTGAGGTATAAAAATAAAAAGACTAGGATTTCTTAAGGGAGGGAATCATTATTCTTTTAGGAGAAACCATTAGGGAAGGAAGAAAACTAATTTCTTTCTCTCTCTAAAAAGTTTCTACTCTAGCAATTTTCTTAAAACACACAACGAATTTCATACTTTCTTGGAGAACCAGAGAGCACGATTCGGAGCATATATTTGAACTACGGAGATTATAGAGTCAGAATATCTCCTGAGGGTAATATTCTATGTTCATTCTCATTCTCTCTCTCTATGATTCATTCATATGCTTTTATGATTGTTAAACATTGATTTGATTCGTTTTGAGTGTTAAATCTGAGTAATATGCGTGTTTGATTACAATATAATTCGTTTATGCTTTGTGTAATGTGCTAGAGGCATGATCGACCATAGGGATTCCTTCATTGTTGTTACAAAGTTTTTCTTCTTTTCATGTATATATATACTGCAATTTCCCAATTTTAATGTAACATGATGCGTGATTTAGTGTTTTAATGCATTCTGGCATGATTTAGTATTTAGTTATTGCATAGGACTAAGGAATTTATTCGAGTAATTTTTGGTATTTTAACCTTCATTTTGCAAATTCTGTTTTGTTTTAGAGATGATAGACGAAAAGAAGGGTTGAAGGACGGTCATCCCTCATCTGAGGGACGGGACATCTCTTTTCCTTCCTCTTGGCCATCCCTCGCTCCATAGATGGCTATTCCTTGCCTTTTATGGCTGATCCTGAGGTGTTTTATGGTGTTTTTTCATGCATTTTTTAGGGTTTTTTGAGTTCTTAAATTATTTGTCTTTTCATACAATATTTATGCAATATTTGGTGCAATTTTGTTATTGTATATATACTGTTATACTTGCAATTGGGTTGTTTATATCAGTAAAATGTGAGAATGTTTATCATCAATACTAATTAATTTGCTTGTTCAATTTTTCAAGTAATCGGTATATTTATGGCTACGGAGGACATATAATATTTGCATGAAAAGTCGTGCCCCCACACTGGTCACCACCTCTATCCAGGTTACATCATTACTTTAATTTTTTATTTGCTTATTATGATATTGTTTGTTATTTATTTATTTATTTATTTTCTTTCTTTGTTGTTGGTTTATTTATTCGGATGTATTATTTTTGGGGATGCAATAGTTAGTAATAAATGATTTTTGTACGTTAAATGATAAAATTTCACTTAAGTTATTTTTAGTAATTAATTGGATTTTCTTTAATAAATATGGACTGATGTCTAGTTTTTTAGTCCAACTTCACACAATATAATAAAAGCCTTTTTGTAAAAGTGCATGATGGAACCAACGTTCCCAAACTAATTCACGACCCGTTTTATGTATGATATTTATCTGTCTTTTTTTTTGTATATAATTCTTTTCTTTGGGACAATATGCTTATATAATAACTTTTAAGTAAGATTTTATTTTAAGTATTTATTTATTGCTTTCTTCATTTGCTTGAGATGTTTACTTAAATTCTATTGCTTGTATCGTGTGAGGAAGGAGAGAGGATTAATTCTAAAACTCAATTATAAAATAACGCCTAACCGAGATGCCCAATAAGAGTGATGTCCTGAACACCAATCTTTGTTAGGACATCAAAAGGTTGAGAATCATTTTTCAATGTTCTGTTGGGTGACGACTCCATGACACCTACCTTTTTGGGTCCATTTGTAGACTCCTTCATGGGTTGACTACCAACAATAATTTGGGCTTGATCCTTTTTTATCACGAAGTAGCCAATTTATGATTAATAGTGAGCTTCTTTCGGTCACGGATCCTAAAAGCGGGTCTCCGATAGCAAACCCAAAAACGAGCTGTAACACCCTTATAACACTATACTATACATACGACGATTGACTAACTTAGATGTCACCTTAGAGCTACATTCACCAGATGCACTAAACCAGACAATCAAGTAATTTTTTTTCAAACATTTCTAATACTTAAGCACTATAACAATAAAATAATTCATATGCAAAACTAATTAATGTTTATACTTACACAAATACATAACCATAATTTTAATACTTACATTCCTATTCCTTATGATAACATACATACCATGCCTAAGCCTTCCATCATCCTCTACATCTATTTCTAAAACTTGCTGAATTTTTCTGTCTTTAAAACCTGCGCGCAATCACAATACTACGTGCTGAGTATTAAAAATGCCCAGTGGTAGAATACAAATCCCAAACTTTCCAATCCTAATCTCATGCATGCATGCACTAGCTTATTCATTTCTTACATTATAGCATCACTAGCTCTTTAATATTCCTACCTCGATTATCTATCAATTTACTAAAATCATCTATTACTATGCTTACACTTTTTATTCGATAGCATCTAAGTGCTAGGGTCTTATTAGCAATACTTTTACTTTACTTTCCTGATCAATCTATCTGTCATTTCTTTCCATTACTATTATGATCTACCTATACTTTGCTAACCCCTTTGATAATTTCTTTAACATTATAGTAGCATTATTAATTAACTTACTGCTACTATTCGTCCTTAATACTAATATCATTAACCTAGGCACTGATACTTTCTATAACAATTTTATCCTTAATTTTTCTAACCTTTTCTGACTTATTTCATTTATTGATCACATTTTAATTCATTTTGCAGGCTAATCTTCTTTTATTTTTATCAGGTCCAACTTTCAATTTAGTCCCCTTTTTAAAAATTCTATTAATTTGTAATTTACTTTTCACTTGCCAAATATTACTATTTTTGCCATTTCTTAAATAATATTCATTATACTTTTAATTACACTTATGGGCTATACTATTTCTGAATTTCCGTTTCATTCCTTTTCCTACCATTATTATTGCCAAATTACAATATGGTCCTTGAAGTTGTACATTTACAAATTTTACTTTATATTTTCACTATTTACTCTTTATATATGCTATAACATGTAAAATTACAATTTAGTCCTTACTTTTTTTAGTGCAAGAATTACATTTTTGGTCCCTATTTCACTATATAATAGGGTTCATTTACAATTTCATTCTTCAATTAATATTTTATTTGCTGAATTACGATTTGATCCTTGCACTTTCACCAATTTACGATGGTGCTATCTTTTATCACTTATTTTCACTAGTACCATTACTTATGTTTACTTTCACACTTAATTTTAATTTTTTTATTTGACATGTAATCTATCTTTTATTCACTAATATTCTATTTTTATGGCAAATTATATATTGATCTTTAACATGTTATTTTCTTACTACTTTACATTTTAGTACCAATTCTTTTCATTCTTTATAAATAAGTTCACTTATGTTTTATTTTTACCTGGGAACTAACCTTTAAATCTTTTAAATTATTTTCAATTAAGTCCCTAACTTTCAATTAACTAGAAAATCACCATTCTTTTTACACTTTAATTACAATCTTGCCACCAATTCACTTATTTTCACTTAAAGCTCATTATTTGACATACAAATTGCTAATTAATCCTTATTTTATCATTTTCATGTAAAATTACATTTTAGTCTTTCAGAATTACAAGAATTGATTTTAGGGCTAGTTATTCACTGTTTCTTTCCATTTTTTCCTTCATTCATTGCTTGTCACTTTTATTCACTAAACTCACTATTTGGAAAAATTACCTTTTTATCCCTAAACTTTTCATTTCTTTTCAATTAGGTCCTTTTTATTTCTAAACTTCATTCATTTTTTTCTTTACTTTTTGCACTTTTTAGCTTATTTTTACATTTATGCCCCTAGTACAATCCCCGCAAAAATTTTATAACCGGATATATGGGATGTGGACCCTATGAGCCTACAGCAGACAGTAGGGATGACCTCGAAGGACCAATCCACCTCAGATCAAATCAAAATAGACAGTCAGATAAAAACTATGAAAGATCAAAACAAGTTGCTATAACTTACACCGCGGTATGGGTGTCCATATGGCTAGCCATTCATATCCTGAACTAGATTTTAACTGCTTGACCACTACTAAGGACAAAATTCTTTACTCATTTCAAAATTTTCCTTTCATATTTTGGCATTCTCATTTGTCTATCCATTTCAGTACCCTTTTCAATCAATTCTTTTGTCACTTTACACATTTTTATGAATTATCTCACAATAATTCATCATTTTCATTTCACATTTTAACTTTTTCATTTGCTTCTCATTTCAATACATTAGACAGTTAACTTTCTCATCAATTCAATTTTTTTTTCATATTTCATGAATTATCTCATTATAATTCATTATTTTCACTTTAAGCATAATGCATTTCTCACTTAAAAATTATTCATACATATTCCATATTCACAAACATTACATTTAAATTCACACTTATCAATATTTACTATTTTTTTCACTATTATTTCAATTAAATATATTATACTTTAATAACTTCATTTAAAGTATAATATACTATCAATGTAAATTATACTCAATTAAATTTTAATACTTCTCAATAAATCACTGTGTACTCTATTTTCAATTACTATTCTTTTTATGGCCTTATAATTATTAGATTACATAAGTTACCTCTACACTTCAAAGTGTTTGTCCTCTTATGAACTCTTCTTCCATTTTTTATCCAATATTCCATTATTCTTCATTCAATCACTTATTCAATTAAATTATACACTAACTAACATATCTACATGCTTGTATACCCTTATACATTAAGATACACTATATTAATTCTAGTATACTATTCGGCCAAGACTAGAATCCTTCACTCTAAATTAAGTCTTTCCTCCTTTATCATTAATTCTATTATCTAATACACTAATTAACTTGTTTCCTACATTTGCCTTTCAATAAACATATGGATATCCTTTAATAAATTACATTATAACCCACATATTTTACATTACTACTCTCATTTACATTAAAATCTTACCTAAATATATTATACCATATAATTTCCATTATGTACATAATGCATGCACAACTTAATTAATTTCACAAATTTTCCTTCTTATACCTTATCCGGCCAACCCAATCTCATCTTCGTATTCTTATTTTTTTTTTCATTTTAATCACTTAAATCACCATTTTTAACCTCCTCTAACATATCTATAACATTAATCTCCATTAATCATGACTTGTATACACAATTTCATAACATACATAATCACATATCCTCTCAAAATTCCTAGAAAATAAAGGATATTGTATCCACTTACCTTAAAAGCTTAATCCCCTCACTTTAATCCTCTTTTCCTTTGCCTTTAACCTTTAAAACATCTTCCTCATCCTTTGAACCTAAAGTTGCCGAATACTCCAT
Organism: Excoecaria agallocha; assembly: GCA_037975025.1. Classification (NCBI taxonomy): domain Eukaryota; kingdom Viridiplantae; phylum Streptophyta; class Magnoliopsida; order Malpighiales; family Euphorbiaceae; genus Excoecaria; species Excoecaria agallocha. Next base: position 30,369,783 of record CM075818.1, read on the forward strand.
CCAATTAAATCATCACTATTTTGCTTCTTTTATACAATATAACATCATAAATCATACTCTAAACATCCTAATTAATCTATTAGAATCATTAAACCAAATTAAAACCTTTAATTTCTTTTACCTCAAATTTATGTCCTAACATTGAATCCTTAGTTTTTTCCACATTTTTTTCTCTCAAATAAAGATTAGAGGTCACAATTAGCTAGCAGAGGGACTGAAATATGGTAGAGCACCTTGGATTTAGAGAGAGAATTGATTAGAAAATGAAGAAATCAATAAAAGGGATAAGAAAAGTAACTTGGCCAAGAAGTAGAAACGGGAGAGAGGAAGAGTTTGGGTGAAGTTTCTGGAAAATGGTAGATTTTTAGGCTAGTTATAGGGCTGGCTTGGGCTGGCTTGGTTCAACCAAAGGGGTTGGGCCTAATTAAGCCCAATTTGATCCTTAAGCCTAATTAATATACTATAAATTATTTCCCTCTCTTCCCAAATTCAAATTCTCTCAAAATCAATTTCGTAATACTTAAAATAATAATTTAAGCTTTCACGTAAAATTTTAGCTCAATCAGAATCCATTTTTAATTCAATTCACTCAAATCGGTCCGATTAGCAAACTTTCTGTGTTATCGTAAAATCACTTTTTCACTATCAAATAGTTCTAAATACTAATTGGAGATCAACTGAAAATTCCTATAATTTTTAAATATCATTTACTATTTTTAAAGCCTTAATCAAATTCATAGTCAATCGGTTACTATTTAAATTGAAATCATTATTTTTCTCTTACTTTCTGAGTCCAAACCTTTCTAAAAATACTTCCATAGTCTTTAAAATATATTCATTAATCTCCGTGAAGATTTTTGTGTACATCAGAGATTATTTTTCAGTCTGGTTCACTTTACCAGTCTGATAACCTGATTTTTCAAAATAACCAAAAAATTAATTTTTCTGTACCATATAATTCTACATCTCATTTAATATAGATCTGGATATTCTGATAATTTTTAGAGGTCATTTGCTATTTCTAAAATTTCGTTCAAACATTAGTCAACCTAAATACTATTTGAACCGAAACCATGAAATTTTCTTATTTTCAGCTTTTTAAGACTCATTTGACTTCATTTTGATTCCAAATTTGAACCATGGGCTCCTGCTGACATGTTTTTTCCAACAATCAAATAAAATATTTTTCGATTCTAGGAGGTACTATTCACTTCGGTGTCACTATTCATCGTCAGAAAATACAATTCTCGAATAATCTGGTATTTAGGCTATTACACAAGCGATGGCTCCGGCATGTGTCAAAGATACTACGTGGCATATGGAATTATAATTGAAAGTAAGGTCTTACAATTATTTCAAATAGGAGTAGTTACTAGTGTAAGATACATGTGATGAAGATTCCTGTTGAAAAAGCGATAGCAATTCTGAAAGGAAATAAAAAAGCCTCGAGGGAGGCTTACATCGTTATGGTAAAAAAGGTGAAAAAATTGTACAAAGTACAACCTGGTTTGGAGAAAAATGAAGAAGACGATTGACCCAGGTTGAATCCAGAGGCAACATCGTCATAAGAGAACTATGTGGAGGGAGGAATGTCCAAGTAGGTTTGAATATGTTAGAAGAGGTGGAAGAGCAAATAATGAAAGTATTAATGATCAAGCAATTCACTTTTTCTTAGAAACCAAAAGACCTTCAAGGTATAGACCATGAGGTGATCACTCACAAGCTAAATGTGGATCCCAACCATCCGTCGATCAAACAAAAACTGAGGAGACATTCACCTGATCGTAAAAAATTCATTTCTAAGAAATAGACAGATTATTGAAAGTTGGGACTATCAAGGAAGCCAATTACCCTAAATAGCTTACTAATCTGGTCTTAGCAAAAAAAGAAAACTAGCAAATTGAGAATGTGTGGATTTCACCGATCTCAATAAGGCTTGTCCGAAGGATTGTTATTTGCTTCCGAGCATTGACCAATTAGTAAATGCTATGGCATGTCATTCCATCTACTCTTTGCTTAATGCCTACGCAGGGTACCATTAGATTATGATGTGGCTGCTTGATTAGGAGAAAATGGCTTCATTAATGATGATGGCACCTTTTGCTACAATATCATGCCATTCGGGCTAAAAAATGTGGTGTGACATATCAATGCTTGATGAACAAAATCTTTAAGGCACAGATCAGGAAAAATCTGGAAGTGTACGTGGATGATATAATTGTGAAAAGAAAAAGTATGACGGAGCATCCTGTTGATCTAATGAAGGTACTTGACACACTTAATCAATTCAGTATGAAATTAAATCTAGAAAAAATGTGTGTTTGGAGTCCTTTTGGGAAAATTTTTGGGTTTATAGTCTCTGAAAGAGGCATAGAGCCTAACCCAAAAAAATCAAGGCTATAATGGACATGTGCCCTCCAACCATTGTAAAAGTTGTTTAGAAATTAAATAGGAGGATTATAGCATTAGGCAAATTTTTATCGCCTTCGGCTAAGCGATCTACACCTTTTGCCTGGAGGGAAGACTACTATAAAAGCCTTTGAAGAAGTAAAAGAATTTTTAAGCAACCCACCATTACTTAGTAGACTAATTTCAGGTGAGAAACCCTACTTATATTTATCCACCTCTAGAGAAGTAGTGGCCACAGTCCTGATTAGGGAAAAAGGAACTCAACAACTTCTTATATATTACGTCAGTTAAGTATTGAGAGGTCCAAAATTGAAGAAAAATCCAATCGAACAATTAATCATTGCACTCATGATAAGTACTTAGAAGTTGAGAAGGTATTTTGAAGCTTATACCATCATAATTCGAACCAATTAGCCCTTTCAAAAAAATTTTCAAATGCCGAATTTGGAAGGAAAAATGGTAGTATGGTCATCAAGCTATAATCTTTTGATATCCGGTATGAGCCCAGGAACACTATCAAAGCATAGGTTTTAGCAAACTTCATTGCGAAGTTCACTGGAGAATGCAAAAAGCAAAAGACGGAAGGAAGCTTCTGGGAATTAATTGCAGATAGAGCCTCCAATAGCAGAGGAAGAAGTGTTGGCATAGTCATCAAAGGACCTTTAGGTATAATTGTCATGTACTTAATAAAACTAAACTTTAACTCTTCAAATAATGTTGCAGAATATAAAGCATTGCTCCAGAGCCTAAGGTTGGTTAATTCTGTCCGACTGGAGAACCTTAAAGTCAAGAGCAATTCATAGCTACTAACGAGCTAAGTTTTAGGCAATTTCAAAGCAAAAGAGGAAAATATGAAGAAATACTTGACAAAAGTCAAAATTGCCCTTGAAGAACTTGAAGAAAGGGGAACGATGTGGAGTATTGAGAAAGTCTCGAGAGAGGAAATAGTAGTTGACGATCGGCTAGCCAAACTAGCAGCCTCAGATCAACGCATGACAAAGGAGGATATAAAAATTAAAAAGCAATTGCAATCCTCTCTAGAAGAGCCAGAGATAATGAAAATTGATCAAGAGTCAGAAACATGGATGACTCTGGTCATCCGTTATCTTCAGATAGTTGAACTGCCAAAAAACAATATAGAGGCTAGGAAGATCAACAGAATAGCACTAAACTATGTCATATAATTGAGGGAACACTTTACAAAAAGGCATTTACTCACCCTTGGCTCAAATGTGTGACGAAAAAGGATAGGAATTATATCGTAAGGGAAATATACAAAGGAATATGTGGGACTCATAAAGCCAGCAGAACAATTACAAGGAAGATACTACAAATAGGTTATTTCTAGCCAAGCATCTTTAAAAATGCTTAAAGCTGGGTTAAAATATGCCCACAATGCTAGATAAATGGAAGAATCATACAACAACCTACAACTGAATAATCCTCGATCGATGTGTTATGACTGTTTGATCAGTGGGATCCGGATATTTTAGGTCATTTTCCCTAAGGCAAGTGACATGTGAAGTTTTTTATCGTTGTAATTGATCATTTTTCCAAATGGATAGAAGCTGAACCTTTAGCCACTATTACTGCAGAAAAAATAAAAAATTTTGCTTGGAAGGAGATTATCTGCAGGTATGACTTGTAATGACCCAAATACCAGGCTAGTCAGAAATAGTACTTTCCGATAGTGAATAGTGACATCGAGGTTAATAGTATCTCCCTGAGTTGAAAAATATTTTATTAGACCATTGGAAAGAGCAAGTTAGCTGGAGTCCAAAGATATAATTTGGACTTAAAATAAGGTCAAATGGACCATTAAAAGTCAAAAATAAGAAAAAAGTCACGGTTCCAATTAAAAGGATGCTTGCATTAACTGAAAGCTTATCTGGGACTTTAAAAATAACAAATGATCTTTAAAAATTACCATATTTTTCAGATCTACATTAAATGTTATGTAAAGTCATATGATAATAAAATATTTAATGTTACGATAACTTTGAAAATTGGAATATCGGACTGGTAAAAACGAACCAAACCGAAAAATAGTCTCCGAATGACTCAAAAATATTCATGGAGTCTAATGAATATATTTTAAGAATTTTAGAAGTATTTTTAAGGATATTTGACCTCTAGAAGTAAGAGAAAAATAATGATTTCGGTTTAAATAGTAACCGATCAATTATAATTTGACTAGGGCTTTAAAAAATAGCAAATGGTCTTCAAAAATTATAGGAATTTTCAGTTAAGCCTTTTATGAGATGAAAAATCATTTGGTGGAAAAAATTAATTTTTTTGGTAACATCGAAAATTTATTAATCGAACTGGTTGAACTGAACCGGACTGAAAACGGACTCCGATTGAGCCAAAAATTTTCATGGAGTGTCAATATATTATTTTAAGAATTATGAAATTGATTTTGAGTGAAATTGAGTTTTGGAAGTGAGAGAAATAATTTATAGAGGCTTATTGGGCTTAAATAGGGTATTGGGCTTGAGTTAGGCCCAACTAACTTGCTTGGACCAAGCCCAGCCCAATTATCCAATATTTATAGCCTAAAAATCTCCAAATTTCCAGAATCTTTACCCGGATTCACGATCACTCTTCCTTCTTCTCTTGGCCGAATGGCTTTCCCTTAGTTTTCTCTTGATTTTCTCATTTCTTTGCTAATTTTCCACAAAATCAAGCCCTTTCAAGTCAATTATAGCCTCTTAACTAGCTTTTGGAGGCCTCAAAAAGCCAAATAAACTGCTGGAAGTGCAAGAAAGAGAGAGAGAAAGTTGGTGTCCCAAAAGTGAGGTATGTAGGAATGAAATTTTTAATTTGATTTAAGAGTTTGTATAGATAGATTTAAGGTTGTAGAGTAATATTTTGTAGTTATATTGAGCAAAGAAATCAAGAAAATGATGGATTCTTGCCTTGAAATTTCAGCCATAATAGGAAAATATTGAAGGAATTAAAGCTTTTAAAGGAGAAAATGGAGGAAGTAAGGACCAAGGTGTGAAAGAGATAAATTTGAGCTTAGTGGATACATTATCCTTCAAATTCCATAATTTTTACATGAAAATTTGTTTATGTATATGTGTGATTATGTGAAATTATGCATGATAAATTGAATTAATATGATATATGTGAGATTGGAGGCCTAAATTGATGAATAAAATATTTATTTAGAAGAAATGAATTTGGAATGCTCAAATTGTGAGTTGGCCGAATTATATGTGTGTGGGTGTGTGTGTTTCTTTTGGTTAATTTGTGATGAAAATGTTATAAATTGGAGGAAGGAATAATTTTAATGCTAAATTAATTTAATGAGAATTTTTGGAATGTAATAGAATATTTTTAAGTTAAATTTTATATTATGTATAGTAAAAATATTGAGTTTTAATGAGAAAAATTAAATTTATGGCATAAACAATCTTAAGATAATCCAATTAAATAACTAGAATAAAAAGGAATGGAAAATAAATTAATAAAAAAATGACTTAAATGAAAAGAATTATAAGTTTAGGGGCAAAAGTGAAATATTGCCAAATATTGAATAACAAACGAGTTTAAATGAATTAAGATTAAATTGAAAAAGAAAATGATAATTGAAATAAGAATTTAAGCATGAAAATAAGTTTAGAGACTAAATTGAAATTTTACCAATAAATAAGGACATAGTAGTGAAACATGAATAATTGATGGCAATTTTATAAATAAAATAAAATAAAGGGTATTTTTGAAATTTATGAAAAATTGAAGGACTAAACAGTAAATTAGCAATTTTAAGGACTAAATGGTAATTTAGCAATTTTAGGGATTAAATGATAATTTTACAAGTAAATATTGAATTAATGATAATTAGATAAATAAAGATATCTTGGTAAATAAATTGATAGAAAAAGGGCGTAATCATAATTTAATAAAAATTGTAAGACTAAATGATAATTTAGTTAATTTAAGAATTAATATGTAAAATAATTAGTAATAAGCAAAATAAAAATAATTATTGAGAATAAATAAGTTTAATAATTAAATATATGTATAAAATTATGTGTATATGTATATGTATAAGTGTATGTACGTATATGTGTATAGATGTACGTAGACAAATATGTACGTATATGATTATAAATATAAGTATGTATGTATATATGAATGTATGAGTAAGTAGGTAATAAATATGACAATAATAAACTAAATATGTACGTACAGAATATACATGATTATTTTAATAAATTATATGTAAAGGACAAATATAAGAACTATAGTAATGTTAATTAAATACCTAAGGAAATGCAAAGGTAAATAATATAAATTTGTACACGACATAAGTTATATGGAAGAAGACAAATTGGTATATATAGAAACAGAAAAGACTTGAATTGAAATAAATTTACGTGTAATTAGCGTGATATTTAATTATGCATAGAGTGATTTGAGTAAGTTATAGTGATTAAATGAATTAAAGAAACTAATTAATGTAGTAAATAATGAATGAATTAAAACGTGAATAATTAATGATAATAACATTAAAATTAGTATAGAAATAATGTGATATATTTAGTAAAATGAGCATTTGGGATTATAATTTTTATAATACAAGATAGTAAATTATAGATGAGAAGCATATAAACAAATAAAACTATAATTAATAATATTACACGAAAGATAGTATTAAATGAAATTAGTGTACAATGTAATATATGTTTAATAGTGTGTGTATTATGTATGTATATGGTGAACTTTAGTTATGACCGAATGGAAGGTAAAAGGAAGACTATGAAATCTTTAGCTATTTTAATGTAATTAAGTTGTACAATGATAATACAAGTGAGTATTGATGTCCATAAATTTTTATAGAATTTATGGGAATTAAACGAATATTGCTGGAATAAATTTTAGTTAGGTATTTATTTGAAAAATATGAAATTATGATGAACTACTGCATAATTTATTGATTAAATGGTAAATTATTGCGAAATAATTCATTAACTGTGTAAAGAATATAGATTGCAAATGTAATGTACTGTTACAAAAATGACAAGTATTGTAAAAAATGAATAATTGAATAATAAAATGAAAAGTAAGCGAATATGTGCCCTTAGAAAGAGTCAGGCAGTAAAACCTAGTTCAGGATATAATTGGCTGGCCATAGGGATACCTGTACCGCGGTGCAAGTCATGGCGACTTCCTTTACTATGGTTGGATCGTTGATCTCCATAGTATATATCATACGTACTGTCATATGTTCATATGTTATATGAGGAATGATTCTTGGAGGTCATTTCTCATTCTGTTGTGGCCCTGTGGGGTCCATCCCGTATATCTGGTCTGAGAGTTTTCTGCCAGGTCTGTACTAGGGGATAAGAAAATGTTAATAGTGTAAAAGAAAATTTAAAATTGAAATTAAGATGAAAAAGGACTAAAATGAAAGAGTTAAAAAGTTTAGGGGTAAAAATGTAATTTTTTAAAAGATGAATTTAATAAGTAAAAGTGAGAAGGAAAGAATTAATAAGGGTAAAATGTTAATTTGATGAATTAACTGTATAAAAAGTCAACTTTGTAAAATTAAAGGACTAAAATGTAATTTTACATGAAAAGTCAAAACAAGGATTAATTGGTAATTTATAAGCCAATTAATAGATTAAAATGAGAAAATAAGAGATTAAAGGGCATTTTGGTAATTAAAGGTGTAAAAGGATAAATTTGGAATAAATGAAAAGTTAAAGGACTAAACTGAAAAATTAAGTAAAGTTTTAAATTAAATTGAAAAACGGATTTTTAATAGTATATTATGCTTATTAAGACTTTTAAATGAATTTAAAATAAATTTTATGGTGTAGTGAAATACGTAAGTGAATATGTATGATATGTATATGTATGTATATGTACGAGGAATGTATGTAAATGAAATGTATGTATACGTGTATGTGTGTATGGGTATATAGAAATATGTAAGTGAATATGTACGATATGTATATGTATGTATATGATATGTATATGTATGCATGTATGATATGTATATGTATACAGGTATTATATGCTATGTATACATGTATGGTATATATACGTATGTAAAGGATGTGGATGTATAAGTAGGTGAACGTATGTATATGCTATGTATGCATGCACATCGAATGAATGTACGTATAAGTAAATTCATGCAAGTGTGTATGTGTGTTTCTGTGATTTATTATAGAAAGTTTGGGATACGTATCCACCACTGAGCATTTCGATGCTCAGCGCGTAGTTTGTTGACTGCACGTAGGTTATGAAGACGATAGGATTTCATTGGCTGGTATTGCAGGAGTAGTCAAATCCAAGAAAAGGAACAAGATAGGAATTAGTTTTGGCATGTATATGTAGGTACGAAAAAAATATAGTTACTGTACAAGTATATGTTTATAGTATAAGAAATTTATTTGTTAATTATTGAGACACAAATATGCAGTTAATGATTATATTTTAAGTATCTATGTACAAGTATGTTTATCAGTACTGTTAGAAAAAAAAATTTTACTGTTTCATGTATTGTTTGACATCTGATTACCGCGTATATTGTACGGCGGTATAAGGGTGTTACATGACTTACCAAAGATCTTCATCACAAACAATAAAAAGTAGTTCGATAGCTCCATATTCAGGTCCTTTTACTCTAACTTGAAGATTGATTTGCGGTTTACCTCTGTCACTCATCCACAGACCAATGGCACGACCGATTGGTTTACTGTTTCATGTATTGTTTGACATCTGATTACCGCGTATATTGTACGGCGGTATAAGGGTGTTACATGACTTACCAAAGATCTTCATCACAAACAATAAAAAGTAGTTCGATAGCTCCATATTCAGGTCCTTTTACTCTAACTTGAAGATTGATTTGCGGTTTACCTCTGTCACTCATCCACAGACCAATGGCACGACCGAGGTATCCAATCAAACAATCATGGAAGGAATAAAGAAAAGATTGGGAAATGCCAAAGGAAATTGGATGAAGGAATTGCAGAGTGTCTTATAGTCTTATAGAACTTCCCCAAGGGAGGGAACACATTAAATGCCATTCTCACTAGTATATAGATTGCAAGTAGTCATACTAGTGAAAATTGGAATTCCATCCTACAGGTTAACCCTCTTTTTCGAAGAAGAGAACGAGCAGGAAAGAAAATAGGACCTCGATCTTATTGAAGAAAAAAGAGAAAATGCCTACGTAAAAATTGCAGCCTACAAGTAAAGAATGGCCAGATATCATAACAGCAAGATAAGGCTCCAAACTTTCAATGTTGGAGATTTAGTCCTAAGGAAAGCAGAAATTGGCACAAGCAATGCAAGAGTTGGGAAACTCATTCCCAACTGGAAAGGTCCCTACGAGATATCAAAAGTATTAAGTAAAAGTATTTATAGGCTACGGCCAATGGTTTGATGTGAAATTCCTAGATCAAGAATGTAGAGGTGCTAAAAAAATATCTGATGTAATAACTAAATGTAATTCTCGGCTCATGAGGTCGATGGAAGCTATTTCGATCAAGAAAATTTTGCACTCATAATATAGAAAATAACGCGAAAAAACTTTAAATGAAAAAATAAAAAAACTCAAGCCTTCATTTAAATAGTTGTCTTAAAATACAAAAGAAAATCTTAATTCTCTACATTTGTATTTTTTTCATTCTCTTCATCTTCTTTTGAATCTTTTTCATCGATAAGAGGCTTTGGAAGTGCAGCAAGGTCTTCTGTAAAGCTAAAATCTCCTTCAGGAAAATGCTTTTGACACTCTTAAATAATCCTAGTAATCATCACAAATTGCACGGCTCCTACTTGTTCAGCTAATTCATTCTTTTGTCACTCCATTTCTCCCATATAGAGCTCGTAAAGATACTTTTCCTTGTTTTGGAGATCTTTAACGATCGAGCAAAGTGAGTTATTTTGAAGATGCTCGATATAACTGCTCAATTCATCATTCTTGTTGGACAGTTCTTCAATTTTAGTCAAAGATTCTGAACGGACGGATTGTAATTTCTCCTCGAAATTTTATTCGCAGCCTCTATTTTCTCTTTCAGATCCTATTTGGCATTGGTTTTCTCTACAAGCTACCTTCTCTAAGCCAGGTTCTTCGTATACAAGCGCATTGCCCTTTGTATAACCTAATGAGATTAAACCACTTAGAAAAATCTTTTTCACTTAAATATATAAGTAAAAAACAAACTTACCCTCATAGCTTCGAATTTAATTCCGTCTAACTCCTTACGAGGTGAAGAAATAGGGCCCATCTTATTTAAATCCTTTTCCAGCATCAGTCCTCGACTGATGAAATCCAGCACCTGGGCATTTCAAATGGAGCACCCCTTCCCAAACTTATGCTGCAAGAGCCCCTTCATAGTTAAAGTCTCAATTTTGCACATTAATGTTAGAGCCAGAATTAAAGCATACTCCTTGGTAGCAATCTAGTTAGATTTAAATCTTGCAAAACCAAGAGTAGGTTAAGTATCAAACACTATTTAGCCCTCGGCATCTCCTCCAGCGGGAGGGGTAGCCATGGTAGAAGCAAAAGGATGAATCTCTATGACTCCTTTAACTTCATCTTGAGGAGAAATCTTCATCCCATTTTCAAGCTCGTCTCGGAGGGTCAGCCCTAAAACTTTGCGAGACTTTTTAGGCCAAGCGGATTTATCACCCGTATGGGTAGACTTTCTCTTTTTCTTCTTATTCAAATTTATCTTAATGTTCTCCGATACCTTTTTTTTGCAAAATCGGCATCTATGGAGGCTATGACCAAAGAAAACAAAAGAGTTAGTAAAGGAAGAGAAAAGTCACAAGACAAAATAGTATCACATAGCAATCATGCTTGCGATCGGTCTCAGGATGATCGAAAATAGGGCAATCGGCCTCAACAACTATTAGACTGTCTAAGGAATCTAATAAAGAGTTAGAATCAAATGGTTTGCCCTGGTGGTCCTCAAGAAACTTTATTAACGTACTAATTTTTGACTCAAAGTCATTAGAACAATTCATTAAATCCTTTAAATTGTGTGGCTTATCTGATCAAAGTAAGCTCACTCCAAAACCTCCCTTCTGCTCAACTAAAAAGAATCTCTCTTTGAACCCTTTAAGGGAAGTAATAAGAGCAAATAACCTTCTCTTACGCCTACTTGAGAAATGATACTTGTTCCCACCATCATGGCTAGAAAGGTAGAAGAAGTGAGTGAACAACCCCAAGGAAGGAACTACCTGTACTTTCTCATAGATAATTTTAAAATAGGTAATGGACCTATATCTCTTCGAATTTAGTTGGTTAGGAGCAACCTCATAGCCTTTAAGAATATTGGCATCTAAAAGAGACAAGGGAAATCGCAAACTGCATTTTAAACTACCCTCATGACATATAAGCCATTCATTATTATTCTCTCCGAACGAACCATAAAAAATGGACATAGATATAGAGCACACTAGAGTTAATACATTCTTTAAAAATTTATATTTTATCCTAAGATCGTTCAATTTAGTAGTGGTAACCTTAGTATGTTCGATTATAGGATCTTTCCCTTAGTACTCTTCAAGAAATCTTATGTTTAGACTGTCTTCGCTCCCACTCAGAGCACTACTACTAAAAGCCATTCTAAGAGGTACAATTTCAAAAATGGAATTCCTAATTTGCTCCTAAAAAGCAAACCTTAAAATGATATAAAAAATGTTAAACTCTGATGACAAGAAAGATGATGAAGATGTCAACTCAAAAGACGAAGAAAATGAAACAAAATTAAAGGAACTCATACAAGTAAAGAAAGCTTACTTGATGAAATTGGCTAGGAAATTAGGAAAGGAATGTCAAAAACATGAATAACTCCAAAGCCCTAAAATCCGAGAAAGAAAAGCCTGGGAATTTTTGTAAAAGTATGAAAGAAAAAATCCCATGCCTATTTATAAGAAAAAAGGGGTGACTTATCTAATATGTTTGATGTGCCTAATGAGAAGAAGCCAGGTGGCCCAAGTTCAGAAGAGATTGGCACGATAAACAAAGCATTGTCTGCAACTGACGACTGTCCAGGTGAAGGGTTCTATTCAAATTTAAAGTAAACCTTACCTTTCTGTCTTTCAAAACACACAGTTTTAGAAACATTGATTTATAAAAATTCCAATCGGATTGATTTATGAGGGGGACAAATGATAATGTCCTTTATAATTGGATCTCAAAGCCCAATACACGTGCAAGTGCACAAATGGGCACCAAAGACAATTTGATTGGATGGATGTGACAAGATTGTCACATCAGTCCAATAGTATGGCCTCCATATCTTTGCTTGATACTACTTACCTAATCGGTATGGTTGCTATAGTGCAGTCGTGTCATTACCCTAGGTTACTGTTTTAGGCATTCAAGAGCCTAATAACTTATACCCATTCGAATGCTATAAATAGAGAAAATGTAGAGAATCCCAAGTAATGTTAATCTTTCTCTAGAAAAATCTTTCTTGCTTGTCTTTCTTTCTCTAAAAAGTCACTCGCTAACTTAAGTATCGGAGTTTACCCCAATTTGACCGGACGCTTCTTTTCTTATAGGTTTTAGGAGGTTTTATCCTACTAAATTTCCCATATTTTCTATTTCTGATATTTTCAAAAATATCAATTAATATTTTAAAAAATTTATTATAAATATTGTAATTTAAAATATAGTAAAAAATTATATGTTAATGGATTTATTTTTTATCGATTCAACTTATGTCTATTGAATTTTTGTTTGATATGGTTTTAAAAACCATAATTTGTTTTTGAATTTTAGACAAACATTTTATAATTAATGATAGTATGGCCTAACCCATAGTTTGCCCCAACCTATGCACGAGCCTAGGAGTCTGGTGCAAATTGACACTATCTCGCTGAGCTCAGAGTTTGGACAATCCGACTAGCAAAACCGATCGATCATGCATCGTCAAGAGCTAGGTTACCTCAGGTGCTCAAGGAGCTCGAAAAGATCCCAAGATATCGAGCTATCAGTTGATCCCGTCTGACAGTAACCACCCCTTTTCCCCCATGTCTCCCTAAAAATGGGGGAAGTGAGGAAAGTAACTGCAAGTAGTGGGATTTCACCCACTAATCTCTGAAAAAAACCATAAAAATGGTTCTCCTAAAACCATAATACACTCTAACTTAACCATCGAAGGCTCTCTTATCGGAAACCCCTTTGGTCTTCTCAGTTATTTTATAGGTCGCCCCAGATAGCCGGAATTCCACTTGTCATCAATTGGTACGATGAGCACAGAACATAAACCTCTTTCCAGACCTCAACTTAAACTCTACGCCACTGGAAAATCAGGAAGACTTAACTGCCAACCCTGAAACATAACAACTTATCCCTACCGACAATGCCTCGACGTCCCTAGCTGCAGCCATTCTAAACACATCCAGCCTTACCCCTCAAGCAGCACATAAACCTACTAACCCAACTATCAGCCATAGTTGATCAAGCTAATCCCTTCTCCCAACCATCCCATCCTTACCCACTCGCTCGACCCTCACAACCGCCAAATAGAGATCCTTTCTCATCGGTGGTCCCTTCAGCCCTCAGATCGATAGTCACCCTAACAACCGAGCAGTTTAAGAGGCTCCTTGAAGACCAGATACCGTAATAGGAATACCTTGAAATACCATGGCAGTTTTCGCTCCCTACTTTCCCGAGAAATCCTGGCCGCTCCATTCCCCAAAATCCATCTTCCAAATTTGCCAAGGTATAATGACAATGCTGACCCTCGAGCACATATTGACCAATTCCAACACACCCTGCTAGTCCTGACTGCAGACGATATTGCACTATTTAAGATCTTTCTGGAGACCTTGACGAACTCGGCTCAGATCTAGTTTCACAACCTTCTCGAGCACTCTATTGAAAGCTTTGAATAGTTCAGTGATATATTTATCGTAAAGTTTGTAGCAGCGATTAGGCCGAACAAGGTATCCACCAATCTGAATCGAGTAATATAAAAGAAGGAAAAATCCCTACGGGCCTATGTAGAGAGATTCAATGTGGAAGCAATGGACATACAGAACCTCAATTTGGAAGTAGCCATCACGACACTTATCAAAAATATGAGGTGTCAGGATTTTAGTGACTATCTGAGCAAGAAGCTCCTAAATGACTTCACCGAGCTCATGTCTCGAGCTCATAAATACATCCGAATGGATAAAGCCCAACGTATACGCCTCAGCTCGAACGGTGGCCTAGAGATGAGAAAAGAAAGAAAGGACCCCGGAAGGTTAGCTCGAGATCGGAGGAGGAACAATCGACACAAATCCAAGACGTACAGAGGAAGTAGTTCATCCAACCGAACATACACAATTTTACAGCCTCAATCTGGAGATAGGAAGGAAGAAAGGTTCACACCCCTCAATACAAATAGGAAAGATATCCTTGCCTGGATGAAGCAGAACGAAAAAGTTACTTAGCCCAGACCAATGAGGGAGGACCCCAACAGAGATCAGAACCTCTACTGTGCCTTCCACAGGGATAGGGGGCACGTGATAGAAGAATATAGGTAGTTGAAACGAGAGATAGTTTGAGCAGGATGATAGAACACTTGGGATGAAAGGGACCCTGGCACATTTTGTAAAACAGGATGATAGAACTAAGAGGCATAGGTCTCCCACACCTCTATCAAGCAGAAGCCGAGCTAGTTTGAGCAAGAAGACGCCAATCGGTGTAATCCATGTGATAGCAAAGGGAGGACAGTATGATGAATCCAAGAAAATAAAGGCAAAGGAGGTGCTCGTCGTTAAAAAGAGCACTCACATCCCGGTCCAAGTAGTCCAGTTCACAACAACTGATGGGTCTCATGTTAAGCATCAGTATAGTGATGCGTTAGTAGTTGAAGCAATCATCCGGGATTTCCTAGTCCAAATGATACTAATTGACATAGGGAGTGCGGTCAACTTGATCACCCTCCAGGCATATAGGGCCCTAGAAGTGTCGGAGAATCACCTTGAGGAAGTCAACATCCCTCTCATTGGCCTTTTCGGACAACCTATCAAAGTAGAAGGCCTAGCAAATTTACCAGTCCAGCTGGGAGATGATACAATAGTCTGGACATACAGTGTGAATTTCATGGTAGTTAACATTCCTTTATCCTATAATGTAATCTTCGGCCAACCTCTGTTGGCCGTGGTCGATGCTTATGTGTCCATGCAAAGTTTGGTGCTCAAGATTCCAATGGAAGAGGCGATAGCGATATTAAGGAGAAATCAGAAAGCAGCTCGAAAGGCATACATAACCATGCTAAAGGAGGCTAACCAGGCCCTTCCCCTCGACACGATGGACACACCGGACACATGAGATCGAAAGGCCGTACCAGGGGAAGTGTTACAAGTAGTCGAGCTAGCTCCAGAGAAAAGTATTCAAATATCAGCCAATAAAGAGGGTTCAAACAAGGAAGCACTCCTTTTCATGCTCAGGGAATTCATGGATATATTTGCCAGGCAGCCCTCAAACATTAGGGGTATATCAAAAGATCTAATAACTCATTCTCTGAACACTTGCCCAAAATGCAAACCAGTCAAGTAGAAAAAGAGAAACTACACCCCAGAGAGACAGTTGGCCGTGGATTAGGAGATAAATACCTTACTGGAGAATGGATTCATCAGAGAGGTCTTCTATCCGGACTGGCTAGCTAACATAGTGCTTGTCAAGAAGGCTACTGGAAAGTGATGCATGTGTGTAGACTTTACGAACCTCAATAAAACATGTCCAAAAGACAGCTATCCCCTACCAAATATAGATCCTGGTAGACTTCAAAGCTGGATTTGAGGAGTACACCTTCCTCGATGCATCGGTGAGCTACCATCAAATTCCAATTAATCGAACAGATGAGGAAAAAACTGCTTTCATCACCCACCGAGATACTTATTGTTACCAGGTTATGCCTTTTAGACTCAAAAATACAGGTGCTATATGTTAGAGATTGATGACATGATCGTCAAAAGCAAGGTCTTTGCAGATCTTCCATTCAAAATCAGAGAGACTTTCCTTACTCTAAGGAGAGTAAACCTCTAGCTAAACCCAGAGAAGTGTGCCTTTGGTGTACAGTTCAAAAAATTCCTTGGTTTCATGATATTGAAGCGAGGAATAGAAGCCAATCCCGAGAAGATCAGGGCAATCATGGATATAGAGTCCCCAAAAATAGACCAGGATGTACAAAAGCTTAATGGAAGAATTACAACTCTGGGGAGGTTCATCTATTGTTCAGCCAAACGGTGTTTACCATTTTACCAGGTGATTAAGAATTTGAAGGTTTCAAGTAGATGAAAGAGTGCCAATAAGCCTTTGAGGCTTTAAAGTAGTTCCTTACAACTCCATCCCTGCTCAGCAGGCCGAAGGTCGGCGAAACCCTATACGTCTACTTAGCAGTCTCTGAAGGGGCGGTGGGTGCAGTTCTAGTATGGGAAGAAAAGAGCCAGTAGTTCCCAATTTACTACACAAGCAAGGTCCTACGAGGCACCGAACTAAAGTATCCCATCTTGAAGCAGTTGGCCTTCACATTAATCACCTCTACGATGAAGTTATGACCATACTTCCAAGCCCACACTATCATAGTACGCACCAACTCTAACCTGAGAAAGGTGTTACAAAGACCGAAGGCCTTAAAAAGGTTAACAAAGTGGGCAACCCACCTTGGTGAGTTCGATGTCAGGTATGAATCGCGCCCAGCAATGAAGGTGCAAGTCCTGGCTGACTTTATGACAGAAAAACAACACACCAATTCCCAAATAGGTGAAGGAGGTATGGAAGTTGCATGTTGATGGGGCCGTATGCTTAAAAAGGGCTAGAGCCGGGGTCCTACTGATGAGCTTAGGCACAATTTGCATCAGGGCAATGGCACATCTAGCCTTCCCAGCTAGCAACAACATGGCAGAGTATGAATCCCTATGCATTGCACGACAACTGGCAACAGAGGTAAAACCTGACATACTAGATATTTTTTCTGACTCACAGCTAGTTATAAGCCAGCTAAAGGGAGTGTTCGAAGTGAATGAGAGCTCTATGGTTTGGTACAAAGAGTTGACGACCGTCCTCCTCGCCAAACTTGAAGTAGTAGGAAGTACTTGGTCAATCATACAGATACCCCGAGCAGAGAATCAAGAGGCAAAAAACCTGGCAAAACAAGCTTCCCTCAACAGTGCAGTACAAAACACTGACATTATTTATTTAACAATGTCGTAGCCAACTTATAAAACCTACCAGGTCCGAGTACAAGAGCCATTGGATAGGTGGCACCTCTCCATTTACCAGTATTTGACAACAGGGACTTTGCGGGAGGACCACACAAATGTCCGAAAGATAGTACGAAAGGCGAGCCTACATGCCATGCTCAATAAAAAGCTGTACAGGGATTTTTCTTAAATCCTTGGACTTTTGTGTGTAAGTGCAGAAGAAGGAGAATACATCTTAAAGGAGATCCATGAAGGAATTTGCGGAGCTCATGAAGAAGCACACACCATAGCTCGAAAAGCACTCCTACAGGGATATTACTGGCCCACGATAGAGGCAGATGCCAAGGCATTAGTCCGGACAAGCGACAAATGCCAAAGATTCACCAACATCACACACAACAGCTTGGCTGTAATCCCATAACATACTTAACACTGTTCCGGTACCCCGCAAGCCGAAATTTTTTTTTTCTTTTTTTTTCTAACTTATTCTATATAATTAATTATCAATCGCCGATGACCTGTAACTGTCTAATTTTCTATGTATTTAATAAAATTTTGGCAATATAACGGCTATAAATTGTTCTAACCCCCTGAAAAGTAAACAATATCCACAGCCTCTCAGAGGCACAACAATTACATAAATATATCACATCAAGCATTTATTATTCCAATCCATCCATCTAGACCTATCACATACACTCCACTTCGCCAACAAAGTCTCATATACATCAACAGGTAATGACATATTACAGTCCAAAATATCAATTCCAAAGTTATTACATCATACAACACCATAAGTAATACATTCATATATATACATGCCACGAAAGTCCAAAACTCTACTTTAATCAGAAAAAGTCCTTCAGGGAAAATTCCTGCTCCCGCTCCTGCGTACCTGCACACAGTCATAACTACGCGCTGAGCATTGACATGCCCAGTGGTGACTAACAATCTAAATATTTTCTATAACTCAACTCAAAATAGTGCAATTATGCAACAATTCTTCATATTAATTTATCAAGCAAAGTCAATAACATTTTTCCTTTTTAATTAATATTTTTAAATTGCTATAACACTTTTATTCTTTAAATGCTTATTTCTTACCAAATTGCACATTTAATTCAAACTTTAACTTTTTTTCAATTTAGTCCCTTTTTCTTGTTACTTTACAAATTTAACCTTTTTATGCTTCTTTTTAACATTTAAATTGTTAATTAAGGTACTTAACCTTAATTTTATACTTAGTTAAACATTTTTAAGCAAATTTTCATTTTAATCCTTATTGACTACAAAACTTTATTTTAATACGTTTTAGCCATTAATTGACTATCTTATCCTTAATTAAGCAATTCTCAATTAATTTACTTAACTTTTACTCTTTTAGGGAAAATTACAATTTTTTCCCTAAACTTTCTTTTTCTTACAAATTAGTCCTTTTTCACTTTTAATTAACATTTTTCACTTCCATTTCATATTTTCTCATATTATTTTCATTATGCCACTAGTTTCGGACCCAGCAGAAAACTCCAAACTGGATACACGAGACGTGGATCCCACAGGATCACAACAGAGATAGAGAAATGACCCCCAGAGGATCAATTCTCACAAAACAGAGAACAGAGATAGAGAAGCCATGGTGATCAAGGATCCAATCCATAACTTAGCAAGTCATCATGACTTGCACTACGGTACAGAGGTGTCTCTATAGCCAGCCAATTATATCCTGAGCTAGTTTTTACTGCCTGATTATTTCTAAGGGCATTACTGTATATACCTTTACTTATACATATCACACAATTTATTCCAAAAATTACTTTAATATTGCATATAAACTTCTTAAAATTTTATATGCACACTTTTCATTTTTATTTAAATTATTTTCACATTTTATTGAATTATATCCTTATAATTCAATATTTTTCATTAAACATATTCACTATTATAATTCTCATTTAATCATAATAAGTTCATAAATTCCTTAAAATTTATTTACACCTTATTTCATATCTACTACTCAATTTTACCCAAATTATGCACTATATCTCTATAATGCATTAATTTCATTAAATACATATACCATTAATAAGCTTTAAAAATTTCCAATAAGTTCCATAATTCATGTAAAAATTCATGGATGCTCAAAATGACAATTATAATTAATTTAGGCTACTAATTAATATTTTCATGCAAAAATTACTATTTTTACCTTAGGGAAATTTTCGGCCAACACTTAATTATAACCCTGAAAATTTTATTTCTTCATTCTAATCATTCACATGGCATCAAATAGGTTCCAATTTCTTTTTGCCCAACTTAATTTCAATATTTAAGCAATTTAGCAATTTTTTTTCTTATTTACATAAAGAGAATTAATTCAAATAAATAGGAAACACTTAGATTTATTAGTCACATACCAAATTATCTTGCTCAAGGGAGCCTAGACTTCCTTCCCTTTGCCTTTGTCTCTTGAAATAATATTTTCTCCTTCCACACCTAAAATGACTAGCCAATAAACCTTAGATTTCTTTATCTTCTTGTTCTCAAATACAAAATCCAAGCTCATATTCATTATCTAGACCTCAAAATCTATGAAAAAACATCAAAGAAATAATTTAAACCCATCAATTTCTCAATTTATAACTTATCCTATTTTCTTTGCCCACTTAATTTCTTATCTTTCCTTGCTCAAAGAACTTGATTGAGGCTACTAGGGTGCTCTAGAGAGATGAAACTACAACTCTCAAGCTGGATTTTGTGGGAAAATTGGAGTGACTAAGAAGCAAGAGAGAGAGAGGAAGAGAGCGAGGAGACGAGCCTTGTTGGAACATTTCTAGAGTTTTCCCCAGATTTTCCACCCTTTTATACTCCTCCAATGGGCCAAAAATTGGGCTTAGATCATGAGCTTAACCCAATTTTCTTTTAAGGCCCAATTTAGGCCCCTAAAAGCCCAATTTGAATTCTCTCTCTTCCTCACTTCAAATCACTTCAAAAATAATTTCATAAATCTTATCACGCCAAAAATAGCTAGTACATAAATTTTTGGCTCAATCGGAATCCGTTATCAGTCCGATTCAAACTTATCGGTCCGATTCAACAACTGCCGGCGTCACCAAAAAATTCCATTCTCATCACCAAAATATTTTACACAAAAATTCATGTAGTCATGCAAAATCTGATAATTTTTGGAGTTCGTTTGCTATTTTTAATTATTTATGCAAAACCAAGTCATCTTCCCTACCAGGAAAATTGACTCGCTACTTTTTCGTATTTTTGACCTTTGGAGACCTATTTGACCTCAATTCCACTTCAAATTTCAACCCCGAACTCCCATGATCAATACTTTTCGATGGTACAATAAAATATTTTTGACTTTCGGGTGTCCTTTCGGGCCTGAAAAGCACTATTTACCATCGAAAAATACTATTCATGGCTGACCCAGTGTTGAGGCCATTACACTTCTCCCCTACTTAAAATAAATTTCGTCCTCAAAATTTACCTGAAATGAAGAGTAGGAGATATTGTTGTTTCATGGTTGACTCAGGTTCCTATATAGCTTCCTCTACATTGTGGTGATGCCACAAGACCTTCACCAATGGTATTTGTTTATTCCTGAGTTGCCGGGTTTCTCTAGCTAAAATATTCACTGGTCTTTCTTCATAGCTTATGTCAGCCTGAACTTGTATCTCTTCTGGTGCTATCACATGGCTCGGATCAGACTTGTATCTCCGGAGCATAGATACATGGAAGACATCATGTATCTTCTCCAAAGCAGATGCCAGTTTCAACCTGTAGGCCACGGGACCCACTCTTTGAAGTTTCTCATAGGGACCTATAAGCCTAGGGCTTAACTTGCCCTTCTTGCCAAACCTCAGAACTTTCTTCCATGGAGATACTTTTAGAAAAACTTTGTCTCCAACCTGAAACTCAATATCCTTTCTCTTCAGATCTGCATAAGATTTATGACGGTCCATTGCTTCCTTCAAGCGACTTTTGATAATCTGAACTTTCTCTTCCGAATCACGGATTAAATCTGAGCCTAAAAGCTTCTTCTCACTTAATTCTATTCAGCATAACGGAGTTCTACAATTCCTGCCATATAACGCTTCAAAAGGTGCCATTTTCAAACTGGACTGATAGCTATTGTTGTATGCAAACTCAGCCAAAGGCAAATGCTTTTCCCAATTGGTGCCAAAATCAAGAACACAACATCGAAGCATATCCTCTAATATTTAAATCACCCGCTCGGATTGGCCATCAGTCTGAGGGTGAAAAGCTGTGTTGAGGTGAAGTCTAGTATCCAGAGCATCCTAAAAATTCTTCCAAAAATGAGATGTAAACCTGGGATCCCTGTCAAAAATAATCGACATAGGCACTCCATGTAATCTGACCACTTCACTGATATAAATCTCTGCCAACTTGGTCAAGGAATAATCCATCCACACTGGCAAGAAATGAGCGAATTTAGTAAGTCGGTCAATAATTACCCAGATGGCATCATGCTTTCTATGAGTCACAAGTAGGCCAGTCACAAAATCCATAGTCACCTGATCCCATTTCCATTCCGGAATAATAAGTGGTTGAAGAAGTCCAGAAGGAACCTGGTGCTTTTCTTTCATCTGTTGACATGTCAGGCATTTTCCTACGAATTCAGTCACATCACGCTTCATACCTGGCCACCAGTAGTAGGCTTTCAAATCTTAGTACATCTTGTTACTCCCAGGATGCATAGCATAGCTACTATGGTGTGCTTCTGTCAAGATCTGTTTCTTCAAATCTTCTTGAGCTGGCATGCAAAGTCTTCCCTTATAACAAAGGCTTCCATCATCAGACAATGAATAATCACTTTCACTATTGTGTTGAAGCTTGTCTACAACAGCCATTAGCCGATCATTTTCCTTCTGAGCTGCTTTCACTTTATGCGCAAAGTCTGGTTTAACTCGAAGCTCAGCTACTATAGCTCCATTTGGTGCCAAGCTTAAACCGGTGTTCATTGCTCAAAGAGTTGCAAAGATCACTATTAATCATTTACACTTATTAATGCTCTATACAAGTTCATTTCAAAGCACTAATATTACCTGACATAAATCTTTTGCTGAATGCATCAGCCACCACATTTGCTTTCCCTGGATGGTAGTCGATATAGCAATCATAGTCTTTAATCAACTCCAACCAACGTCTTTGTCTGAGATTGAGTTCCTTCTGGGTAAACAGATATTTCAAACTCTTGTGATCAGAATAAATATAGCATTTCTCTTCATACAAGTAATGCCTCCAAATCTTTAATGCAAAAACAATGGCTGCTAATTCTAAATCATGAGTAGGATAGTTTTTCTCATGAGTCTTGAGTTGTCGGGAGGCATAAGCTATCACCTTGCCCTCCTGCATCAGAACACAGCCTAAACCATTCCTGAAAGCATCACTATAGATCACAAAATCCATACCTGATTTAGGTTGAGTAAGGATTGAAGCTTCTATTAACAAAGTCTTTAGCTTCTCAAAGCATTCCTGGCATTTGTCAATCCATACAAATTTGACATTTTTCTGTAGTAATCGAGTCAAAGGAACTACAATGGTGGAGAAGCCCTTGATAAACTCCTATAATATCCGGCCAATCCCAAAAAACTCCGAACTTCAGTTACATTCTTAGGTGGTTTCCATTGTAGGATTGCCTCAATCTTTGAAGGATCCACTTTGATGCCCTCTACAGATATCACATGACCCAAAAAAGATACCTCATTCAGCCAAAAAGCACATTTGTTGAATTTAGCATACAACTGTTTTTCTCTCAGAGTCTGTAGCACAATCCTCAAGTGTTTATCATGATCTTACGGTGTCTTTGAATACACCAGGATGTCGTCAATGAAGGCTACCACAAACTGATCCAAGTAGGGGTGAAAGACTCTGTTCATCAGGTCCATAAAGGTTGTTGGTGCATTTGTAAGTCCAAATGGCATGACCAAGAACTCAAAGTGGCCATACCTGGTCCTAAAAGCAATCTTGTCTCAGATCGATTTTGGAGAAGACGCCCACTCCCTTAAGCTGGCCAAACAAGTCTTCAATACGAGGAAGAGGGTATTTGTTCTTTATAGTCACTTTATTCAGTTGTCGGTAATCAATACACAGTCGGAGAGTCTCATCCCTTTTCTTTACAAATAGGACAGGTGCTCCCCAAGAAGAAGTGCTAGGTCTAATAAACCCCTTATCAAGCAACTCTTGAAGCTGGATTTTTAATTCCTTTAACTCTGCAGGTGCCATTCTATATGGAGCAATAGAAATGGGAGCAGTATAGGGAGCAACATCAATGGAAAATTCTATCTCTCTGTCAGGTAGTAAGCCTGGAAGCCCATCAGGGAACACATCCTGGAACTCCCTAACAGTAGGTACATCTGACACCTTTAAACTGTCTTTCTTCGCCTCAACTGCATAACACAAATATGCTTCACAGCCCTTTCTGATCAACCTTTTTGCTGCAGTAGCGAAAATCACATCAGACAGAAAGTCAGACCTTATCTCCCACAACCGTGATGTCATCACCTTTCTGAAGCTACAGGGTGACTCTTTTTTTTCTGCAGTCGACAGTCGTTTGATGGGCGGATAGCCAATCCATCCCCAGAATCAAATCAAACTCGCGAAAAGGCAACTCGATAAGGTTTGCCAGAAATGTATGTCCCTGGACATCGATAGGACATTGTCTATAAACCTTATTCACTACCACACTATGCTCCAGAGGATTACTCATCAAGATGTCCTGGTCCAAGTAGGCCTCTTTCATCCCTTTTCCCCCGTGCCAGTTCTGTGCTAACGTATAAGTGTGTGGAACCAGGATCAATCAGAGCCTAAACTGAATCAGATAGCAAAATAAACTTACCCACAATCACATTGGGAGCATCCTCCTCTTCTCGGGCCCTGACAGCATATATCTGTCCTCCTGATCGCTCTGTCCCTGGGATGACTGACCAGCTGGTCTGAAAGCTGAAGTATTAGGGGCTGCTCCCCTACCACGACCTCGCGGAGCTGATGACCCTGTACCAGATGCTGGTGAGGTGGCTGGAGCAGTCTACTGCAAAGGACAATCTTTGATACGATGCTCCCGGGACCCACACCTAAAACAAGCTCCAGTCAGCAATCTGCACTCCCCCGAATGTGTCTTCCCACAATGATCACACAACACTGGTGTCCCCTACCACTGCCTCTGGGTGCACTAGAAACTATAGTGGCTATAGATTTATCACGAGAGGCACTACCCTGGTCGCTGCCCGCTGGTGGATGACCCTGAGGCGTCTGCTGACCCTTCTGCTTTTTACTCTGTCCTGATTTGCCACTATTTTGTCCCTGCTTCCTCTTCTGCTGAAATCGAGACTGTCTTTCTGCTTGCTCGGCATGAGTGATTTCTAATTTAATAGCTGCAACTATCATGGATCTCAAATCTGGGTATTTTTGGGCCCCGATGATCTGCCTCAACTCAGTATGCAGACCCCTCTCAAACCACTGACATAACCTTTCTTCTATAACCAAGCCTTCATCTAAATAAGTGCTCAGGCGCTTAAACTCTCTGTCATACTCAGCCACTATGCGATTTCCCTGCCTCAGCCAACAGAAAGCATCCTGCATAGCTATCTTATACTCAGACCCAATATACTTTTTCTCGAACTAATCAATGAAAAATTTTCAGTTCAAACTGTCTTCAGGCGTGTGCCTTCTGATTGAGTCCCACCAAATATATGCTGGACCCTGAAGCAAAGCAATCATACCCTCAAGCTTCTCCTCTTCAGAACTGTGGGTGATTTCAAACAACCTTTTTATTTTAAAAAGCCATGCCTCTGCAGCTGCTGGCGTCAAAGGATCCTCGCCTATAAAATCCTCAGCTCCTAACCTTTTCAACTGCTCCAGTATAAGCCTTCTTCTAGATGGAGCAGACTGCTGAACCTGTATTATTGGTGGTTGTGCCTAAGCCTGTGCAGCCTGGAGGCGCTACTGGATATAGTCTGACATCAAATTGAGGAAGTCCAGCTGAGGAGGTGGAGGTAGAGGAGGCACTATAGGTGGAGGTGTCGGCTGTGGTGAAGCCTCCTGCTACCCCATATTACTAGAGGTCTCACTCCTATTATCTCCAGGCTCGCGATTTGGCTCTCCAGACATCTTTTAACTATAAAACAGAAGGGAGCAAAAATATATTAACTCCCAAAACAACTTCTCAAAATAGCAATTGGTATGTATATAACTTATTAAAATTAAACACTGCACCCACTCTGATCTTAGAACCGCCTAAACCAGGCTCTGATACCACAAAATGTAACACCCATAACATAGTTAACACTGTTCTAGTACCCCGCAAGCCGAAAATTTTTTTTTCTTTTTTTTCCAACTTATTCTATATAATTAATTATCTTAATTATCAATCGCCGATGACCTGTAACTGTTTAATTTACTATGCATTTAATAAAATTTTGGCAATATAACGGCTATAAATTGTTCTAACCCCCTGAAAAGCAAACAATATCCACAACCTATCAAAGGCACAATAATTACATAAATATATCACATCAAGCATTTATAATTCCAATCCATCCATCTAGACCTATCACATACACTCCACTTCGCCAACAAAGTCTCATATACATCAACAGGTAATGACATATTACAGTCCAAAATATCAATTCCAAAGTTATTACATCATACAACACCATAAGTAATACGTTCATATATATACATGCCACGAAAGTCCAAAACTCTACTTTAATCAGAAAAAATCCTTCAGGGAAAATTCCTGCTCCCGCTCCTGCGTACCTGCACACAGTCATAACTACGCGCTGAGCATTGATATGTCCAATGGTGACTAACAATCTAAATATTTTCTATACTCAACTCAAAATAGTGCAATTATGCAACAATTCTTCATATTAATTTATCAAGCAAAGTCAATAACATTTTTCCTTTTTAATTAACATTTTTAAATTGCTATAACACTTTTATTCTTTAAATGCTTATTTTTTTATCAAATTGCACATTTAATTCAAACTTTAACTTTTTTTTCAATTTAGTCCCTTTTTCTTGTTACTTTACAAATTTAACCTTTTATGCTTCTTTTTAACATTTATATTGTTAATTAAGGTACTTAACCTTAATTTTATACTTAGTTAAACATTTTTAAGCAAAATTTCATTTTAATCCTTATTGACTATAAAACTTCATTTTAATATGTTTTAGCCATTAATTGACTGTCTTATTTTTAATTAAGCAATTCTCAATTAATTTACTTAACTTTTACTCTTTTAAGAAAAATGACAATTTTTCCCCTAAACTTTCTTTTTCTTACAAATTAGTCATTTTTTCACTTTTAATTAACATTTTTCACTTCTTTTTCATATTTTCTCATATTAATTTCATTATGCCCCTAGTTTTGGACCCCACAAAAAACTCCAAACCGGATACACGGGACGTGGACCCAATAGGACCACAACAGAGATAGAGAAATGACCCCCAGAGGGCCAATTCTCACAAAATAGAGAACAGAGACAGAGAAGCCATGGTGATCAAGGATCCAATCCATAGCTTAACAAGTCGCCATGACTTGCACCGCGATATAGAGGTGTCCCTATGGCCAGCCAATTATATCCTGAGCTAGTTTTTATTGCTTGGTTATTTCTAAGGGCATTACTGTATATACCTTTACTTATACATATCACAAAATTTATTCCAAAAAATACTTTAATATTGCATATAAACTTCTTAAAATTTTATATGCACACTTTTCATTTTTATTTCAATTATTTCCTCATTTTATTGAATTATATCCTTATAATTCAATATTTTTCATTAAACATATTCACTATTATAATTCTCATTTAATCATAATAAGTTCATAAATTCCTTAAAATTTATTTACACGTTATTTCATATCTACTACTCAATTTTACCCAAATTATGCACTATATCTCTATAATGCATTAATTTAATTAAATACATATACCATTAATAAGCTTTAAAAATTTCCTCGACACACAGGAAACCATGTGTGCAAAGGTGTTAAAGTCATCGCTCTTGGAGGAATAAGAGCTCCCCTACTTCTCTCAGAACTCGGTAACCTCGAACACCAGCGTTCGAATATCTTTCTCAAGGGACTCTTTGTCACTGACCCTCCCTCCCCACTAGAACCACCCGCCTCAGACACAACACCTAGCTCTCCCAAAGGCGTAACACTCGCACCGAGCTCTATGGGTTGACTGACAGGAGCTCCCCTAAACGGTTGCTCATCAATAATCTCCACGACAACCTGATCGCGAGCAGCCTCAATCGTAGGACTGGAGATAGGTTTGGGTACAGCAAGAGAGGGGCTACCAGTAGCCTCAACTATAGATTTCTGTCTCTTGGCTCGCATAAGCTTTGCTGCAGTAACTCTACCTCCTCTCTTCATGGCTACAAAAATGAAAGAAATAAAGAACCCGATCAGCGACGCATAGCAAAGTAAATAAAAAGCTACCTTTCTTACTTTTCCTTGGAATAAATCTAGAGTCATAGAGGTCAAGCAAATTCCAGAGGTTCCATTTCTACCGAGCTAGTTCCCTCTACCGAGCCAAAATTAGCTCTTCCTCATCATCCAATCATAAGCCATTGTCGTTACGATTCACGAACTGGCTCCAAGTAGTTCAGACAGGAAAGTCCTCATGCAAACTCTCTACGAGGAAATAATGGTCTTTCCACTTCTTGAGGCTGTTTGGATTACCACAGAAGACAGCATAACCAGCTCAGGCCTGTATGTAATTATGGTCCTCCGATCCAGCTTGTAACCCAACCACGTGTGTAGCTCAGAAAAGCTTCAGTATCAGGTTGATACCATGCTCCACCGCCCAAATTTACGGAGCGGAGAGAATGCACCAGGCATTTGGGTGAAGTTGCCCAATGAATAGATCAAAAAAGTTGAGCACCTCAACCTCAAAAGGGGTTAGGGGGAGACGCACCCCAGCCTCCAACTGTGCCTCGTAAATCGATAGTTTTCATTTATTGGTAAACGAGGTGTTCGCCCTCTAGGAAGAGCTAGGTACACTAACAAAATACTGCTCTGAAGATGTCATTTTACCAAACAAAATAGGGAGCTCATCCTTCCTCACAGACGAACTTATACTACCCACTCTAGACAAACTACGAGAAGTCCTTTTCGATGAAGAAAAGGTCACCGACTGCCCAAACTCGAACGGTGGGGCTTCGCTAGAAGCAGATCCACTACTAACGCTGGGGGCACTGTCAATCAAAATCCTTTCTCCCTCTCTCTCACTGAACTCCTCAGAAGCACTCATTGTTAAACAGAAAGGAAGAAGGAGATGAGGAAAGTAACAAACCCGATTCAAGTCGGTGGATTGTCGAGAAAAAAAGGGTAAGAAGTAGCAAATTGTGGAAGCAAAAGACCCTTACATGCCAAAATCTCCACAGAGCTTAGCCCAGAACAGAGAATGCTAATGCTTTCAAAAGGTAGAAATGAAAATGGAGAAGGAAGAGGGCTTAAATAGGAAGTCAGAGTGCATCGTGGGCCGTACACGTGGCGGACGATCTACAGTAACGGTCCTATCATTATGACAAGGCGCGGGAAATGAAGGGTTGCTGCAATAAATAGCAGTCGTTACACGATAAAAGAAGGGGTAATTATGACCTGCCTTCAATGCCTCGGTCAGAACTGAAACGACGCCCTAGTCAGCATGGCAGAGCAGGTGATCACGAGCAGACATAAATGTCCGTACCTTGGGGGGGGGACTTATGATAGCATGGCCTAATCCATAGTTCGCCCCAACCTATGCACTAGACTAGGAGTTTGGCGTAAACTGACACTATCTCACTGAGCTTAGAGTTCGGACAATCCGACTAGCAGAATCAATTGATCATGCATTGTTAAGAGCTAGGTTACCTCGGGTGCTCGAGGAGCTCGGAAAGATCCCAAGATACCGAGCTATCAGCTGATCCCGCCGTTTTTGGCAGTAATCGCCCCCTCTCTCCCACGTCTCTCCAAAAATAGAAAAAGTGGGAAAAATAACTGCAAGTAGTGAAATTTCATCCACTACTCGTGGAGGAAAAATCTAAGGATATATAAGGGAAGAAAACAGGTATTCTTGATTATCTTTGAAAAACACCATAAAAACAGTTCTCCTAAAACTAGAATACATTCTAACTTAACCATTGGAGACTGTCTCGTCGGAAACTCCCTTGATCTTCTCAGTTATTTTATAGGTCACCCCAGATCGCCGAAATTCCACTTATCATCAATTAAAAACAGCAAATAAGTCGGGGAATACTAATTGTCGGGTTTTTTAATTTGGAATGCGATTGTTAACCAGGTAGTAGTATGGGGATAATTCATAGTTTCCGATAAAAAATAATTTAAATTGCTTACAATAGTTGACAAGGAAAAATAGCTATTATCCTTGCCAAATGGATTAAACACATCCAGCAATTAGGGCTAATTATACCACCGACACTAGACTTACACTTTAATAATAATTTGGTAAAAAAAAATTCCACAAATGTATACAATTTTTTAAAATATTATAATTAAAATCATTTCACTCAAAAAATCATGAATCTCATATTAAAATGCTAATATAACAAGTTATGTCAATGGTAAACATTTCAATTGAATAGTTTAAATTAATGCTATTTAATATATCAATATTTTGCCGCTAAATTTATCATTATTTTCTGAAAAATAATTTTAATTATAATATTTAAAGAACTTAAATATTTTATTGTACAAAAAGAATTTCTATTAGTAAATGGTTATTATAATATAAGTACAGTAGGTGTAATTAACAGAGCAATGAGTGGGAATTGAGTATTATCATGTTCTCTTTATGAAAGAGAGAGAGAAAGAAAAGAAAAAAAAAAAAACTTATATGTAAATCCACAAATATGTATATGCGGTTATGTTAATTTATAATAGAATTAAAATAAAAAAAAAATATAGTTTCAGTCTTTAATAATTTAGCTACCATAAGGTAAGTTGTATTGTTCCTTTTTATCTTTAAAGTCAATAGAATGATGACTGGGAATCTAGCCTAGTAGGACTATACACAGGATTATCACGCTTCTAGCATCGCCATTCGATTTTAAAACTGGCAATTTTGATTTCATCAATGGTGAAAGTGGAACAAAAATCATATAAAAATGGTTTTGAACGATTTCATTTTGGAGTCAAACCAAAACTTTTTTATTTGATTTAAAATTTGTTTTAACTAACTGGTAGATACATCTTTTGGAAATAATTTTGATTTTGTTGTTTAATTTACAAAATTGATGGTTTGGTTCCGTTTTAATTTCGATTTTTAAATTACATAATTGTAACATAACTAACTCTTCACAGTTTTGATTACGGTTTGAAAATATAAACCATAAACTACGTACAAGAAGATTCTAATTTTAACCGATTTAGTTTTGATTTTATTTTGGACCGTGATTGTGGATACTTCTTACTTTAATTTTGTTTTGAACTATAATCGTGGATACTTTGCATAAGCAAAATTTTGAAACGTTCGAACCTTTTACTTACGGCAAATCATAGCTAGTTTTTTCTTTCCCCAAACTAATATACTATAGTTATATTGTAATCCTGAGAAAAGAAAAACACCCAAAACACAAATCTTTCTAAAATTTCTACTTTATTTGATGCAACTACCAATTGAGATATCCTATATATAGGACTTTTTATCTACTTTCATATTTGCGTCATGCATTTCAAATATACCCATTTTTAAATTAAAAATTTAAAATATATCAGAAATATCCTGTTTACATCTCTTTTGTGTTTTATTTTAATGTTTGGAGGCGATTTTTCATCTCAGACGGTTTTTTATTTTTGTTGTCTGTTCATCTCTCAGGGTTTTTCATCTGCAATGGTTTTTCATCTCTGAGGGTGTTTCATCTGAACATTCAACTTCATTAATCGATTTTTCAAGTTGTTTGGTTGATATTGGCAATTTGTTGGAGGGTTATCACGTTTCATCGAGTTAGAAGTGTAGTCATCTTCGATTAATCACCGGTAAGTATATCGTTCTATATTTTTCATTCCATTGTTATGAAACAGTTTATTTTTGTTTGATTTATATTTATAATCTTTTAATTTTTTTATTTTTATTTTTTTTACGGTTGTATTGATTTTTTTGTTGGTGATTTTGTCATGTTCTATTAATTTTTGTTGCAATGATTTCTTATTTAAGATTGTACTGACTGTAAATGATGATTTGTTGTTGTTTTTTTTTGTTATTTTTAACAATGTGTGATCAATCGATACATTTTTTTGGTTTTATTAAGTGAGATGAATGAGATTTTGCATATGTATTTTCAATTGTTTGTAACTTTTGTACATATTGTGGATTGTTAGGTCATTTTTGTTCATGAAGTAAATACAGTGTATTAGTTTTGAAAATAGTTTATTATATTGTATGAGATATTAGTAAAAACTGAGTATATTGTTTTAGGCTGTAGTAAAACTGATTTTATTTAGTTGGAAATTAGGTACTGAAATCATTGTATTAGTTTTTAGTAATTCAATACACTGTTCAATACACTATATTTTGTTATCAAAAATACAATGTATTTTTCTTTTTATAACTGTATGTATTTTATTTTCATAAAAGAAAATACTTTATATTTAGTTGCTATAAGTTTAATAGGGTGTATTTAGTTTTTATAAATAGAGTATACAATAGATTTAGTTCAGTTACAAGACTTAATACAGTGTTTTGTTGTTCTTTAACTAGATAATACAGTGTGTTATGAAAAAAATTTGCAGTGTATTTTATATTGTCAAATGATAATACAATGTATTTAAATCATTTACAGTAGTTAACACAATGTAATATTACATTGTGTTTTACAGTGTATTACAATTATGTTTTTTACTGAAAATACATTATATTGATTGAAATGAATGAATTTTTTTCACAGAATACACTATATGTTAGTGTATAGAAAATAAAATACATTGTATTTTACTTGTGTAAAAAATGAAATACATTGTCTGTTAGTGAAAAGAAAAGTAAATACACTATTTTTTTTACTTATGTAGAAAATGAAATAAACTGTATGTTAGTGAAAAAAAAAAAGAAAATACACTGTATGAATGAAAATTAATTTTTTTCACAAAATATATGAATGAAAATTAATTTTTTTCACAAAATATATTGTATGTTAGAAGACAAAATACAATGTATGTTACTTATGTAAAAAAAATGAAATATACTGTATGTTAGTGTAAAGAAAAGAAAATAAAATGTAAGAAACACAATATATTGAATCAAGTAAAATGAATGAATTTTTTTTTTCACAAAATACACTGTATGTTAGTGTAAAAAAAACAAAATACACTGTATTTTACTTATGTTTCATGTAATACATGTTTGATTTGTTTTTTAGTTTTATGTTTTATTGATTAAATTTTTGGAATCAAATTATAAATCTAATATATGTTATTTTTTATAGTTAAATATGTCATATTCCACATCTTCTCGATCTCGCAAGTCATCTTGTTCTCGCAAAACAAGAGGTCCTTCTGAAATATTAAGGAGGATGGAGAAGCCAGTAGCACCAAAAAAGGTTGGTGATGCATTTGTTGATCCAAAAAGTTATTGCAAAGGTAATGTTTCTTCTGCAATGGAGGATGATGTTCCTGGGCTGATTGCTAAAACATTGGATGAGAATCAAAAGAAGCTTTTTAGAGCATCATGTTTTGGATATTTTTTTGGACATGCCTAGGGTTATGGCTCAAGGGCAAGTTGTACATTCATTATTGTTAAGGGAGATTTGTACAACTAATGATGAAGAAATAACTGTTAAGGTAAATGGTGTAGTTTTGAGATTTGGAATAGCTGAATTTGCTGTTGTTGCTGGTTTAAAGTGTAGTGAAGAGTTTGATTGGTCGAAGTTATCAAGTGATGGTTGTTCGTTGATTGATAAGTATTTTCCTGAAAATGTGAAAATCTCAAAGGAGTTGATAAGCAAGGTTTTTGTGAGAACAAAGTTTGAGTCAGATGAGGATGCAATGAAAGTTGCAATATTATATTTGGTTCACTGTTATCTTTTGTCGGGTATAGGCGTTAAGATGGTGAGTAAGGAGGAATTTGATGTTGTTAAGAGTGAAGCATTTAACAATTACCCATGGGGAAAGGATGTTTTTAATATGACATTAAAAAGTATAAAGGGGATTTTTCGAAAAGGTTATGGTACGAAGATGTACAAGGTTAAAGGATATCCACTGGCTTTTTTGGTGTGATTTTATGAGTGTTGTGATAAGATTGAGGAAAGTTTTGGCATATTAGTTAGGAGTGAAATTCCTCGGATTTTGAGATGGGAGATTACTAATAATTGTAAGTGGAAGGATGTTGAGGATGGTATTTTTAATGACAAGGTAATTATTTTTTATATAATTTTTTTTGTAAATAACTTGTTTATATATATACATTTGTTTTTAATGATCTATTGTTTTATGATTACAGTGTATTATTGTTTGACAAACCTTCATACACTGTATTTTACATAAAAAAAGAGAATATAGTGTATTGAGTGTTGTCAATGACAAAATACACTATATTTTGTTTATGTAATACAGTAAATTCAATGTATTTTAGTTAGTTGGAAAGAAAATATAGTATATTGAGTTTTGTCAAAAGAAAATACACTATAATTTATTCATGTACAAAAATAAATTCGGTGTATTTTAGTCAGATGGAAAGAAAATACAGTGTATTTAAAAAAAAAGGAAATAGATTGTATTTATATGATGTATAAGTCAATAAAGCATATCGATTAATCATACACTGTAATTTTGCAATTGTTGAAAATAGATTGTATTAAGTTTGGTGTACAAGTTTATTCGGTTTGTACAAATGTCACTAGAGTATATGATTTTTTTTTAGCTGAAGGTAGAAAATATTCGACCAACAAATGATGAGATTAACCAGTTTGATTTAAAGTGTTTGGTCGGATATAATGACAAAGAAGAGGCCGAGTTAGAGTCTGAAAGTGGTTTAAATAGCATTCCAACACCTGCATTTGGTGATATCATAGGGGTTACTGCTGATGTTCCAGATCCTAATAGTGATCATCCATCAACATTTGTCAATATGTCTCAATAGGAAAGCTTTGATTTCGGGAAGGACGCACCTGGTGATGACATGAAGAAACTGATGGAGGTAATGTTATCCAGGCAGTTGGAATTTATAAAAGAGATTAAAATGATGAAAGAAGATATATAGAAGTTGAAGAGTGATTTGAAGGCAGAAATCAAGGGAGAAATGGTAAAGATACATGATACAATTAATGGAATTTCTCAACAATTAGATTGTGTTACTAGTACTCAGGTAATTTTTTGGTATTTGATAATTTTTAAATGGATTTTAAAGTAATAAATATTAAATCATTTTAAGTCATAAATTTTCAATGTCTTTAGGGTTTTGCTAGTTCCATGTTTGAAGGATGACAAAAAAAAATGAAGATAATGAAAAACATGTACATCATTTTTCTGATGAAGACAAGGATATGGAAGTTGATGTATATACTAATGATAACTGAGAAGCAAAAATTGAGAAAGAAGTTGTAGAAGAAGTAAGTTTTAGTATGTTTTGAATTTATACATTGTTTTTTATTACACCTTTTTTTTATGTGTGCTAAAAGAAAATGTGGTGTATTATATATTAATGGTAATTCAATACACTGAATAAGAGTTTATAAAATTTAAAAAACTCCATTTATTTTGTAAACATTAAAAGAAATTACAGTTTTTTTATGTTTTTTGTGATGGGAGAATACAGTGTATTAAGGTTTGTCAGAATAAAATACATTGCATTTTAGTTATGTACAAAGTAAATACACTGTATTTTAGTCAGAACAAAAGAAAATACATTATATGTTATTTATGTACAAAAAGAAATACACTGTATTTTAGTTAAAAGAAAGGAAAAATACATTGTATTTAATTTGGTCAAAATAAATAAAGAAAATTTAGTGCATTTTAGTTTTTTTATATTATTTTTTGTTAAATAGGTGGAAACTTCAAGTAATGCCAAACAGTAAAGTATTATATTTTGATCATGCAATAGGCTTATTGTCCTTCATACTCATCCATTGCATACTATGTTGAGTTTGTGCTCAATCTGAATATCAGAATGATGTTTTAATTATATTACCTTTTTTTATAGGATGTCGTGGAAAAAAGGCAAATGTCTAGTTCATTCATAAGGAATATGGGTGATGACACATTTGATTGTATGGTTCAAGTAGCAATGATCGAACTTAGTGAGTAAGAAGAAATAAATGTTAGTAAAATTAATAAAATGTATGTATGTATGTATGTATGTATGTATGTATGTATATATATATATATATATATATATATTATTGTTACAGGATTTACATGACAGGAATAAACAGATTGTGTTGGTATCAGAGCCTATTGATTTTCCATAAGAAGATGTAGAACATCAAGTACAAGATGCAAATGTGTCAGAGCCTGTAGAGAAACAAGAAGGACATGGAAAATATGATTGTCATATTTTTTATGAAGTCAAGGATGCACACATTGAGAAAGATGTTATTAATAACGATGGAAAGAAAACAAAACAAGATAATCAAAAACAAATAAGCTTTTTATGGAAGGAAATACAGTGCTTTTATGGAAGGAAATACACTCTATTTTTATATTTCGAAATACAATGTATTAATTTTAAGTTTTATGTAATAAAGTTTATTCAGTTTTATGTCAAGAAAATATAGTATTTTAAATTTTATGAAAAGAAAATACAGTGTATTGAGTTTTATGAATCTGAATTCAATTCTTATTATATTAAAATTTTCATTTTTTTGGTTTTATTTACAGGCTGAAACTGGGGGAGAGACAAACTTCGAGTTTGTTCATGAGGGATTTGGATGATGAAGCAATTGATTGCATAATTAAAGATGCAGTGATGAAAATTAAGAAGGAAGAAGATATAAAAGTTAGTAAAGTTGATCAAACATATATTTTATTTTTTTTATTTGTAAATATATATTAAATGAATCAAAATATTTTTTGTATTGTTACAGGATTTAGATGCCCAACATGGAAAAGTTGTTATTGCAGCAGAGCCTCTCGATTATTTTGATATTAACAAAAGGAGTATCAAACCATTTATGGTTATGAAATCTCCTTTTGTAAACAAGTTTTCGTCAGAGATTGTTTCAAAAGACGAATGCATCAATCATCCATTTAATATTGGTGTTGAAGAGAGAATGGATCACCCAAAGTTAACCGAATTCTTAAAATGGGTTGATGTGGGGTTGCTTAAGAAGGCCACCAAGTAATTGATTAAGAATTTTTATACTTATATTTAAAGTTTTCTTCTTGTATTATTATTTTTTTATCTAGTTAAAATTTATTTATTTATTATTTGTTTATTGTTAGGGATAAAGAGCAAATATATACGAAAAAGTATGCAATGTTGGACAATCATTTTCATTTTGGTATTGTAATTGTAAGGGAAAAGAGATGGTGGTATGAGTTGGCATATTCTGGAAAAGAGCTTACTAATTCGTCGGTACGTAGATATATATATATATATATATATATATATATATATATATATATATATATATATATATATATATATATATATATATATATATATATATATATATATATATATATATATATATATATATATATATATATAGAGAGAGAGAGAGAAGAGAGAGAGAGAGAGAGAGTATATATATATATATATATATATATATATATATATATATATATATATTATATATATATATATAGATATATATATATATATATATAGAGAGAGAGAGAGAGAGAGAGAGAGAGAGAGAGAGAGAGTTTTTGGCAAAGCTGCAAGCAATAAAAAAATACAGTGTATTGAGTGAAATAAATTATTTTTTTTTTACAAAATACAATGTATGTTAGTTTATAAAAAAATAAAATGTGTATAAAATGGAATGCATTGTATGTTAGTGAAAAAAAAAAGAAAATACACTATTTTTGACTTTTGTTAAAAGTGAAATACAATGTATGTTAGTGAAGAGAAAAGAAAATACACTGTATGAATTAATTTTTTGCACAAAATATAATATATATTAGTGTAAAGAATACAAAATACATTATATTTTACTTATATAAAAAATAAAATACATTGTATGTTAGTGAAAAGAAAAGAAAATACATTGTATATTAGTATAAAGAAGTGAAAATAAATTGTATTTTAGTTATGTAAAAAATGAAATGCATTTTATGTTAGTGAAGAGAAAATAAAATAGATTGTTTTTTACTTGTGTTAAAAAGTGAAATACAATGTATGTTAGTGAAGAGAAAAGAAAATACACTGTATGAATGAATTCTTTTCACAAAATACACTATATGTTAAAGAATACAAAATACACTATATTTTACTTATATGAAAAAACAAAATACACTGTATGTTAGTGAAAAGAAAAGAAAATGCATTGTATGAATGATTTTTTTCTACAATACATTGTATGTTAGTGTAAAGAAGAAAAAATACACTATATTTTACTTATGTAAAAAACGAAATACACTGTATGTTAGAGAAAAAAAAAAGAAAATACACTATAATAAATGCAATATATTGAACCCAGTTAAATGATATTGTGTGTATATATAATATATCAAATATATATTAATTATATGTTGTATTTTTTTGTTTTTCAGCATTTAGATGTGTTTTTTTACTATATGAGGAAGAAGGCGAACATTGGTGCCAATGTACAGTGTTCATTTGCGACAACTGACAGCTTTTTTGACCAAACTATACAAGAGAGATACATATTTTACAATGACAATGACATGGACATTTTTTTTGTAAATATCGGGCATACTATCGCTGATTACATTATTGAAACCGGGATTAATATAGTGCATAATACACCATGGATGGAAGTGGACCATGTATTTTTCCTAATAAATGTAGATTGCTTCCATTGGATTTTGGGAAGGTTGTCAGTGAAAGAGATAAAGATATTTGTATATGATTCATTACGTTCGGTATATAGAAAATCAGATATTTAGTGGATAGTTAATGCTTATAGTGTTTTGATAGGATATTTTTTTGATTGTTTGGGATTTTATGATGGAATAAGTGATGCACAACCTAATGACAATAGAAAAGGAAATCATCCAATCACCTTCCTACCCAAACTAACAGGTATGTTTTAAATATTTTTTTTCATTTATTATGTTATTTTTTTCTCAATAATTTTAGTGATTACTAATTTACATTGTTTTTTGTTTGTATTGTTTTTTATTTTTTCAGTGATTATGGGGTTTTTGTGGCGGTGTTTTGTGAGTATTTCATTGAAGTCAAGACAATGACTTTAAATTTTGATGTAGAAAAATATATGAATAGATTAGATCTTTTGTCTTATTTGTATGGGATAGGTAAACAACAAGGAACAATTGAGAGTGATATGGACAAGGATTAAGTGAGAAAAGAAGCTGAAAATAAGGCAAAAAGAAGAAGATTGAACAAAAAAATTGCAATGGGTTGTGTAGAATTAGATTAGTTTTGTCAAATTATTATTTATATAGATATTTTTTGTAATTAAGTTGTGTATATATATACATTTTTTGTTGATTTACTGTTTTATGATTACAGTGTATTATTGTTTAACAAACCTCCATACAATGTATGTTAGTGTAAGAAAAACAAAATACACTGTATGTTAGAGGAAAGAAAAGAAAATAACATTGTAACAAACACAATATATTGAACCAAAATGAAATGAATGAATTTTTTCCACGGAATACATTGTATGTTATTGTCAAGAAAATAAAATACAATATTTTTTATTTATATAAAAATGAAATACATTGTATGATAGTGTACAGAAGATAAAATACAATGTATTTTACTTATGTAAAAAACGAAATACACTGTATGTTAGAGGAAAGAAAAGAAAATAACACTGTAACAAACACAATATATTGAACCAAATGAAATGAATCAATTTTTTCCACAGGATACAATGTATGTGATTGTCAAGAAAACAAAATACCATGTTTTTTACTTATGCAAAAAAATAAATACGCTGTATGTTAGTGTACAAAAGATAAAATACATTATATGTTAGTGTATAGAAAACAAAATATATTGTATTTTATGTACGTAAAAAAGGGAATACATTGTATTTTAGTGAAAAGAAAAGAAAATACACTATTTTTGACTTATGTTAAAAGTGAAATACAATGTATGTTAGTGAAGAGAAAAAAAATACACTGTATGAATGATTTTTTTTGCAGAAAATACACTATATGTTAGTGAAAAGAAAAGAAAATATATTGTATTTTACTTATTTAAAAAAAATACATTGTATGTTAGTGTACAGAAGAGAAAATACACTGTATTTTACTTATGTAAAAAAATGAAATACACTGTATGTTACAGGAAAGAAAAGAAAATAACATTGTAACAATCACAATATATTGAACCAAATAAAATGAATGATTTTTTACAGTAAAATACACTGTGTAATACTATTGTCAAGAAAAAAAATACTTTTATGTAAAAAATGGAATACACTGTATTTTATAGAGAAAAGAAAAGAAAATACATTGTAACAAACACAATAAATAGAACAAAGTCAAATGAATATTGAAAAATGATGAATATTTTATTTCTTAGGTATATCTCTACATGTTTTTCTGTTGTGGCCATGTTTTCCACATTTACCATATTTTATTGTTTTTCTAGTTTCCCAAATTGCTTTGATTCTTCTCTTTTTTGGTCTACCAGATCTCGCTCTTCCATTTGGAGCTAATACAAATTCTGACTGAATACTTATAGGTATCTTTCATGTAGATTGATCTGGAATTGGATTAACAATTTCTTTATATGTTGCTATCATTGTATCTTTTGTGTAGTATCGTGAGCAATATGCATAAGGATCCAAGTTCCTGTCTCTTATCACTGCCAATGCATAAGGACAAGACATCTCATCTAGTTGGAATTTATTGCATATGCATGTTCTTTCCTCAATATTCACAACATATGTGTTTTAAAAATGATAAATAGTAAATTGAACATCGCTAGATAGCTTCACCTGCAGTTGTGCATTTAATAAGTTCAGGTTGTCTTTATAAAGTTATCACAGTATTTTACTTATGTAAAAAATGGAATACATTGTATGTTAGTGTAAAAAAGATGAAATACATTGTATTTTACTTATGTAAAAAAATGAAATACACTGTATTTAGTGAAAAAAAGAGAAAATACATTGTATGTTACAGAAAAGAAAAGAACATACATTGTATTTTATTATGAAAAAAATACAGTGTATCAGTTTTAGTAAAAAGAAACAAAACTGTATTTTTTTGTGTAAAAGATTAAATGTTACACAATATAGTAGTTTCACATTTTGTAACAAAATGTATTTTATATTTTATAGAAGTTAAATAGTAATTAATTTAGAATAGGAAATTTATACATTTAAGTTTAAGAAACATACCTTCATTTTTAGCGAAAAACTGTAATTTTTCTGTAGATCATCTTCGTGGTCTTTTAGTAGTGTTGTGAAAGTTAGTGATGCTAGATCTCTATTAACGCAACTCCATTCTTGGATTAAAGCACGTATGTACTTAAGTAATGGCATGATTGGTAAATCTCTTGCTGATTTCATTGCAAAATTCATAAACTTAGCAATATTCGATGTCATGGTTGAAAATCGATTGCTTGTACAATATAATCTTGACCATTACTCATACCCAATATCTTGTAGGTATAGCCTAATACATGCATCAACCTTGTCCAACTCTTTCAGGTTATGTTCAAAATCATTTTCTATATATGACGTAGTTGCTGCAAATAATAGCTCCTTAATTTTTTTTTTGTATTTTTTTTGAATCTTGTTTTAACATTATTCAACAAATGGTAAATGCATATATAGTGACTAACTTCTGGATATACGTTATTCACAGCATTATTTATACTCTCATGTCTGTCTGATATGATGCACATTTTGGATCTTAATCCATAACTTTGTCTAAATTTTAAAAAAAAAACATTCCTAGGATGCATCATTTTTTGAATCAACTACGGAGTACGCTAACGAAAATATTTTACCAGTTGCATTTTGGGTTGATGTTGTGATCATTGTGCTCCCATATATTGGCTTTGAAAAGGTACCATCAACAACTACAATTGGCCTACAATGTTCCTAGCCTTTAATAGATGCTCCTAGGGCTATGAAAACATAGTGGAATGATTTGTCTTCTTGGGTGACCAAATCCACGATAGATCCACTGTTTTTTTGTTTTTAGCATGTATAAGTATCTGGACAAAAGTGAATAGGAATCAGATGGCTTACCTCTTATGGTTTGCAAAGCCCTTTCCTTGGACCTATAAGCCTTTAAGTAATTCATATTGATTCCATAATCATTTTGTATGTCCCGTATGATGTATGCTGGAGTATATATAGTCTTCATATTCATATATTTGTTCTTAATAATATCAGCAATCAAGGTTGATGTCGCTTGCCTCTTGTTATTTAGCCTGACTTCAACATTGCAGGTTTGATCAGATATGAATTTTCTAACTTTAAACATTTGTGTGTCCCTTTTCTTTAATGCTTTTAACTTCCAGCAGCAACTGTCATCTATATAGCAAATAAAATATCTTCTGGAACACGATTTCGTTACCTTAAATTGAAAATCATGCTTTATTGCAAAAAAACTTATTGATTTCCTTAGGGTGTCTTTATATTTGTAAATTTGTCCAACTTTAATTTCGTCTTGCATATTGCTGTTGATGGTTACAAAATAGGGGTCTTCGTCTTCTCTTTGAACATTTTCATTACTCGTAAGTAATTCATGGACTGTATTTTTGCTCAAATTGCTCATATATTCCATCAAGTTTATGTTAGTATCAGTAAAATGTGATTCTTTATCAATCAAGGCACTGGATACTGGTTGCTCACTATCTATTATTGCAACTTCAATCTGTATTGTGTTTGACAGATCACCTAATACAATGTATGTTAGTGTATAGAAATGAAATACACTATATTTTACTTATATAAAAAATGGAATATAGTGTATGCTAGTCAAAAGAAAAGGAAATATAATGTAACAAATACAATATATTGAACCAACCCGAATGAGTGAACTTCTTCCTAAAAATACAATGTATGTTAGTGTATAGAAAATAAAATACATTGTATGTTACATATGTAAAAAATAGAATACATTGTATGTTGGTAAAAAGAAAAGAAAATACACTGTATGATGTTGAAAATAAAATAGAATACATTGTAACGTAAATAATATATTGAACCAAGTCAAATGAATGAATATTTTCCACAAAATACACTGTATGTTATTGTGTAAAAACAAAATACATTGTATTCTACTTATGTAAAAAATGAAATGCACCGTATGTTAGTGAAAAGAAAAGAAAATACAATGTAACAAATATATTGAAGCAAGTCAAATGAATGAATGTTTTTTTCCCAAAATACAATGTATGTTAGTAGGAAGAGAACAAAATACACTGTATTTTAGTTATGTAAGAAAGGAATACCATGTATGTTGTTGGAAAAAAATACACTGTAAGAAGCATAATATATTGAACAAGTGAAATCAATGAATTTTTTCACAAAATACACTGTATGTTATTGTCAATAAAATAAAATACACTATATTTTAATTATGTAAAAAATGGAATACAATGTATGTTTTTCAAAAGAAAAGAAAATACAATGTAACATTTACAATATATTGAACCAAGTAAAATGATATTATATAAATATAATATCATGTATTAAAAAATGAATTTAATAATGAAAATAGAAAATTAAAAGTATTTGTTTGATATATTACCTAGGATAGTATTGTGTAGAATTGTGATGCATAAAGGATAAGTTGTGAAATCTGGTTCTTTCTCTTTTAGCTCCATGTAGAATGGAAGGGACATGTCATCTTCAACTTTTAGTGGTGGATATCTCGCCTTTAGTTTGTACTTTATTTTAAAGATGTCATATTCTACATTAATATTCATCTGTTTTGTTATAACTTCTGATAGTTGTTCGTAGTTGCTAGTTGACGGAAGTAAGATGCCTTTCACTTCAAAATTATCATATTCTTCATTTACATTCCAGTGGCCTCCATGTTGTATTACTATTGGTATCATGTCCATATTGATATAATATCAGGATTATCTGTATATGAATGTAAATTAAATCAGTAAATAACAGTAATGTTTGTACGAGATATAAAGCATTTAATTTTGACGATGTAATCTTAAAGTGTAATACAATCTGTCGATTTTTTTACATCGTTTAACAAACCTCCATACACTATATTTTATTATCACAAAAAAAATATATTGTATGTAAAATAAATATAAAAAATGCATGATTATGTATATATGGATGCAAAATAGATTGTATGTTATTGTGAAGAAGATAAAATACACTATATATTATTGTGAAGAACACAAAATACATTGTATTTTACTTATCTAAAAAATGAAATACACTGTATGTTAGTCAAAGGAAAAGATAATGCACTGTAACAAATACAATATATTGAATAAAGTCAATTGAACGAATTTTTTTCCCAAAATACAATGTATTTTAGTTTATAGAGAATAAAACACACTATATTTTACTTATGGAAAAAACCGAATACACTGTATGTTGCTAGAAAGAAAAGAAATTGCACTATAACAACCACAATATATTGAACCAAGTGAAATGAATGATTTGTCTACACAAAATACACTGTATGTTAGTGTAAAGAAGACAAAATACACTGTATTTTACTGATATAAAAAATGAAATACATTGTATATTAGTGTAAAGAAGACAAAATACACTGTATTTTAATGATGTAAAAAAAGGAATAGATTGTATGTTAGTCAAAAGGAAATAATATACAGTGTTTTGAGTTGCTTAAAATCAAAATACAGTGTAATTAGCTATCACTACAAGCTAAATAGAATGTGTAAAGCTTTTAGTTTTTGCAATAAGAATACAGTGGAAAAGTTATCATATACATAATACTACAATAGAGTAAATTGACAACATGCAAAATCATTATTTATAATTTTAAGTACATTTTGAGGGAAAGTAGAAACTATTTTAAGTTTTTG
This sequence comes from Excoecaria agallocha, assembly GCA_037975025.1. Lineage (NCBI taxonomy): Eukaryota > Viridiplantae > Streptophyta > Magnoliopsida > Malpighiales > Euphorbiaceae > Excoecaria > Excoecaria agallocha. The sequence goes on from CM075818.1 coordinate 30,414,494, forward strand.
TAATGCAACGAGGGTATACAACGAAGATTTCATATGATTTAATGAATATTGTGAAGAACGATCACAGAGAATTAGCAGGATTTCAATATTTTCATTGATCATATTGTAGAAAAAAGTTTGCAGAAATAATGACAGTAGAATATAATGTTACAATTTCATAAAGAAGATAAAACCTACATTGATCGCAGGAAGATGAAGGTTTATGAGATTGGAGTGCTATCAATTTACGTTATTTGAGGAACAATCAGAGTATTACGATGAGAACGATCATAGTGTTTGCTTATGGATGGATGAGAACGATCACAGTGATTACTTATGGATGGAGGAGAATGATCTGTATTTTTACTTTTGAGAGAGAATCGTGTTTGAATTGTAACTGTCGATAGGAAGAAATTATTTGGGGTATATTTAAAAGAGGAATATTGGAAAAAGAGCAGTTATGAAATAGGAAATTTAGGTTTGGGTTTTATAGAAAGTTGAAAATGTGCGGGAGCATTAATGATATTTTTTTATGTGGCATTTGTTTAGAAACCCCAAGTTTAAATGATTAATGGACGTGGGATATGTATAATTGTATATAATGCCAATTAAGCTCCAAAACTTGGAAAGTTTTATTGGAATCATCTTTTTGTCAAAGAGTTCTATTAGAAATATATATCCTATCAACTTTAGGCAACAATAAGATGAAGCATTATCTTCTCATTAGAGTTTGATTTAAAATTATCATCCCAAGAATTATGTCTACTAATAAAAACTATGTGATAATATCTATTATCATCTGGACCCAGATCCATTACATTACTCAAATGTACCATATCAAGATCCATCGGCTTACTCAGGTAAGAATGGATAGGATTATCCAATTGGAAATCCACCGATAACATTCCGTGGTTTTGGGTTTGGTAGATCTAGGTCACGTCTAGCTTTAAATTTTTTAATCTACTTATTACATCGTCGAACAGTGACCAAACTCTATAGCCAGTTTCCATTGAAAAATTCAAACAATCTAGCCACTTTTCAATATCCAAAGAAACTTCTAAATGATGTATTCAAGTCTTTAACTAGTTTATCTCTTATTACTTTACCTCGACAAGTTAACTTAGCCATCAGAGTACTAATTCTGGCTTGGCTCGGACATTCTCTCGTGGCTTATTCCCTTTTCAGGTCATCAGGACCCAAAGCTGATTAGACCATAAACCATAAAATACCCACTATATTACACCATTTTAATAATTATCGTTTTGTGCTTTCTTTAAGAGCGAAGGTTGAAAACACCAATCGAGAGAAAACGAATACTTGAACAACAACCAAACCTCGAGTCTAGGTTTTCGATTAGACTTCAAAAACAAAAGTTGATCCATTAATACTCTCGTCACAATGGGTATCATGCAGTGCATGTTTCTAGAATGGAAAAAAATCCATGGTATAATGTCTACAACCAAACAAGCCATTCAAAATCAAAGAACCCATTGCACCACTACAGTAAAAAGATGCCTCGATACACAATGTCTCCATCTTCTAATCACCCAATGTAAGTTAAGAGTTAGAGGACCTACAATCATTAAGATGGAAAAAGTAGCCAGGGTGACAAAAGACCTAAGGGCATCTCCCGATCCCACATTTGAGGTCGATTGCCTCAAGATCTTCAAAAAGTACAATCTTGAGTACAAAAAGCTTGACCATGATGACAATATAAATTTGCCTTTTTGCCAAGAGATTTGGGATGTAGTTTTCCCTAGAAGGCCACATCGCTTGAGATTGATAAGTACGAGGGAAAGATCGACCCTCAAAGACACCTGCTCGAGTTTCAAACCCTGATAAACATGCACACCTTCGTTAATGCACTGACATGCAAAGTTTTCCAAATCACACTTAGGGATGTTACCCTAAAATGGTTTTATGACCTACCCCCAACATCAATAACTTCCTTCAAGCAATTATTCAAGCTTTTTAAAGCAAGATTTGTCATATGGATGAAAATGAACAAAACTTCAACTAATATGCAAATGATCATTTCGAAACGTTAGCCTAAAAATTTGAATGTCTCAACAACGAGGTCATCTTAGTAGCCATGATAAACAACATTAAAGATAAGTATTTTTTTTCAATTTGCTTGTCATTAAAAAACTGTCAGACTTTGCAAAACTCATGGAAAGAGCTAGAAAATTCATAAGAATGGATGACACCAATCGTATCGATTGAAGATGGGATCTTCTTGGAAAGACATGGAAGAAAAGAGGAAATAACACTATTTGTGAGGAGATGCCCACCCATAAGGAGTCTTGTTGGGAGACATTTCCTTAAAAGTAAATCCTTTAAGAGAATTAAGGCATTTAATCAATCGAGACCACAAAACTCCTGCAATATTGAAAGTACTCTCTAAATGCAACACCCAACAAAGTTTTACTCTACATCAAAGAGTAGAATGGTAAAATCAACTGGCTAAATAAGATGGTTAAGCATACCTATAGTTTGATGCAACAAAAGCAAATTCTGCGATTTTCACAAAGATATAGGACACATAACTGTTGGAGGGAAGAAGACATAAAAGAAGTACACATAAAGTAACTTTATTGTATTAACTATTAATAATTTTCTATACTTTCTTATATTCTCCGTCTCTTACTTACATTTTGATAATAGCTCTTATTTATACAGCTAAAAACAAAATTGAAAGTACACATTTAGTTTCAATTTACTACCACACAAACTTGCGGACACATCTTTAATAATTTCTAGTTTTATATTTTTAATTAATACCCACCATACAATGATTCAAATTTTTTATTAGACAATCACTAAGATGTAGCTTTCATAAATTGCATCTAAAATCTTATCCCATCTTCACATATCTTATTTATTCTTTATATATTTTTATTTTTGTTTATAAAATTTAGTTTAATTCTCAACACTTCCCCTTAAACTTAATTTTCTGTGACTCCCAATAATGTTCTCAATTGACTGAACATATTTTATTTAAGTGGCTTCGTAAATATGTTTGTAACTTGGTCTTGAGTCTTCACATACTTGAGTTTTATTTCCTTTTGCTCAATGCATTTTCTAATGAAATGATACCTTGTGTCATTATTTTTTTGCTAATGCTAATGTAGACTTATTATAAATAAAAATCTTAGTTGGATCTTGTTGAGACATTTGAAGTTCCTTTTAAAATCTTCGAAGCCATATCGCATGACATGCACATGATGTTGTAGCAACATATTCAGCTTCACAAGTCGACAATGTCACGATTGCTTACTTTTTTGAACTCTATATAAATGCCATGTCACCCAGAAAAAATACAAAGCCAATTGTGCTTTTTCGATCATCCTTATCACTAGCCCAATCATTATCACATTATCCAACTAATTTGAAATCTTTAGACCGTAAATAGAGTAAACCAAAATTAATTGTACCTTTCACATAATTGAGTATTCTTTTTACAGTATTCTAATGTGATACCGTAAGAGCTTCCATATATCGACTTACTAACCCAACTCTATAAAGAATGTTAGGTCTTGTACAAGTCAAGTGTCTTAGACTTCTGATTAAGCTTCGAAATATTATTAGATTGACGTTTCCTTCATTATTATATTTTAACAATTTTATTCCACATTCGAATGGTGTGCTTACTGAATTGTAATTTTCCATCTTGAACTTCTTCAAAATCTCATTTGCAAATCCATTTTGAGAATGAAAAAATCCATCTTTATTTTGCTTTACTTCAATGCCAAGTTAATATGACATGAAACTAATATCAGCCATTTCAAATTCATGAGCCATTATTTTCTTTAATTTTTCAAACATTTGTGGATTGTTTCCAATGAAAATAAGATCATCCACATATAAGCAGACAAGCAGAATGTCTCCATCTTTCACTTTTGCATATACGGCATATTCATGTGGAATTTGACAAAACTACCTTCTTGAAAATATTTGTCAATTCGACTATTTCAGGCTCTTGATACTTGTTTGAGACCATACAGTGCCTTTCTCAATTTTAATACCTTGTCTACATGGCCTTTGACAACATATCCAGGTGGTTATTGAACATAAATTTCCTCCTCAGGATATCCATTCAAAAAAGTTGATTTAACACCCATTTGATGAATCTTCCATCTGTTCTGAGCAACAACTAAACTTACCAGTATGATACTCTCCATTCTTGCAACAAGAGCAAAAACTTCATTACAGTCAATGCAAGTCATTGACTGAATCCCTTTGCCATCAATCTTGCTTTATGTCTCAAAACTTCACATTTTGCATCCTTCTTAATTTGCTTTGAACACCCAGTTAACACTAATGGATTTTTTACCATCTAGAAGTGAGGTCAGCTCCTATATTTTGTTCTTCTCAATTGCTTGAATCTCTTCATCCATGACTTTTCTCAATTTTTCATCTTTCAAGACTTCTTCAACATTAACCGACTCACTATCAACATAATGACAATAAAAAGTTAACTCATCATTAAGATTTCTTGTCACTTCATAGAGATTTTCAACACATCTCATTTTTTATGGCCTTTCTCTAAAACTTTCACTCGAACTGTCTTCTTCACTAGAAGATGCACTTAAAACGGGTGTATTTGCTAGTGTTGTGGTTGGTTCCTCAATATCATTATTTTCATCCACAATGAAAGGATAGAAACTATAATTTTTTTCTTTATTGACACTTGAATCCCAAATTGCTTCTTCATCTATTGTGATATATTTGCTGATGATCATTTTTGTGATTAAGGATCAAACATTTTATATCCTTTTGAATGTTCTAAGTAACCAATGAATAAGTATTTCTTGCTTTTTTCATCAAGTTTTCTTCTTTTTTTATCTAGTACATGAAGATGTCTGACACTTTCGAAAACTTGCAAGTGAGAAATATTTGGCTTTCTATTGCTCCATGCTTCTTGGGGTGTTTGATTACAAACACTTTTTGTAGGGGACTGATTTAACAGGTAGACAATACAATCAACTACTTTTGCCCATAACTCTTTAGGCAAATTTTTGCTCTTTAACATGCTTCTAACCATATTAAGCATCGTTTTATTCTTCATTTCGACCACACCATTTTATTGGGGCGATCTTGGAACTGAAAGAAAATGATGAATTCCATGTTTTTTCACAAAAACTTTTAAATGCATTGAACATGAATTCACTGCCTCTATCAGATTTTAAGGCATTTATGAAATAATTGCTTTCTTTTTTAACAAGCACTTTGAATTTCTTGAACGCTCCAAAAATTTCAGATTTCTCCTTCAAAAAATACACCCATATCTTTCTACTATAGTCATCAATGAAAAGTAAAAAAAAAAATATTTTTATTTATAAAATTTAGTTTAATTCTCAACAATAACAGACTAATGTCGTGCCTTAAAAAAAAGGAAAATAAAAAAAATTGAATAACTATTTAACTTTTGACTAACTTAAAAAATTATATACTTATTCTAAAATAAAAGGCTTAAAAGATATGTTTACTAATAAATTTCGAATGAAACCATAACAAAATCATTACATTGTCGATGCTGAAATTATCTATCAATGGCTTTTAATATTCTTTAGAGAAACCAATAAACTTTACGTTAGTGTGAATGGTTTGATGATTACAGTTATAAGATCTTAAATTTGAGCTTCAATTAGACACCTTGTATCAATTTTTTTTTTTGTAAATATATATAGATATCAGCACAAATAATACCAAATTTGAGGGGTTTTTGGTGTTATAGGTGATGGAAAAACAATCCTAAGAGAGTAAACTATATATTATTTCCTTTATGTCACCTAATTTGACATTTTTAAATGATTTTTTAATTAAATTTCAGAGAGTATTAATTACATATTTTTCTATTTTATATTTATGTATACGCTAAAAAAGATATATTTAATAAAATGCTAATATATAATTATATAGAATTGATAAAGGATATTTTGGTAAATTACAATGAAATAATTTTGTTAATATGTGTAAAAGGCTAAAAGTTGTCAAATTAAATGAAAGAGAGGGATTAATAAATTAAAAGTGCTAATTTTTTTAATGCAAAATAAATCTTTATTAATAATATAAAAAGTACATTTAAAAAATACAAATAAACTTATAAAATTTAAAAGTATATGAAATATATGAAACTAATGAAGTTGTTGGAGTATGTCTCTAAATTTTTTCGACGAAAATAATGAATAATGATAACATGTCATGGACAATCTGGTTTTGAGCGAAAAACTCAATTCATCTGTTGTTCATAGAAAAACTCATTTCGAAATGACGAAAACTTTCATTAAGAAAGACAATAATCTCCAAATTTAGAGAATAAATTTATATCATAAAAAATTTAAATTGTATTCAATATTAATTAAAAGAACCAGATTTATAAAAATATAAAAAAAATCTAAACAAATACAAAAATTAAATCTAAAGTAGAAAATTTCATATCTGAGTTTATTGAAATCAAATCACAAAAAAAAAAAAACCAAAATACAAATTAAAAATAACAAATAAAATTAACATTTCAAATCTATATCAATCTGAAAATTATTATAAAAAGATATGAAAAAATAAAAAAATACACAAAAAATTAAAAAACACAAATATAAATTTAATAAAAAGCAAGATGTAAGATAAAAAAAAAAAAAAAAAAAAGAGTGGCTAGAGCCTGTAAATGGACTGACAACAATCCCAATATTAGAAAAAAAAAAAATGAAACCTTTTGAAACTAGAGAGAAAAGGAGGCTAGGATTTTTAGAGGAGTTTTGATAATTAAAAGTGCTAATAAGTATGAATAATTGATATTGGTGAGACAACTTTGAAAATTTGCTCTTAACTCATTACTCCATGTGTTTCATTCAATTTGACAATTTTTAACTTATTAAACATATCACGAAAATTATCGATTAGCATCCATTCTATAAAATTTTCATTATAATTTATTAAAATATTTTTTAATTAATTATCTATAATTACATGTTCACATTATGCTTTAATGCCTTATTTTATTTTATTTTATTTTATGTATACATAAAGGTAAAATAAAAAATATGTAATTAATATATTTGAAAATTTCCAATTTAGGTAAAAGAAACTATTTTTTAAAAATTGCAAAGCGAAGCGATAGTGTAGTAATTAGTCTAAAAACTAATAATAATAATAAAACAACAAAGTCAACTCCTGGATAGCAAGAACTAACATGAATTCGCAAATATGTTTTTTTTTTTTTTGAAAGGCAAAGAATTTAATAATGTATAGAAATAAGTTGGATCAGGAAGCAATAAGCGTGCACGTTGCTTGAATAATAAGGCCATTAATGATACACAAACGCATTGACTATGAACATCGTGATTCACCGTTTTTTTGAATTAGATCCAAAGTTATTAAAATCGGACTAAACAAAGAATCAAAAAGCTTAAAGATTCGTAATTCAACCGGTTTATTAGAGTTCAGTCGAATTTTTTCAAATAATATTATTTTTTAAATTTGATATAAATATTATAAAAATATCACTATATAAAAAAATTAAAAATAATTTAAAAAAATAAATTTATCATCATACATTAATAATAAGATAATATTTTCAAGTCATTCATCGTTTATAAGAAAAATTTAAAATAAATATAGTAAAAAATTGTAAATTTTTAAAGAAATTCATCAAATATAAATTATATATTTTATTTTATTCATAAAAAAATTTATCAAAATTGTTTAAATTATAATTATTTTGTATTTAAACTTATATTTTATTTTTTTAGTAAAAAATAATATTGTATGGATATTTTGGATAAAATTTAATTTTTTTAAATTCAAATCGGTTTATTATGTTCTTACCCGATTTTTTTTCGATTTCAGCCCGATTTAACCAGTTTTTTACCTGTTCAAAATGGTTCCTTTTGATTTTTATACTTTGAACCGATCGAATTAGCTAGCAGTTTGCAGTTAAATCAGTCCAATTTTAATAATATTTATTAGATCATATATATAGAGAGAGAGAGAGAAAGAGAGAGAGAGAGTCAAAGATAAAGAATTCAATAATTTTGGATAGATAATTTGATATGCTAAAAGTATCAAAGGTATTAAATTTGACTTGTTTAATGAAAAAATAAAAAATATTATTTTTATTCAACAATATATATTTATGTATAAAATAGTACTCGTGATTTTGTGTGGAATTTTGAATTTACATATTTCAGTTGTACCGTATTACTTTTATTTCTTTTATGTTCAGTACTATATTTAGTAAATGGATAATATAGTATATTCAAGACATTGGCGTATAGCTTATGCCATAATTGGATAACATTTGACTTCGTATATATATATAAATATATGTTAACTTTATGACATTTAACTTATCATATTTAAATATGTGTATTTATTTTTTTTTCTTTATTTTATTAGAAATATGAAGCAAATAACCCGATATGAGAAAATAGAACAGCCAACGAGTATTAGAAGAATATTTATTTCTTTTTGTTACAAGATGTTCTCTCCGTCCTATTTTAAAAGGTTATTTTATCTATTTTATTTTATTTTACTTTAAATATATTTTTTTAAAATTTGAAAAATATATTTTTATATATATCTCTATTTATTATATAATTTATTAAATATTACTGTTTTTTATCATTTTTTATTTTTAATTAAAATTAAATGAAATTTTTAAAAATATAAAAGATAATTTTTGTTAATAACTATTTTTTTACGAAATTAAAATATTTTAATTATTTTTTTTAATTTTTATAAAAAATAAAAAATTATTTTTAAAATAAAACGAAAAAAATAATAATAATTTTTATTTATATTTATTTTGCCGTCAAATTACATTTTAAATGTTACTATTGAAATTTAATTTGAGGCTTTCTTCTAGGCGGAAAGCATGGGCAAGTGAGGTGCACGCCAAAAGTCAACTAAACTGCAGAGGGAGACGGGATTGGTTGGGGTGTAGGGTCATTTAATGGGAGGAGGCAGGGGTGTTTATGGAAGAAAGAAAAGCCAATAATCAATTCTTGTCATTTCTTTTGTCAGAGATTACAAAGACAGTTGAGTCCGTGGGTCAGTCAAGCAGGTGTAGGCAGGCCGTGTGGCTTTTCCACTTGCTTTACACTAAAAATCATTCACAAAATTATAAGAGTAATTATTAAAGTTCGTGATGCTATCACCTTAAATGTTGTTGTATTTCTCTCTTCCTTAGAATTCTTAAAACTTACTCCTCCACTTATAGATCTTATGATATACTAGTAAAATATACGTATAAAGATATGTGTAATTTGAATTAAGTGAATTTCAAATAGAAAAGACAAGTGTATAGTGGCGTAGGGATCAATATGATAAAACAAAATCTATTTATAAGGTCTCTAAAAGCATCCAAAACGATGTAACTATAGGAGTCCCGATCCCCATTTTTACAGAAGTGGGACATCCACATACCCAACTGACGTTGGAGATTTGAAAAAAAAAAATCAATTGTGATAGAAAAATTCAATAATCAATAAATTTAAATATTATAGTTTTTATCCAATTTGAAAATTAAATAGCATGATTAAAATAAATATAAAAATTGTGTTAATAAATATGCTAATTTCCTGATGTAGTGATACTTTATTAGTCAATACAAGTGATATTTTGAAATTTTTTACGTCTAAAAAGTAAGTATTTACAAATATTAGCCTTTAATAATCTCATTCTCTATTTAAAGGCTTAAATATCATATGCATTCATTATCTCCTTCTAAAACAGTTTTTCTACCGCCACTAAATAATCCATTACTTAATATGGTTGGTAATCCTAATTAATCCAATTACATATTTTCGGACCTTACTGACTTGATTGAAGAGCTTATGCTCAATGATTCAGAAGAGCGCTATCTTCAACTTGTTCTCCAGTTATATGGGGAAAAGTCTTCCTCAAGATCTTGTAAGGCTTTAGACAAAGGCCATAAAGCTGAACCTGAATGTCTAAAGAGAGACTACTTTGCACCAAATTCAGTATACCCTTTTGAAACATTCTGATGAAAGTTTCAAATGAGAAAAAGAGCATATTTCCATTGCAAAAATGCCTTGGCACCAGACAAAAGTTGGTATGTGGAGCATCAACTAATGCCATTGATGATTATATGTATGTGGATAAGGTAGATCACTGCAATTGAATGCTTAGAAAATTAGTCGAATATTTGATTTTAGTATTTGAGAGTGGACACTTGCAAAAGTCGAACTGATAAACAGTCCAACGCCTACTATAGATGCGGAGGCCTACGACTTCCTAGGTATGATGACATTGATCACATGCATTGACAGTGGAAAAACTGCCAAAAAGTGTGGAAAGGAATGTATCTGAGATATTATAAGGAAATTCTAACTATAATATTTGAAGTTGTAGCTTCATCTTAAAGAATCAATAGCAAAATAATGTTTTTTTGTGTATTCATTGAATGAGGGAACAATTTTTTAAATAATGTAATTTAAATAATTAATTACTAAATTGGGATGAATGGAAAAAATTTTATCAAAATGGGGTGGTTGGAAGACGCGGAGGCGACAGAAATTCTGCCAACCTGAAATCGCTGGTCAGACCAGCGGTTTCAGGTCTGAAATTGCTGGTCAGATCAACGGTTTCAGGTCTGAAACCACTGGTCTGACCAGCGGTTTCAAGTTTGACAGAAATCCTGTCCCCGTCGGAAAACACTCCATTTTCCGTGTATCGATTATTAAATTAATAAATTTTTAATATAATATAATTTATTTTTTAATTTAATTTTTTAAATAAAATAAAATAAAATAGATACCCGCGATAACTTATCATCCAAATTTTCATCCAATATTAAAAAAATTACCAATTATTAAATTAATAATTTTTTAATATAATTTAATTTATTTTTTAATAAATGAATTGGGTTATTAATGATGGATAATACTTATGGGATGGATGGTCATTAATAGCATAATGTCTAACTTTCTCACCAGCAGTTTCGGTACATATTTTGTCCTCCATCATAAAACACCCCATTTCTGTAATTATTTTTTGACAGACTCTATTTTTGTAAATATTTTTTAAAAAACCCTATTTTAAAAAAATGTCCCAATAACTGGCTGCACAACCTCCATGCCAAACAATCAAAATTACCTTTTCTACTTTAATGTTCACATTCTTATTTGCTCACTGGATCCCGTTTTAATGGTATGAATTTATGAATAAATTGATTAAAAATTGATTAAAAATCAAAATTAATACAATAATTAATCAAAATTAATGATCTAATTAATAAATTTATCGATAAGTCGGTTAATCAATTTATGCTTGTATTGATGTATAACAAAGTTTAATATATTAGCTAATCTATTACACGCTCATTATTTCAATGTGACAACTTGCAATTTTTCACAAAGATCAAAAATTTATTAATTAATATTGATTTTATAAAACATTAATTATAATTTATTGAAATATCATTCTTATTAATTTTTATAATTATATATTTTCAATTTTTTTTTTCACGAGGATGTTAGTGGTGTTGTGTTTTCCAAGCTTGTGCCCTATATTTTTCTTTTTGCATACATAAAAATAAAATAAAAATATCCAAGCTCGTGCCTTGCATTTTTTTTCATACATAAAAGATAAAATAAAAATATATACATAATTACTTGAAAATTATCATATTAAATAGTAAAAAAAACACTAACATTTATCGCATTGAATAAACGAAATGTCAGTTTAAGATGGAAAATCGTAATAATTCACAAAGATAAATTAAAGCGGTTAATAATTTTTTTCTTTTTCAAAAGAAAAAAAAAGGATTAATAATTAAATTCTATAGAGTTTCCCATGCGGATAAAGACACTGAATAATTGTCAGTTTTTGAACAATTTGCCTCTTATAGGAGGGGGAGGGACTGGCTGTGAAAGGGGCTGATATCTTTTTCTTTCTTCTCCTATTTTCAAGCCGCACCCATTGCCATAAAAACAGAGCAGAAAACCAGAAGAAAATAAAGTTAATACACTCCTAGAATGGAACCCGACGCGGAGGGGACAGGATTTTTGCCACACCTGAAACCGCTGGTGACGCGGAGGGGATAGGATTTTTGCCACACCTGAAACCGCTGGTGGGACCAGCGGTTTCAGGTGTGGCAGAAATCCTGTCCCCTTCGCGTCTCCCAACCACCTCATTTTGGTAAAATTTTTCCCATTCACCCTAATTTAATAATTAATTATTTAAATTACATTATTTAAAAAATTGTCCCTTGAATGAGCTGATGCTCAATATATATATACAAATAAAACTCCTAACAGAAATTTAATAAAAAAATTAAGATAAATATTAAATACAAAATTCAAATATAATAAATAAATATGGATATGAAAACTAACAAACAGGCTGTACAATTAACAAGAAAGATTAAGTCTCTGTTCAATATGCCCCCGCAAGTTAGAGGTTGTATCAACAACAACTCACTTGGAGAGATTACAATTAAATGCAAATTTGGTAAGAGGTTTCGTAAGTATATCGATGACTTGATCAATAGCATGAACTTGTGATATTGTTGAGAAAATTCTAAATAAACACAAGGTGTATAATTAAATTTACATATAAATATTATTTATAATTTCTATTTTTCATGTACTTTATAAATTTAACTTCATAATTATTTGCATTATATATTTTAATGCACAAAATTAAAATAATAATTAGTTAATAAATTAAACTAAATATTTTAATTATTAATAAGATAAATTTAATTATTATAATAATTGATAACTACGGAAAAAATATCTCCAAAATTCAGTCAGGTCAGTCCAATAATGCTCAGCAAGGCCCAAAGTCCATCAACAAAAAGAACAAAGCATGAGGTCGAAGACAAGACATGAAGGTGCGGTGTCTGATCGGACTGATGGGACACCCTGTCCTGTCTAATCCACTAACACAAACAGGCGCCCATACCTTCCACCTGCTCTCTGTCAAATCACCGCACACCTACTCCAATGCCAGTTATCACGCCCCAAGGTACTCAAGTATCCCTCCCAAAGAACTCCTATAAATAGCCTAAAATAAAATAACTCCAGGTATTGAATATTCGAGACTCTCTCTCTCAGAACTCTTCCTCTAAAAGCTACTAACTTAAGTTTCGGAGTGCTAACACCTGGATCTGACTTGGCACTCCTTCTTGCAGGTTCTGTCATCCGATCGGATCATCAGCTGTCAACTCTCCTTCTTACCGATAAGGACAAACCGCGTTTTATCATTTGATGCTTTCATTATGGCAGACTCGAGATCCAACAAGCGTAAAGCTCTTAGAGAACATCATCACAATAGCCAGGATAGATCTAATCCCTTAGGGATAAGATAGAGATTTTTCGGATCACCTGTCGGGGGTAACTCCCTCCCAGATCTCAACGACAAGATCACACGATGGCCGGAGGACGCCCCCATTACTATCAGAGATATACGCGTCATTCTTAATGACCTCACTAAGAGTGTAATCCAAACTCTGGAAAGGGGTAATATGCCCAGAACTTCTAAAAGAGGTCGTGAAATGGTTTTCATGACCGAAGACTTCGGAATAAGAAAAAATGAAAAAATCTCTGCGAATGAGCCACGAGCTCATAACATTAGAAAGATAGGGGTTAAAACCCCAAGGAGGTACGATAAGGGAAAGTGGATAACATCCTTAAGTAGGGATACTTTTTACATCCCCAGTAGATCATCCACCCTACCCTCTAGCGATGATTCGTCCCTTATGCACACACCTAATCACAGTTCCTCCCGCAGACCTGATAAGGAGTTCGCTTCCATAATAAGTGGACGAAGGGAAGATAAATAGTTCAAACAAAAACTCCAGCAATTCGATTTGATAGAACCTAGAAAAGGTGTATTTAAGGGAAACACTAGCAACAGCACTGCCTCCTCTTTCTGCCTCTTTCTGCAGGAAAATTACAAAATCTAAGCTGCCTCCCAAGTGGAGGGACGTGGTGATGGATAAATATACAGGTAAAACTGATCCCACTGCTCATCTTGTAAAATATTTGACTAAAGTGCAGGTTTATACCTACGATGAAAGGATTGCCTGTAGAGTCTTTTCAACTACCTTAAGAGAAGATGCTTTGAAATGGTTCCTCGAACTCCCTCAAGAATCAATTGCCTCCTTCGGATAACTCAAAGAGTTGTTCACCACTCGATTCACTGTGCAAACACACGCATCAAAGTCAGTTAGTAACCTGTCCAACCTCTATCAAAGAGCCGATGAAAGTCTCAGAGATTACATCGATCGCTTCCAAGCCACAATGTCAGAAGTAAGGGATTTAAGCTTGGAATTGGCATCAAATGCTTTGGCGGGAGGCATCATGGATCGTCCACTTTCTGAATCACTGACAACAAGGCCATCGATTAGCTTCTCTGACCTGATGGATAAGGTCAAACAGCACGTCTAGCTGGATGATGCTTTCAGATCCAATAGAATAAGAAAGACTAATATCATTGATAGATTACAATATCCAGATGGTCGGCCCTTCAATAGAACCTCCCTATCCGATCGGTTAGAAAGGAATCTTCACCGGTCAATCATTTTGAGGATTTTGGAAAGTAGAAAGGAGACCGAGCTGGGTAAATTCGATCGCTATAATGATCGGCTGGTTGGAACTTCCACTCCACTCAACGTTGATCCCGCCTGAACATTAGTGGGAACCAAGAGAAAATACGAAAAAGCTAACCGGCCCAAAATGTCCAAACCAGATGAGAAATAATGGAAACCACGATGAAGACCATGAGTTACGCAAAGCTATCGGGCACTTAAACCAATGAGTGGGAAAGCGCCTGTAAGCGGTCCGGCGACGAGAAGGATGGGTTCGGATCAGATAATAATGACAAACAGGAAAAGCCAAACCCAAGCACGTTGTTTGATTGGAGTCTTTGAGTAATGACAAAACAGGTGCATTCGTTATAATCTGAATTCCCTATAAACTTGTTCTATTAAATTTCAAATGAGATTTTTACTCTCCTGTAATAAGTGCTAAACCGCCAGCCAATTTTCATATTATCTATTTATTATTAAAAATTCATCTTTAAGTCTTCAAAGATGCAGCAATAAAAAAAAGCTGCGACATGTGAAAAGTTATAGCATCTCGATGCATGCGAAATGAGCGTCTCCACGAGACAAAGACTAACGTAAAAGCAGGTACACGCCCAAACCTACGAAACTATTGTTTGTTGTTTATCAAGTTTCTTAACTGTTTTCCCAGCAAAATGACCTTCGGATCCGAAAGAAATTTTCCTACCATAGAAAGTTCGAGATAAGGGTCCTAATGCCTGTAGATCTCTCTCCAATCAGTCATAACAACTCTATTGTCAAAGTACGGATCAAAATATATCCCAAGTGGATTCAATATCCATAAAGCTTAATTCCGATTAATGCTCCATCCCAATCGATGTATCAAACTTAGTAAAGTTGATTCACTAGGCTCGATGCTTATCCCGAGCCCAAAATGTGAAAGTTAGAAACTCTGTTTAACTTCAAACTAATTCTTGACTGGCATAGCTCCGTCCCTAGGCTCGATGTTCATCTCAAGCCCAAAATGCGAATGCCTTTCTCCATCATAAGTTTGTCTGCTAGGTTCGATGAGTAATATCCTTATTAGAACAGTATTTTCTGATCCGAAATTTAGCGGTAAACGGTAAATTTTTTTTACTCTTCACTATTGATCAATTTCGATATACTTTAATACATTTACTTTAAAATTTTCTATTCATTTGATAATATTTTAAACAATAAAACATACACTAATAAAATTCATACAAACACTTTCACCGACACTCACTGATCAATAATCATAATAACAATAATTAAAATACAGTTTAATCTTTTACCTTAATTGTCTACGTATATACATGCCACAATACAACTCAATTTAGCACTATTTCATCTTTTCTGATCTTGCTCCACTATGTATTATGCTCTTGCATCACTTCATAACCTGCATGCAGTAAATATTACGTGCTGAGCACTAGACATGCTCAGTGGTGACTACTAATCCTAGAATTTTCCAAATTAAAATATAATTACATAGATTATGCTACTTTTATGTTTTTTTCATTAAACGTTTGCTTTTATTTCTATTAACATTAATTTTATTAATCACCCGCATTTTGGTAATCATTTTTCTTTATTTTTCAACCTTTCAACTTGCTTTTCGTTACTTTCATGTGTAAATCGATTTCAGATTAATTTTTACTTTTACATTTCTTCTTTACTTTAGATTTTACCTTTACTTAACTTTGCTTTTATAGCTTTAGTCACATCAATTTAATTATTATTTTATTTAACGATTTATATTGGTACTCGTATCTTTAATAGTACCAAATCTTTTCACTATTTTATTTCACGATTAATTTTTCTTTTAATTACCCAATGTGTGATATCATTATAAATTTTTTGCTATTTATTCTTGTTTTACATTAACTTTTTTTAAACTAATTAACATATTACTATTTTCAAGGCTTTTAAGCTTTAATACAAAGTGATACAGTTATTTTAGAACACTTTGCATACAATCTTTATCCCTTTTCTTTCTTTTTTTTTTTTACATTTAAACATGTTTAAAAACTTATTTAGGACTTTGTATCTTTTTTCTTTTTCCTAGTTGAATAATATTGTACCTTTTTATCGTTTTACTTTTCATTTAACTTTTCTTCCGGAAAATCATTACTTAAGCATAAATTTTAACTTAAGGATGGTATTTTCACTTTTTGACTTTAAATAGAAAATTAGTATTATTTTTCAAACTTGTTATTTTTCAAAATAATAATTGGTACATAAAATATCAACTAATTTTAATTTATCATCTTTCATTTAAAAATTCATTTTAAACCTTTATTTTTCTTTACAAAAGCTTAATTTAATTTTCATTTAACATTTTATTCCTATAAAATATTTTTTTTTCATTTTTGCTTATTAATCACAATTTTTGCAAAAAATTAAAGTTTTATCCCAATTTTTTATTTTCTTTCAAACAAATCATTTTTCATTATAAACTTTACATTCAATTCATTTAGACAATACTGATTTATCTATTACGATACGCCTCTAATGCAATAAGACAAGATTCCCAAAAAGGATATGCGGGACATGAACCCAAATGTCCCACTGAGAGAGAAATGATCCCAAGGGACCATTTCTCGAAAAATATTTCACTTTCATTTTCACTTAAAACACTGAAGTTATGGAGATCAGAGATCCTACCCATAGCAAAGCAAGTCGTCATAACTTTTAAGTCTTTTTATACACTTTATGAATTATAGCATTATAATTCACAATTTCTTTTATTTTTTTGTGTAATCCTTTATGAATTATTTTTTAATAATTCAATAATTAACTTTTTGACGATTTTTTCTTTTCTTTTTTTGTCCGACATTTTAGTCATTCGGGTATGCCAATTTTTATTCAGTTGGTGAATTATTTTATAATAATTCACTCTTTTAATAATTTTTATTGACTAATTTATTTTGATAAATTAGTCAAACATTTATTTTTCGCAAATGCAATAATTGGATTTTTTATTTCTTTTTATACGGAAATAATTTACTTCACATTAATTTATCATCATGTACTTATTTATTGAATTATATCTCAATAATTCAATATTTTTAATTAAACATATTTAATATTTTATTTCAAAAATATTCTAGTAATTCATATAAACTCTACGAAAATTCATATGCGTATTATTTTATAATTTTCATCATTTTCACTTATTTTATGAATTATTTTCCAATAATTCATTATTTTTATTACTTTCATAGCTCAATAATTATTTCGAAAATATTCTCATATTTCATATAAATTTTACAAAAATTTATATAGACTTTATTCCACTATTATTATCATTTTAGGACATAATTAACAAAATTTCGTTAATGACTACATTATTTAATAAATATTCTAAAAATATTCAAATAATTTCTATAAATCCCATAAAAAATTATGGCTACATTATTTCACCTTTACTACCATTTTTTTTATTTTATGAATTATTCTACAATAATTCATTACATACATATATACATACACTTATAACTAACTTAAAAATTCTTAATTAATTTCAATAAATTCTTAAAAAATTTCGTAGACAATATTTATCATAATTAGGCTTATTTTGGACTATTATTCATTCCAATTATGCAAATTATACTTAATTTTTCCTTAGGTATACCATAGGTTATTTACCTTAAAAATTATCTTAATTTAAATTAAGCATTCCTATGGCATTATTTATGGTATAATTACATTAATCTCACATTAATTTCAATTACTCATCATTCTAACTTATTTTTCCTAAATTACATAAAAGAAATTAATTCACAGAAAGGGAAAATCAAATGATTTTGTAGCCACTTGCATTCTTTTCTTGCTTATGGGTGCCTAAGCCTCCCTTTTCCTTGCTTTAATTCATGAAAACTCCTTCTTCTTTACTGAATCCTACCATAGCCAGCCAAATAACCTCATTAAATCCTATTTTTTGTCCTCAAATGTAAAATTTAAGCTCATAATTAGCTTATACACCTCAAAATCTATAAGATAATACTAAAAAATTAATTAAAATCAATTAATTTCTTAAATTCTATCTTACCCATTTTTCTTTCTCAACTTGATTTCTTGCCTTTATTTGCTCAAATCACTTAATTGAGGCCACTAAGACAACCTAAAGAGATGAAACTTTATCTTGTATGTTGGAATTTATGGGAGATTTGGAGTAATTATGAAGAAAATAAGAGAGAGGGAGAGTAGGGGTGAGCATTTGGTCGGTTCGATTCGATTTTGGATCGAACCAATTGAACCAAAAACCAAACTTTAGGAAATTTAAGAACTGAACCGAAACTGAAGTATATAGAATCGAAACCGAATGGATCGAAATAATTTCGATCGGTTCGATTTGGTTCTACCGGTTCTGGGTCAATATAGGCTTTTTTTAATTGGACTTTTAACCTATATAGGTCCATAAATTAAATTAATTTATATTCAACAAAATAAATTCATTTAAAATAACTAAAATTAAAATAATATACATAAATTTATTATATTATATCTATAATAAATTTCTCAATAATTTATCAATTTGAATTTCATTTTTTTATTTATCAATTTCTCAATAATTTATCAATTTGAATTCAATTTTTTGTTTATATATTATTATTTATTTTTTTAAGCTACACATATATTATTTCTAACATGAAAAAGATAGTAACTAAAAAAACACGAAGAAGATAATTAAAAATAGTGATATAATTAATTAGAAATATAGGTAAAATTCATAATTTGAATTATATTAAATATATAATTCATATAAAAACTTGCATCTCTGAATAATCATTTATAAATAAAATCTGATTTTTTGCAATTTTAGGGTATTCTGTTTTTCTTTTTGTAGTAAGACTGTTAGAAATATAGAAATCAGAAATAAATTTCCTCTTCGAATAATAATTTATAACTAAAATCTGATTTCTTGCAATTTTAGGGCATTTTATTTTACTTTTTATAGAAAGACTGTTAGAAATGTAGAAATCAGAAATAAATTCCCTCTTCTCTCAAATTTTTAAATTGAATTTTTTTCAAATACTACTAACTATATTTTTTAAAATAGCAATTAACATTTTCCATTTTTTAATAATTTATATTAAATTGATTTGTAAATGAATATATTTCAAATATATGTTGGTAAAATATTTGTAGTCCCAATCAACTAATTAAGAATTAGAAAAAAAAACGAGATAAGGGAAACTATTAAAGTTCTTGGTGAAATTTGAATATAGGAAATTACAGATTCATTTGTTTATTTTGCTATTGGCTGCTTCAAATATTAAGTAATGATAATTATTTGGTTCAATTCTTAATTTTTTTTGAAAAAAAAAATCTTAATAATTTAAATATTTTTAGATAAATATAGTGATTTCGAAAACTTAAATTTTTATTTTAATATATACTAAATTTAAATAAAAATTAATATTATTTTATTTGAATTTAATAGCTCTAAATTCAATATAATAATTAAATAAAAATTTAAAAATCTAACATGAGTCACCATTATGCAATTTTCCAAGATTGAACTCGGGACCTCATGGCATTCTTAATGCTTTCACACCACCAAGCCAAGCTCTGCTATCTAGTATCTTAACAACATAATATATATATATATATATATATATATATATATATATATATATATATATATATATATATATATATAAACTTCGGTCGGTTCGATTTCTTCAGTTTTTTAACTTTAAGAACCGAACCGAATAAATCGATCTTTTATTTTGATTCAGAACCGAATGAATTGAAAATCGAAATAACCGAACCAAATAGACCAAAATTCATTTGGTTCGATTCAATTTTCGATTTTGGTTCGATTTTGCTCAGCCCTAAAGGAGAGAGTGAGCCATATTCGGCCACTTAAGAGGGGAAGAAGAAGCTATAATTTTTTGAGAATTTCTCAGATATTCCAAGCTTTTATATCCTCTCAAATGGGCTTAAGAGTGGGCCTAATTAATGGGCTTTGTCTAATTTGAAATTAAGGCCCAATTAGAATTCTCTCACTTTTTCACTTTAAATCACCCCAATTTTAATTTTATCATTCTTATTACATCAAAAATAGCTAGTACATAAATTTTTGGCTCAATCGGAGTCCGTTATTGGTCAGATTCAAACTTATCGGTCCTATTCAACAACTACCAGTATCACCGAAAAGTTCAATTCTCTTCGCCAAAATATTTTACATAAAAATTAATGAAGATCTACAAAATCTATCAATTTTTGGAGATCATTTACTATTTTTAATAATTTATGTAAAATTAAGTCTGCTTCCTTACCAAGAAAATTGGCTCGCTACTTTATTCGTATTTTTGACCTTTTGAGATCCGTTTGACCTCAATTTCACTTCAAATTTCAATCTCGGACTCACCATTACCAATACTTTTTGATGGTCTAATAAAATATTTTTGACTTTCGGTTGTCATTTTGGGTCTGAAAAGTACTATTTACCCTCGAAAAGTATTGTTCACGGCTGACTCGATGTTGAGGCCATTACACGATGTTATCCCCGAACTAAAAATGCAAAACGCCTCCATTTAATCTCCACCGACTCATTCGCTAGATTCGATGTCTATCCCGAACCCAAAATGCAAAACTCTATAGTTAAACCCAAAATTGCCAAATCCAAATTCACGAAGTACTCTCCTTAGTTGATTTTACATTTTCTCCTCTGTTGATTTTATATTTTCTCCTCAATTGATTGTTGGACAAATCTAACTCAAAATTAAGTTTGCAGTACGAAGACACAATTGAAAAACACATTGAATTGTATTCATATGTGAAAGTTTGTACAAAATGCAAATTCGAAAAGAAAGAAAACACTACAAGGCAAAACTATGCTTGTATGTCTACTATTTATACAACAGACGAAGGCCCTACAATGACCTCAGTGGGAGGTTGGGAAGACTTCGCTGGCTTTCCAGAAGCATTCTCTGGAAGTAAAGAAGCTGCAACTTCGGATCCGATCTCTGCACCAGCATTCAGCTGAGATGGCACGGGATCCTGTGAAGCCTCCTGATCATCATCACTAGATGGAGAATCGAGCAAAGTACCCGGGTCATCCATCCAGCTGAGATCAGACTTAGGAAAATGTCTACCGGCCTTATGAATTAGCCGAGTTAGCAACTTTTCTTGAGCCTCTCCTAGCTGATCCAGAATGTCTTCTTTTTGAGTAGTGAGTTCTTCTTCAAGCTTTCTTCTCCACGCCATCTCTTTTTTCGCTAGGGCAACTTGCAATGAATTTCGCTCACCTCATAGAAGGTCAAGTTCAGTGTTAGCCTTTGAGCACTCGGTAGACAGATGTGCACACTTGCCTCTTAATCTGGCTGCCTCCTCTTTGAATTTTTGCCCTAAGATGATTTCAGTAGTCAGATGGGCTATGTCCCCTTTAAGGTGGTCAACCTCTTGCTACCGAGCTTTCAGATCTTGAGAAAGACGAGTGGACTCCTTTTTTAGCTTTTCAAGCTCTGACTGGGTAAGCAGAGACTCCTTCTTAGCTACATCATATTTATCTTCTGCTTCTCTTCTAATTCGATCGGTGTCTTCTCATCTCCCTTGACAAAAGACGACCATGTCGTGCAAACACAAACCCCTTTTCATTAGCTAAAAAAAAACAACAAACAAACAACAACAAGAAACAAAAGGAAAAAAAAAAGGTAAGGTGGCCAAAGAGATAAAAGACAGAAGAAAGAGCAAGGCGAGATCATTCGAAATGAAAAATGCAATTGTTTGCTTTACCTCTAAACCCTGCTGCTGAAAAAGGCTACACTCTCGGGTGAGTGTGCTAGGGTATCCCATTGCCTTAAAGTCATTCTTTTGAAGCACGCCCCTACACAGAAAGTTCGATATCGCCTTATTATCGATAGACCAGTCATCGCCAAATTAACTTTTTAAAATCTCTCCCAGTGATGTAGCATGCCTTTCAGAAATTCTTATGGTAGCACTCCGAACGGACTCATCTCGAATGGGTTTTTTACCTCTTGCGGTAACCCTAGCATCCACAACAGCTACCAACTCGACAACTTTTTTTTTTGTTGCCTCTTCAGCCCTCTTTTAGGTAGCTTTATCTGCTTAGGATGCATTTGCTTGAGCTGATCCCCTCCAATATTGAGCTAGTTGCTCTTCCTCCGAATCAATCTCATCCCTTAAAAGCAAACATCATAGGGGATGCTAACCCTTAATCGAAGGCTGGACAACAGTAGATCCGGGCAAGACCTGAAAGGGATGGGAAATAGGAGCACTTACTTAAGGAGTGAAAGTCTGAACTTCTGAAGAAGGCACAAACTTTCTCTTTTTTGACCTCCTTTCCTCCTTGACGGCAAGTTCTACCTTAATCTTTGCTTTAGCCCGGTTAGCTAATTGCTTAGCAAAGTCATCTTCCTTAGCCATCATGTCTGCAACTGCGTCACAAAAATAAAAGATAAGTATTCTCTCCAGTTGATATGTATTTCATAAACATGCAATGCATGATGGTCAATATGCACGTCTCCCACACTCCAATTATGATGCTCATGTTCTATGTTAATGCCAGCTTTGAAGTACGAAGACCCAGTCGGATTTTCAAGAAGATATGTGAAATCATATGAATTTCCATGTCTCGCCATAGCGCCTAAAAACTTTTCGATATCGCTCTCATACAAAAGATCGATCGGATGCTTGGTCTTTCAGGATAATAGCTACATTCGGTCGGATTAAAGACACTCTAAATCCTTCATCACTCTCTCTATCTCACAAAGGATCTTGAAGTAGGACACTGTTCTCCATCCGTTCGGATGAAGTTAATTAGGGGTGATTCTATAACCTTCACGAATTGCAATCTCGAAGGCACCAAAGGGAAGCCTTAGCCCAGCATCCAAGCCCTACAAATGGCAAATAAATCACTCATTATTCTCACAACCAAAAGGTCCCTCGGTTATCACCAAAAAATTTGGACAAGCCATCATGGAGACCTCTGCGAAAAGATTGTATCGTGAAGGAATCTCAGTCACTTCCTCCTACGTAAGTTTTGATGGACTAGCCACGACCTTACAATTTTTATAAGCTTCAAGAAAGCTCTTGTCTACAAACTGGTTGCTGCTCGAGGCCATCTTTCACATAGGGGGAGAAGTAATTATTGTATTATGAAAAATGAAGAAAATTAAAGGTAGAAATTGCTCACTTACTTGGGTAATATAATTTCCCTGAGAGAAATGCTGAAATCTTAGAAATTTAAAGCCCAAAAAATTTGGTGTAAGAAAGCTAAAAACAAAGTTCACAAAGAGAATTTAGCAGAGTTCTGTTAAGAATCACTGACAAATGACAAAAAGTCGCCCCCAAGTCACCTACTTATAGGCTCAAAACTTTTGGAATCCTCCAACCGCCTCTCTGCTGGATAATCATCACATGTCTCCAATCCATTATGGCGATTACGGAGAACGAGGCATTACCTTCGGCGTACGCACCGGTAATAAATGCATAACGACTGTCCAAAATGAACAGACGTGACTTAGCAGATTCAAGCCAATTCAAAAGATCCCGCCAAAAAGTCAAAAATTGCCCGATCAGATCTTTTGGAGGAGGGACAAGTGATAACTACGGAAAAAATATCTCCAAAGCCCAGTCAGGTCGACCTAACAATGCTCAGCAAGGTCCAAACCCCATCAACAAAAAGAACAAAGCATGAACTGAAAGACAAGACATGAATGCGCGGTGTCCAATCGGACTAATGGGATACCCTGTCCTGTCTAGTCCACTGACACAAGCAGGCACCCATACCTTCCACCTGCTCCCTGTCACATCGCCACACACCTACTCCAATGCCAGTTATCATGTCCTAAGGTACTCAAGTATCCCTCCCAAATAACTCCTATAAATAGTCTAAAATACAATGGCTCAAGCTATTGAATATCCGAGACTCTCTCTCTAAGCACTCTTCCTCTAAAAGCTACTAACTTAAGCTTCGGAGTGCTAATGCCCGGGTCCGACCGGGCACTCCTTCTTATAGGTTATGTCATCCGATCGGATCATTAGCAGTCAACTCTCATTCTTACCGATAAAGACAAACCGCATTTTATCAATAATTATTGTATCTATATGTTTTTAATTTAATTTAATTTACCTTTAATTTTACTTAACTACCACTTAATTTTTCTTTTTGTACAAATATTTATATAAATATGTAAGTTAAGCAATTTATCACATAAGTACTTTGTAAATTAATTTTATTTAATTTTAATGTCACTCAACTAGTCATTATTTATTTTTGGTACAATAATTATATGAGTATGTAAATTAAAAATGTAATTACAATTATTATTTATAGTGAAATTTTACCAATTAATGTAAATATATGAGTATATAGTTATCTTTTCAATAATTTCATTTACTTTTAACATCACTGAACTATTACTCATCTATTTTTTGCACAACAGCCATATGAGTAATCGAGTATGTAAATTAATAATGTAGTTATATGCAATTATTATATATAATGAAATTTATCAATTCATATAGTTATATAAGTATATAATAATCATACTAATTAATTTAATTTATTTTTAGTACCAATCAACTAGTATTCATTTATTTTTGCCGTAATACCTATATGAGTATGCAAATTAATAATTTAATTATATATAGTTATTATATATACCAATATTTTAACCAAATGATGTAATTATAGGAGTATATAAATATTTTACAAATAAAATCATGTACTTTTTGTACCACTCAACTAATATTTATCTATTTTTGTACCATACATATATGAGTAATTGAGTATATAAATTAATAATATAATTATGGACAATTATTATAAATAATGAAATTTACCAACTCAATGAAGTATTGACACAATATGTATATAAATACATAAATTAATAATATAATTGTATATAGTTATCATACATAATGAAATTTTAATTGTATATTTAAAAACAAATGTGTAACACCTTTACTATACCATCAACTGTTCATTGAAGCAGTAAGTCGGAATTTTTTTTGATTCACGAATACTTGATCACTTAACAATATTCATGCATTAGTACTTATCCACTAGTCACCCTTATAAGCTTACTTGGCGCTAACCTATAACTATCTAGTTTCACTATTTATTTTACAAAAATGCAGCAATATAACGACTATAAATGTTACTGACCCCCTAAAAATCAAACAATCACAACCTCTCAGAGGCACATAAATAAATATGCAATCCATCAATTTCATCCATTCACTTGCTACCATTAACCATATCCATATTTACGTATATACAATAATAACACTGTTACAGGCCATTTTTAAAACTTCAAATTTATATAATAATCTACATGCCAATACAAAATTTGTTTGAACTTCTTCAAAAAGCTTTCTTCTTATGTGTACTATTACTCCTACCCTTCAATACCTGCACACAATAAATCTTACGTGCTAAGTATTAAATATGTCCAATGGTGACTAATAATTATAGTATTTTTCAAAAGCTTAAATTTACTAATTTTGTAAAGCAATTATTTAACAATTCCTAATTCAAGCATAGATGCTCAATTTGTTTATTTTATCGTTAAAAGCACATTTTTATTCTTATTGACAACTTGTCAAGCTAACACCTAAACTTTGAATAACTATTCAATTTAGTCTAATAACTTTTAATTTATTTCAATTTTACCCTTTTTACTTAATATTGACCAAATTGCTATTAGTTTGCTTATTTTTCATTTTTAACCCATTAATTAGCATATAAATTACTAGTTAACCCTTATTTTAATATTTTTATGCAAAATTATATTTTGGTCCATGTGTCATAAAAAACTTCATTTTTGCATTGTTTTGATATCGAATTACCATTTTACCCTTCATAGTCATTTCTCAATAATTTTTACTCATTAAGTGCAAGTTTTGAAAAAATTACCGTTTGCCCCTAAGCTTTCTATTTTCTTTGAATTAGATTCCTTTTCACTTTTAACTTTACTTTTAGCTTTCTTTTTATACTTTTAACTTATTCTTTTCCTTACGCCCCTAATACAATCTCAGTAGAAACTCTCAGACTGAATATACGGAACGTGGACCTCATAGGACCACATACAACCTAAGAAATGAGCACAAAGGACCATTTCTCACAGAGAAGATAATAGAACAGATAGATGTTGTGGGAGATCAGTGATCGTACTATAGCAAAGCAAGTCGCCATGACTCGCACCGCGGCATAGATGTCCCTATAACCAGCCAATTATATCCTGAGCTAGATTTTAACTGTTTGACTAATACCAAGGGCAAATTTTATTTGCTTTCCATTTTATTTCCAATTATTCCTAACAAATTCAATGACTTTCCATTTTAGAAAATTTTCCTTTACTTGTCAAATTTTCCTTTACTTTTACACAAAATATAAATTAATTTACATTAATTCACCATATTCCACTTATTTAGTAAATTATTTCTTAATAACTCAACATTTCCACTTAAACATAACCAAATTCTTTTCTTTAAAATATTCAAATAATTCATATAAATTTCACAAAAATTTATGAACACATTATTTCACAATTATTACCATTTTATAGCTTAATTTCATTCAAATACACATTAATTTCCTTTAGAACAATATTCGGTCAATAGGAAGTCTATCGTACATATGCATTTAAATTCATTTAAGCTTCTTAATAAACTTATTCAAGGTCTAATTTCACTATTCTAATGTCAATTTCAATTTTACATATTTTCTCAATATTTTTCCTAAGTTACATAAAGAAAATTAATTCAAAATTAAGGAAAATGTTAGGATTTATTAGCCACTAACTTTTTCTTCTTATTCAAGCTTGCCTAGACTTTCTTTCCTTTGCTTTTAGCCTTAGCAACTTAATCTTCCTCTTGAATACCTACCATGGACGAATCTTTAAACATAAGAAATCCTAATTTTTTGATCTCTAATGCTCAAAATAACGACACAAATACACTCTAGATACCTTAAATTAGTAGTAGACACCTTAAAACTGAATTAAAACTATGAATTTCTCTTATCTCTCTTAGATACGTAAGGTTTTTTTCTCTTGAACTCCTTTGTTTCTTTTTCTCTAATCAAGGGATAGAGGTTAGATTATTACTCTAAAGAGGTAGGATTCACTTTCTAATGGCTGAATTTAGTGTGAATTAGGAGAAAAATGGAAGAAAAGAGATAGAGAAATGGGAGAGATGGGTTCGGCTAAGGGAAAGGAGGAAGAAGGTGGTGGAATTCTCTGGTATTTCACAGATATTCCAGCCTTATACACCTCTCATAATGGGACAAAAATTGGGCCAAGCTAATGGGCCTAACCTATTAAACCAAAGTCCACTAATTACCCATTAAAAAGCCCTAATTAATTTCTCCCATTTTCCAACTCCAAATTATTTCAATTTTAATTCCATCATTCTTATTACACCAAAAATAGGTTGTACGTAAAATTTCAGTTCAATCAAAGTCCATCACTAGTCTGATTCAATTAAATCAATCCAATTTAACAACTACCGGTATCACCGAAAAATTTACTTTTTATTACCAAAATATTTTACATAAAATTTAAGGAAGATCTAAAATTTTTGGCAATTTTCGGAGTTCGTTTTCTATTTTTTAAAATTCATGCAAAATCAAGCCAACATTCCTATAATAAAAATTGACTTGCTAGTTTTTTTTTTGTATTTTTGATATTTGGAGGCCTGTTTGATCTCAGTTTCAATTTAAATTTCAACCCCGAACTCACCATGACCACTATTTTTCGATGATCAAATAAAATATTTTTCATTTTCGAGTGTACTTTTCAGACCGAGAATACTATTCACCATCGGAAGTTACTGTTCACGATTGATCCGGTGTTGATGCCATTACAAAATGTAGTTGAAATTTGACAAGTATTGGAGTTCGATTAACAAAATGAGTGTCATATTTTTATACTTATGGTTTTGGATTCTAGATTCAAAATGAAATTTCTAATTTCAAAGTACACAGCTTTTTATTGTGAGTTTGAATTAAAAAAAATTAGTTTTTAAAGCGACAACTGTTTTGAATGAATTGATAAAAGAAAATAAAAAAATGAAAGAAATTAATACTTATAAAATAATAGACCTACCACTAAATTCTGATAAAATTGATGATGATGTTAATGCATGGTTTTTGTAAAATAACGATAAGTGATAAGTTGTATTTCAATGAGATTTGAATGTTTATTTGACTGATAAATTAGTAAAAAATTCTCATCATTTTGATATTTTAAATTGGTGAAAAATATATGAGGCAAATTATCTAATTTTGGATAAGGTTATTAAAGGTGTTTTGACTGTTCAGTGCTTGACTGTAACTTCTAAATCAGTTTTTAGCACTGGAGGAAGGATTTTAATAAATTTATAAATTCTTTAAACTCGATTACAACAGATATTCTTATTTATTTCCAAAATTGGTTACAATCGGCTACACTTTTTATTTTAGAGGCATCAACTGAAAATTTTGAAAAGTTTGAATCAAATAATTATTATGTTTGCGTAAATTTTAAACTTTTTTATTTAATATTTATATTTTTTTGTTATCTAATTATTTAAAATTTATATTAATTTTTTAAATATTGCTTAAAATTTTAAAATTAGTATCAGTATAATACAGAGTAAGATTGTTGAATAGTAATTTTTAATTAGTGTACTTTGACTTAAACTTTAATTATACTTATTGAGATATTTTAATTGTATTTATTTTTATTATTTTGTGAATTTATTTTGTAAAATTTTAAAAATATTAAATTATTCGAAATATCGAATTGTATTTTGTACTGTATTATTTTATACCGAAAGAATCGAAAAATCATATCGAATTTTTATAAAATTATACATAATTATTCTGAATTTTTAAAATAATTATAATATTTAATTTTTAAAATATTAAAAATTTTAAAATAATATGAAAATTTGTAAATCGTACCATGTGCACCTAGTAACTGTAAACTTCTAAAAAAAAAAAAAGTTAAAACAGCGGCCAAATAGAGGGAAATTATTGAAAGGGGTATGTGTGTGTGTGTCTATATAAACGGGGCACGAAGCCTGTGAAGAAGAAACACAAACAACACGAATAAAAACACTGCGCTGCTGCTCTATATAAACATAATATACCAGAAAGCCAAAGAATCCATTAAACGCTTTCTTTAAATAAATGGATGCACTGCTTAACAGAGGTGTGTTTAGGGTTTCTGTGTGCGGCCAAGAAGAGATAGAGCAGCTATCAAGAGATGATAGCCATTACAGTCTCTCTAATGCTGTTTTACCTTCTCTTGGTGCAAGAAGTAACCGCAGAGTCAAGCTTAGAAGCTTCATTATTTCCCCTTATGATCGCCGTTACAGGTCATCATTGCTTCTTCTTCTTTTTTTCTTGATCTTTTTGTTTGAGAGATTCAACCTTTATCTTTTTTTTTTTAAATTAATTGGTTTTGAGTTTTTCTTACTCAACTTGTATTATTTGGTTATTATTTTCTGCATTATATTTTTTGGGGATGATGAAAAAGAATGGCATTAAATCTCGTGAGCTTTGTTTATTGCCATTTTGCAGTAAAGCTTTGTTTTGTTTGTTATATTGTTATATAGTTTTATCCTCTGTTGTTTTTTTTTTTTCAATGAAGGGTAGAGGATTTCAAAGTATTTTCTTGTCTTTTTGTGTTAGTTGTGAGACAATTACTTTTTGAATCTTTTTCAATTTCTTCCACTTTGTTTGCGTTTCAGATTCTGTTCTCTTGTTTTCTTTTGTCTTCCTATCTTTCCTGTTTGTATTTTGGTAAAGGGACTGTTGGTTTTTCCTTTATTTTCCTGTAGCTTCATTTTTCAGTAACTTCAAGATTGAACGTTTTTTTTCTTCTGTTGGTGGTTTTGGGGACGTTTTTCTTGATTCTTTGCTATGATTAGTTCTGTTGGGAGATTGGTTTAGGATTCAGTGAATCTTTAAGTCAGCTGGTGTGATAAAGTTTTAGCCTTTTGTATTTGTTTGATTCATTCCATAGAATCTTGGTCACCAATTAGCTTTCGGTTGATTAATTAATAAAAGTTTTTCTTTTTCTTTTTTGATTGTTCTGCACATGAGCTTGGAATGTTGAAATTGTATCTAGAGGGAATAGTCATTTTTAATTTGTTAAACTCATTTTGTTGAATTTTCTCGGAGTCAGATTAAAAGATTGTTCTTAATTGGAGGCCTAGCAAATCGTCTGGTTTGACTCCTACAGAAAACATTCTTCAGGTTCTCTGATATCTTTTTTTTTTTTTTAAAACCTTTTCCTGTATTGCCCAATTGCTAACTTTTCTACTTCAAATTTGTCTTGTATGAGGAAATTTTATCAGTTTTAGTTTCAGCATGTTTGCAACTTCGTAGCGTAAGAAAGTGATTGTTGTAGAGAAGAAGTAATATACTAAAATTAGTAAATGGTTTCAATTCCTTTTGCAGAATATGGGAGACATTTCTTGTTGTTCTGGTCCTCTATACAGCTTGGGTATCCCCATTTGAATTTGGGTTTCTTGAAAAACCACAGGGACCACTCTCCATTACTGATAATGTTGTGAATGGATTCTTTGCTATAGATATTTTGCTCACCTTCTTTGTAGCTTACCTTGACAAGACCACCTACCTACTTGTTGACAACCCAAAACGGATTGCTTGGAAATATGTTAGTTCTTGGTTTGCCTTTGATGTCATTTCTACAATCCCATCTGAACTTGCTCAGAAAATCTCTCCTAAGCCATTCCGGTCATATTGCTTATTCAACATGCTTCGCCTTTGGCGTCTACGGAGAGTTAGTGCCTTGTTTTCCAGGTAGAGAGTTTTGAACTTTGGTAGCTTGGTTAGCTCCTAAAGAAGTTGTCATTTGTTAGTAATAATGAGGATTATGTGAATTGAACAGATTGGAGAAAGATAGGAACTACAACTACTTTTGGGTTCGATGTGCTAAACTTATCTGTGTAAGTATTCAAGATAAGAATGGCTTTGATATGATTCATGACGTACAATTTCTTATTGCTACTTGGATGCTCTTTGTAGGTTACCCTTTTCGCCGTTCACTGTGCTGGATGCTTTTACTACCTTATTGCTGCTCGTTATAAAAATCCGGATAATACTTGGATTGGATTATCGTTGGGAGATAACTTCCAGGAACAAAATGTGTGGATTCGATATGTGACTTCAATTTACTGGTCTATTACTACTCTAACAACAGTTGGCTATGGTGATCTGCATCCTGTGAATACAAGGGAAATGATCTTTGACATCTTTTATATGCTCTTTAATCTTGGATTGACAGCATATTTGATTGGTAATATGACCAACTTGGTTGTTCATGGGACTAGCAGAACTAGAAAATTTGTGAGTGTTTCTCATTCATTATTATGTCTGTGCTTCTGATTTTTGTTAGCCAAGCTAAAAATGCTCATTATTTCTTGGATTCATCATTAATTCTATCCAGAGAGATACAATACAAGCAGCTTCAAGTTTTGCTCAGAGGAACCAACTGCCACTTCGCCTGCAAGATCAGATGCTTGCACATCTGTGTCTGAAGTTCAGGACAGATTCAGAAGGACTGCAGCAGCAAGAGACTCTTGATTCTCTTCCAAAAGCAATTCGTTCGAGCATTTCACATTATCTTTTCTACTCACTCCTGGACAAGGTTTACTTGTTCCGCGGGGTTTCCAATGATCTTCTTTTCCAGCTGGTAATTCACTCAAAATTTGTTTGAATTTTGGATTTCATTCGTAATTTTGTTTATGGGAAGTGATATCTTCTTTTCATAATTATTTACATCAAAGAGTTGTTTGTTTCCTGTAAATGAAATGTAAAAAGGTTTCAGAGATGAAAGCTGAGTATTTTCCCCCAAAAGAAGATGTGATTTTGCAGAATGAGGCACCGACAGACTTCTATATACTTGTCACTGGTGCTGTGGTAAAATGGCCAACTTTATCCTCTTAGTTACCATTATCTTTGCTTGACATTTCTACTTAGTGAAAAATTCAAATTCCATTTTGTAATATCTGAGTTTCTTGCAGGATCATTTGGTTTACAAAAATGGAGCTGAACAGGCAAGTATTAGCTGTTGAAATTCACTATGCATCGAGCCTTTTGTGTTATAATGCATTTGTACTGAATCTCTGATGAATGGTTGCAGGTTGTCGGGCAGGCAAAAACTGGTGATCTTTGTGGTGAGATTGGGATGCTCTGTTATAGGCCACAACTTTTTACTGTGCGTACCAAAAGACTGAGCCAATTACTACGGTTGAATCGTACTACATTCTTGAATATTGTTCAGGCCAATGTTGGAGATGGGACCATAATTATGAATAATCTCCTTCAGGTGAGCAATGTTAAATGGATTTGGTGCCATTTAATTCATAAGCACAATACATATCCTTTGTTCAACGTCAAGCTTTCATAATACCGAGCTGTATCTGGCAGTGAAAGTCTGATATTATTTTAAAACAACTTTTATTACAATTTCTGTAATGTTGGTTTTGTAGAATATCAAAGTTTAAGTCATGTAGAGGAATTCAGTTTGATGTTTTTACTTGTTCATGGTGGGGCAGCATTTGAAAGAACAAAAGGATCCAATAATGGAGGGAATTTTGCTGGAGACAGAGAACATGCTGGCCCATGGTAGAATGGACCTACCGCTCAGTTTATGCTTTGCTGCTCTTAGGGAAGACGACTCCTTGTTACATCAGTTGTTGAAACGAGGTCTTGATCCAAATGAATCAGACAACACTGGTCGGTCTGCTCTGGTATGCGAAATTTCGACCCTTTGTTTGCCCTTTCCAAGTTCATATGTGATTTGATCTACAATACTGATGCTGCTCTTCTTTTTCACTTAATGTGTATCAGCATGTAGCAGCAACAAAAGGAAATGAGAATTGTGTGCTTCTTTTACTAGATTATGGAGCACATCCTAACTCTAGAGGTAACTTCTAGTCTCTTGCTATATTCTTAATAAGAGGAATTTTACTTGAACAATTTTCTGTGTACAAATTCACATTCTTTGGCTGAAAGCAAATGTTGCAGTGATGGTGATGCATTATTGCATCCCTCCATCATACTTGTGTTAGTTGGATTATTGACTTAAAATATATTTGCTGAATTGGATGAAATAGAAATCAGTTGACCTTCTATTACTCTTTTCAGGAACACTTAGTTGCCCTTTTAGCAGAATAGATTATATAGGGATCATGCATTGACTAATTCCATTTCTTGAATTAATTATCCAAATGGTTTCTATGATTAAGTCATCATGTTTCTTTGTTTAATTGGTAAACTCAATAATGAAGATGTTCCATTCTGCTATTGTTTAAAAAATGCTATTCAATACCTGGCACCATTTTAGCCATAAACTTCTCAGGTCAAACCTTATATTTGCATCTTATCCTGACTGGTTCTCTTTCAGCAACTAGGCATGTTAATATTCAATGAGCCGTCCAGGTTATTTTTTTTAAGGGAGAAACTTGGTCTATGTCATCAGCTGTAACTGTGCTTATTACAGTTGATGGTGTAATGTAATGTTTCCAATTTGACCAATTGGATGTGCATGCAGACTCTGAAGGGAACGTCCCACTGTGGGAGGCAATGCTTGGTGGTCACGAAGCCGTGACGAAATTGCTGATAGACAATGGTGCAAGCATAAAATTTGGAGATGTTGGTCATTTTGCATGCGTTGCTGCTGAGCAAAACAACTTGAATTTACTCAAGGAAATTGTTCGGTATGGAGGGGATGTGACATGCCCGAATAAGAGTGGAACCACAGCCCTTCATGTTGCAGTTAGTGAAGACAACACTGAAATAGTTAAATTTCTGCTAGACCAAGGTGCTGATATTGATAAACCAGATATCCATGGTTGGACTCCCAGGGATCTTGCCGACCAACAAGGACACGAAGAAATAAAATCCATATTCGAAACTTGTGAAGAGCCTAAAACTAAATCTGTTGCTGCAACTCCTGAGAAGCCAGAGCAACAGCCTGGAATTCGATATCTTGGGAGATTCACAAGTGAGCCGACCATCAGTAATGTGTACCATCAAGGTTCATTCTCAGGTGCAGATAGATCATGGAGCCAAAACCGTCCAAGGCGCAGAACTAATAATTATCATAACTCACTATTTGGGGTGATGTCAGCTGCTCACAAGGGGCAGAAGGAATCACCATTCCCAATTAGTCCTGCCATAGCTGTAGATACTTGTGGAGCCAACCCTGGAAGAGTAGTGATTAGCTGCCCTGAAAAAGGAGAAATTGTAGGGAAGCTAATTCTAATCCCAAAAACGTTGCAGGAGTTGCTTGACATTGGTGCTAAGAAGTTCGGTCTTACACAGGCCAAAGTAGTGAGCAAGGATAGAGCTGAAATTGAAGACATTGAGGTGATTAGAGACGGTGATCATATTTTATTCCTAAGTGATCAACCGAAAGAGACCAACTCCCAAAACTTTCTTCCTGTAATAAGGGATCAAACACAGGAGACCGAGATTTTTTATTCTTAGAATTCTTTTTTCGCGCCTGTGTACACCACCTTGATCCAATATAAATATCATAGCCTGATATGGATCTAAAGATGGTGGTGTGCTTCTTGTATTTTAAAAGCATGTACCATTCACAGTTTTCTCTTCAATCTTTCACCAGAAGAAATTAAAAAATGGCCTTCCTCTTCCGGAGTAAGGATCAGGGGAAGTTGGATATTCTCGTATTCAAGCAGAAAGTGTGCTTTTGGTGTACTCCATAGTTAAGACAAATAAAAAATAAGAACAAATGTATGTTCAATTGCATCTCAGTCTCTGCACTGTCATACAGTGGATGCACCTGCATCACCATTAATACAAACAGATTTTCAATTACAAAAACATCCAAGGATCGAATTTGAACAACATGCAATCACAAATATTATAATGATGACAGATCATATAAATAGCCTGGGTAAGCCAGAATCATCCTTCGCAACTAGTCCGCCTAAGACAAACAGTCCGGCTAACATGATACAGCTCATGACCGAACTCAAAAGTCCGGGATCAGAAAATAACATTCTCAAATGGCACTGTTATCTTTAATGGTAATAGAATTCTTCAAGAATTCTAACTTTGGTGAAGCCGAAAATAACTCCATTACTTGCCTATATAAATAGAAAATTTATTTAGAATTCAAAATATAATCAAATTCCTATTATTTGCCCATCTAAATAGAGGATTTAGAGATCAATTAGATATACCCTCTTGATGACAGGTGAAATGCACCGTAAGTTCCTGGCGATTCAGAACACCTGCAAAAACAGGCAATAGACCGGCGGATTTCCGACAAGGAAGCCTCCGACGATCAAGTTAGAGATTCTGAGTGAAAGGATGAAAGATTTTTAGGCAAAAAAAAAGTTAAATCACCTTTTCATACTTGTCTTTGCTCCTTTTATAGGTGGGCTTAACGCATTTCCAGGAGCTAATGGGAGGGATTTTCCGTTTTTACCGGCCACTAATCCATTATCAACGAATCTTGAGGGAACGTGGGTTAGTGGCGGTTGTTTGTCCAACGTGGTGGAGTTATTTTCGGGACTAGCCCGTTGCCGGTCTATAGTTCGGCTATATGCTCCAGAGGAGTATAGCTTTTAGGTCGGTTCGCTGGGCTCTCTTTGGTCAAGGTGTTCGGTTCATGTTGGATCGTTGAACCGGTCTGTTAGTCCGGTTGTTATCATAAGTCCCCCCCAGAGAGCAACATTTATGTCTGCAACTGGCGGATAATTGCCGAACAAGTTTACTTAGTAATGTCGGATCCGAGCTTGTGGCGACTGAGCCACATGAGCTGGTGCGACAGCCTGAGTTCTTAGTGATTACCGAACTTTGATTCGAAGTTCGGTTACATAGGTCGGCATACTTGACCAGGTGTGGGGGGCTGTATGGCAGGATCGCCTTGCCCTACACGCTTTGACAAGATGACGCCGCCTCCCACACGTGCATTTATTGAAGAGCATTTATAGCTCCCTATTTTACTGGGGGTAACGGCCACTTTACCGTTCGTAACGGCTAGGGGTGCCTCGATCTGAGTGAGCAGCTTTAAACACGCTATCCCAAGCATGGATCAGCCGCCACGTGTACGGCCCGGGTTCACTGCAACATCCTATATAAACCTCCTCTCCCACTCTTCACTTTTGTTTTCGTTCACTGCACTCCTTTTTGCTTTCTCTTCTGTGCTTATTGCTTTGGAGCGTCAAAGTCGTTGTCTCCTTCTCGCAACTTTTTGTCTATTTTCACAAGGTTTGTTTCCCATCCTTCTTCTTAATTCTTTGTATTTCATTTTAGCTTTTTTCGCCATGAGTTCGGAGAGATCCTCGAGTGAAGGAGTCAGGGCCAGTGGGGATGCTCCCAGTGGCAGTGTCCCGGGCATGAGCAGGTGCTCTTCTTCAAGTGAGGCAGTTCAACCTATCGATCTAAGCCGGACTGCTACATCATCTGCGAAGAAAGTTCCTCGCCGACTACTTGGAGTGGGGAGCATAGGTTCGACAATCAAATAGGAGGAGCTCGGTTCTCTCCTTGCCCAACTAACCTCAGAGCCGGATTATTTTGCTAGCAGACCTAGCACCTCACAAAGGGCGAACACCGAATTTGTTAACAAGAGGAAGACAACCATTTATGAGGCACAACTGGAGGCCGGTGTCCGCCTCCCTTTGATGAGCTTTGAGGTAAGCGTGCTAAGGTATTTCGATATGGCTATCGGGAAACTCCACCCTAACGCTTGGCGAACCCTTTTCGCCCTTCAGATTTAGGCCATGGAACAGGGCATAGAGCTCACCTTGAATTTGTTCCGAGCAACCTATGTGGTCGGTCTCCGAGCGGGTACCGAGGACCACAATTACATACAAGCTTGGCCAGGATATGGGGTGTCCACTGGGAATTCGGAGTCCTTAAAAAAGTAGAAAGATCGGTTCTTCCTGGTAGAGAGAGTGCGAGCCAACTTTCAAGTGCGCACAACATGGGGGAGATACACGAATCGTAACGACGGTAACTTGTGGCTCTCCGATGAAGAGGAGTTGATCTTATCTCGTTGGAGGGAGCTAGCCCGGGACAAGTGGGACTTGAAGAATTTACTGGATCCTTGTGGTTCGGAGTTGGTTCCTTGTCCAAGAAAAGGTAGTGTTCGATGCTTTCCTATTTCGTGATACCGATGAGTTATTTTAATTTGTTTTCTACTTGCAGCTATGAGGAGGATGAGCTGAGCTGCAAAAATTATGAGGGCGAAGAGGCAGAAGCTTGTCGCAGGTTCCCCAAGCATGCCCGTGGTTGTGAAGGAGGTGGAGGCGAACCCTTCTCTCGAAATTCCGATGGCGATGACTACCGTAGAGGTCTCAGGGACTCCCGTTGCTGAGGCTTATGAGACTCCGGTTGTAGAGGCCGAGGTTTCCGCGCCCTCCGAGATCCAAGGCCGTGGCGATAGGGAGCCAAGAGAGCTTCGGACCCTTATCGGTGAACTCCATGAGTTTTGGGAGGCTATGGGGGACAAGTACTCCTCCTAGGATGCGGATTTCAGCACCTTTGTGCACGTGGCATCATGCGTGCCGAAGGAAGTTGCTCCCCTTACCGCCTTGAGTGCCGAGCATTTGGCTAAACGGTTAAAGAGGCATCAGCTTGAGGTGAGTAGTTCGGACTTGTCGGTCTTGCTCCTCTTTTGAAAACACCCTTATACATATATTTTTATGTTTTGTAGGGCTCCCAATTGGTCGGTGCGACGATAGTGAAGATGAACGATCTTATTGCGAAGCATCGCCGAGCCGACTCTAACTTCGGTGCTATAAAATCGAGGATGGGCGAAGTTAAGGAAAAGGCTCGTAAAGTCCACAAGCAGGCCAAGGAAAAAGCTCGCAAGGCCCAAGAGCAAGCTGAGGAGGTTGCAATGAAGGTGGCCGAGCTGGAAGCCATTTTGACTCGGGAAAAGGAGTTCAATTCCGCTCTGCAAGCTGAACTCGACTGATACAAGGAGAAAGAGGCAGAGTGGGAGAAGAGGGAGGAAGCTCGGGAGGAGAAGGATGCTGAAGTTTTGGCAGAGAAGTGCATGGCATTTAGCACTAAGATTTCTGCTACTGTAAAGGGGAGATATCTCGAACTTGATCTGTCCTTCCTGGATGACGTATATCCAGATGAGGACTAACTCCTTGTAATTTATTTTTCCTTTAATGAGAATCCGAGATTTTTCCCTTCTTATGTTTTAAGTTTGCTATTTGTGTTCGGTTTAATTAACCTAAGATTGTTTTTTCCGGTATAACATAAAATCGTCAAATCGCACCTAATTAAATAAAGACATTGCTCGAGGAAAGAGCTATTTAAATAGTGAGTGTGGCATGATGCGTACCTTATGTCCGGGGCTTCGGCTCAAGGGATCCGAAATATCGGGCTGACTGCGGCCTTAGGTCGGTGTAGTCAGCGTACTTAGAGGGATTGAGCATCATTAGAGGTTCGGGCTTTTAAGACGATGATTCCGAGCCTCTTTCTTAAGTGTAATTGATTTTGCAAGTTAAGTTTTGCGGTGAATGACACCGAACTTATTTTAGTGATTAGGCTATCTTGGCGAAAATGCCGAGCCATTTAGCAATAGGCATACTTACCCTTGTTTATAAGTTTAGCGGCGTATAGTGCCGAACTTGTTTTGATGATAAGGCAATTTTGGAGAAGGTGCCGAGCCATTTAACAATAGACATACTTAGCCTCGCTAATAAGTTTAACGGCGTATAGTGCTGAACTTGATTGATAGACAGGGCTTTATTGGCGACAATGCCAAGCTTGTGAATATATCCTGTTATAAATTTGACAAAGTATTTTGCACAGAATACGTTGTTCATTAATCTTGTGTTCGGCAGGCAGAAACATCTGCCGGACTTGCATTGAGGATAGAACATCATGGCAATCAATTGCGATAGAGAATAAGAAACAATGACACGATAAAAAAATTAAAGAAGGTGAAATATGAACCGGTATAAGGTATTGCGCAATGAGTGCCATGCTATTGATAGTATGGTTTGAGGTTGAGTCCGTTTCAGGAGTGCGGGAGTCATTTTCCTGCGACGTCTTCTAGCTTGTATGCTCCATTCTGACTTACTTCCCGGACTATGTATGGTCCTTCCCAGTTGGGATCCAGCTTGCCTACCCCTGCCGATGTCTGAGCGGACACCACATTTTTCAGTACCATTTGCTCGACTCTGAATGACCTCGGCCTGATCTTACGGTCGTGGTAAGCCACCATGCGCTGCTTGTATGCCGCGAAACGTATTTAGGCGTACTCCCTCCTTTCTTCAATCCGATCTAAATTATACATCAGACCCACATTGTTCTCTTCATTGGGGGAAGATGCTCGGACTCCCCGCATCCCTATTTCACAGGGAATGACTGCTTCAGTACCGTATGTGAGCGCGAACGGTGTTAAACCTGTTGCTGACCGGGGCGATGTCCGGTAAGCCCATAACACATTGTTAAGCTCTTTGGTCCACAAGCTTTTGGCGTCTTCAAGCCTTCTCTTGAGTCCGGATAAGATAGTCCTGTTAGTCACTTCGGTCATCCCGTTGGATTGTGGATGGTAGATCGAGGTGAACTTCAACTGGATCTTCAGCTTCGAGCAGAAGTTCTTGAAAGCCTGACAATCAAACTATTTGCCATTATCAGATATAATTGAGTGGGGGATACCAAACCTCGTTATGATGTTTTTATTCAGGAACTTGAGAATGTTCGCCGGTGTAATGGTTGAAAGTGGCTCCGCTTCCACCCATTTGGTAAAGTGGTCCACCGCTACCACCAGGAACCGCCTCTGTCCTTTTGCTCGGGGGAAAGGGTCCAGTATATCAATGCCCCACTGGGCGAAAGGCCATAGGCTGTGGATCAGTGTTTTCTTTGCCGAGCTCTGGTGTGGAATGTTTGCAAACCTTTGGCATTTGTCGCATCTTTGCACCAGAGTCTTCGCGTCAGCCTTCATAGTCGACCAATAATACCCCTGTAAGAGAGCTTTCCGGGCCATGGCTTGTGCGCCTTCGTGGGCCCCGCAGATGCCTTTATGAATTTATTTGAGGACGTAATCTCCATCTTAATTACTCACACATAAAGACCACGGATTGGAGAAAGATCTCCTGTACAGCTTGTCGTCCATCACGGCATATAAGCTTGATTTTTGAACTATTTTCTAGGCCCGGGCTCGGTCCTCTGGCAAAGTTCCTGACCTCAAGTATTGGTAAATGGGTAAGCGCCAACCTTCCATTGGCTCCTGAACTTGAACCTGATAGGTCTTGTAGGTGGGGCGCGAGATGATGATGGAAATAATGTCTGTATTGTTAACCGAGCTATTGATACTAGCCTTCTTTGCCAGGAGTATCTGCCTCTGTGTTCTCTGATCGGGGTATTTGAGTGATCGATCAAGCTCCCCCCTTTCCTCAAGCGTAGCTAACAGGGCAAAGGTCAATTATTTATAACGGATCATTAATCGATCTTTAGCTTTGAAATTTCCTTTCAGCTAACTGACCACCAGTTGGGAATCAAAGAATATTTCTAAGTTATCCGGCTTTACTTCTTTTGCCAACTGCAGCTCGTAACAAAGGGCTTCATATTCTACCACATTGTTGGAGGCTGGAAAGGTCAGGTGCGCCATGGCTCGGATCTGGATTAATAATGGACCCATCAAAATTACTCCGATCCCTGCTCCCTCCGAACTCGAGGCCCTATCAACATACAGCTTCCACGATACTTTCTCTGGTTCGGGAGTAGGTTCATGTAACTCAGCTACGAAGTTAGCTAACACCTGTGCTTTTATGGATGTCCGTGGATCATATCGAACATCAAATTCTCCCAGATGGACAACCCATTCTGTCAATCTGCCCAAACATTCTGGCCTTTGTAACACCTTCCGTAAGTTTGTGTTTGTCTGTACTGAAATTGTGTGCGCCTGAAAGTACGGTTTGAGCTTTATTGTTGTTGTAATGAGTGCGGGGGCCAGCTGCTCTAGGATGGGGTAATTGAGCTCGACTCCCCGAAGTACTTTGCTAGTGTAGTAAATGGGGAACTGTTGGCCATCCTCTTCTTGGACCAGCACCGAACCAACTGCACCAGTTGAGATAGCCAGGTAGAGGTATAAGACTTCGCCCGCTAAAGGCCTGCTAAGCAGTGGTGGGGTTGAAAGAAACTGCTTCAAGGCCTGAAATGCTTGTTGGCATTCTTCCGTCCAGGTAAAGTTCTTGAGGTTTCTGATGGCTCGATAGAAAGGCAAACACTGTTTAGCCGAGCATGAAATGAATCTGCCCAAAGTTGTTATCCTTCCATTTAGCCTTTGTACTTCCCGGACTGTTCTAGGCGGGTCCATTGTTATGATTGCTTTGATATTTTTCGGGTTTGCTTCGATCCCTCTTTTCGATATCATGAAGCCAAGGAATTTCCCGGACTGGACTCCAAAGGCACCTTCTCAAGGTTGAGCTTCAAGCCTGATTCCCGAAGTCTTTGGAAAGTCTCCTTTAACTCGGTGCACATGTCTGTTGAGGCTCGGCTTTTGACAATCATGTCGTCCACATAGATCTCCATGTTTCTCCCCAACTGATCGGCGAACAACTTATTCATCAGCCTTTGGTAGGTGCCCCTGCATTCTTTAATCCGAAGGGCATAACCCGATAACAGTAGGTTCCCCTGTGGGTGATGAATGCCATTTTTTCTTCATCTGCGCGGGCCATTGGGATCTGATGGTAGCCTGCTGAGGCGTCGAGGAAGGCGTACTCTTCAAACCCCGCTGTTGAGTCCACAAGTGTATCTATGTTTGGCAGCGGATAACAATCTTTTGGGCATGCTTTGTTTAGATCAGTGAAATCAACACACATCCTCCACCTGCCGCTGCTTTTTCGGACAATAACCATATTTGCCAGCTAGTCCGAATAGAATATCTCCCTGATGAAACCACTATCGAGCAATGTTGCTGTCTCTTGCTCGATGGCCAACTGTCTCTCTGGGGCATGATTCCTCTTTTTTTATTTTACTGACTTGCATTCTGGCCGGACATTCAGTGAGCGAACAACTAAGTCCTTTTTGACCCCTTGGATATCCGAGGTTTGCCAGGCAAAAATATCCACAAACTCCCTGAGGGTTGAGAGTAGAGCTTCTTTCTCCGCCCCTGTCTTTTTCGTAGATATTTGAATCTTCTTACCTGGCTCGAGTTCGACTACCTGCAGTACTTCTACCGATTCCGCCCTTCGTTCTTCTTTCTTTGGTACATCTATTGCGTCAAGGGGCAGGCCTTTATTGGCCCCTCTGAGCATGGTTAAGTATGTTTTCCGAGCCATTTTCTGATTTCCTCTCAAAATAGCCACTCATTCTTTTGTGGGGATCTTAAGCACCAAGTTTTTCATGGAGATATAGGCGCCCAAATCAGACAGTAGGGGTCGGCCGAATATTACATTGTAAAACAGCGAAATATCAACCACCATGAAATCTATCCGGCAAGCACAAACCACCGCATCGTCTCCAAGCTGTATGGGTAGATTTACTAGCCCTTATACCCGAACAGGTACTCCGGACAAACCAATAAGGGGGACACTGACTTCCTCGAGCCTGTGGTCTAACATCCCTAATGCTCGGTATGCTTGAGATGTTATGAGGTTGACCGCACTCTTTGTGTCTACCAGTATTCGCTGAACCAGGAAGTCTTGAATGACTACTTCAACAACTAGGGCATCTG
Source organism: Excoecaria agallocha (assembly GCA_037975025.1). Taxonomy (NCBI): domain Eukaryota; kingdom Viridiplantae; phylum Streptophyta; class Magnoliopsida; order Malpighiales; family Euphorbiaceae; genus Excoecaria; species Excoecaria agallocha. The sequence goes on from CM075818.1 coordinate 30,457,700, forward strand.
TGTGGGGATGCCGAACATGTGCACCATCGGCCACTGTAAATTTGATCATACCTGTGGTCGAGCTTGTTCCCCGCCCAATGGACATGACCTCCTTGGACTTCTTCTTCTGGGAATGGTCTTGTTGCTCACCTCCGACGATCATATGTATGACTCCGACGGGTGTTCGCCTTCTACCATTCTTTCTGTTCGGTTGAGGAGATGGTGACCTCTATCTTTTCCCTCTTTCATCTTGCTTTATGAAACGAGCAAGGGCTCCCTTCCGAACTAGGTGCTCGATTTTCCGCTTGAGTTGCCTGCACTCTTCGGTCTCGTGGCCTTTGTCTCTATGAAAAGCACAATAGAGGTTCCGGTCTCGGTTCGGATCTTCCCTCATGGGTCTTGGCCAATTAACCTGTCCGTTCTGTTTTAACCAAGATAAAATCTATTCCCGAGATGCCGTTAGGGGTGTGAGTCTTTCATCTTTTTTGTTGTCTGGGCGAGGAGTGGTGATTGCATATGACCTGTTAGTCCAGTTGCCTCCTCGGTACTTCTTTTGGTCTGCCTTACTAGGATTTCCTCCTTCTCGAGTGAACCTTGTGCTGTCTCCACCCTCCTTCTCAGATGCCCATGACCTATGGGAGGCATGGCGGAGATGCCGAGCCTTATCCATGCGATTATACTTGTGTGCTTGGGACATTAGCTCGGTAAAGTCGTTTGGTGGTTTTTTGCTTAGGGAGTCGCTGAAATCCTGATACCTCGTGTTTCGAATTAGGGCATTAATGGCGACCTCCAGGTTCAGGTTCTGTATATTCATGGCTACATCGTTGAACTTTTTCACGTAGGCAAGTAGTGATTCGCCCTTTTCCTATTGTACTAGATTCAGATGGCAGACACCTTGTTCGGGCGAATGGCGGCCACGAACTTGGCAACGAACATGTCACTGAACTGTTCGAAGTTCTGAATACAATGTGATGGCAGGTTCCGAAACCAGATTTGGGCTGAGTCGGCTAGGGTTTGGGAGAAGATCTTACACAAGGCGGAGTCGTCGGCTGTGAAATTGGTCAATATGAGCTCGGGGATCAGTGTTTCCGCTGTAGGTTTGAGGTTAGGGAGGCGAATATTGGGGAATGGAGCGGCTAATATTTCGTGAGAGAGGGGTGATCGAAAACTGTATTGGTATTGAAGGGTAGTTTGATTTTGCTGCCTTTGGATTCTGTCGTCCAAGAGGCGGTTGAATTGTTTGGTAGTTAGGGTGATAGTGGTGTTGAGGTTTTGAGGTAATGCTGGGGAGAAGGTTTCCTGAGCAGGAGGCTGAGAAGGGTGATGCATATTGGTGTTTTGCGGGGGTAATGGCTGAGGTTGAGCCTGTGCTACGATTGCTGATAGCACGGTGATGAGGAATTAGGCCGTTTGCGGGGTAAGGCTAGGAGTAATGGTTGGGATTGTTGTGACTGGGGAAAATGAGACCGGGTCGTTGAGTTGAGGGAGGAATTGCAGCACTCCTGGTAGAGTGGGGTTGGACGTTTGATTTTCTGGCTGGGAAGTGTTTGGGTTGAGATTTGGGAAAAGGTCCATGTTCCACCCTTACCGCACCAAATGATGACAAGTGAAATACACCGTAAGTTCCTGGCGATTCCGAACACCTGCAAAAATAAGCAATAGACTGGCGGATTTCCGACAAGAGAGCCTCCGACGATCAAGTTAGAGATTCTGAGTGAAAGGGTGAAAGATTTTTAGGCCAAAAAAAAGTTAAATCACCTTTTCATACTTGTTTTTGCTCCTTTTATAGGTGGGCTTAACGCATTTCCAAGAACTAATGGGAAGGGTTTTCCGTTTTTACCGGCCATTAACTCATTATCGATGAATCTTGAGGGAACGTGGGTTAGTGGTAGTTATCTGTCCAACGTGATGGAGTTGTTTTCGGTATTAGCCCGTTACCAGTCTATAGTTCGATTATATGCTCCAGAGGAGTATAGCTTTTAGGTCGGTTCGTTGGGCTCTCTTTGGTCAAGGTGAAACCGAAAATAACTCTATTACTTGTCTATATAAATAGAAAATTTATTTAGAATTCAAAATATAATCAAATTTCTATTATTTGCCCATATAAATAGAGGATTTAGAGATCAATTAGATATATCCTCTTTTAATTTGACCGTCTGAAATTTCTGCGATCAAATTTCTGCTAGAATTTTGTATTTTCAAATAACTAAATCCAACAAGCTGTCCGAAATTTTTGGTGTCATCAAATGAAGGTTTAGACACTAGGTAGATTAAGAAGAAATGAATTGAAAGGGGTGAAATGGCAGATCTTATGAAAATGATTTAACATACATGAATTTAAGCGTTTCAACCATGACTGACGTGGCAGCAAATCTGTCTCCACAAAGACCGGGATCCTTCATCCATCATTTCAAAGCCTCCTAACAGCAGTACCAACACAACATAGAGTAAAAAGACCATTTTAACCATCAATTCAGGGAATGCCATTCAATTTATTGGGCAAACAGACCCCTCTATTTTCGAATTATAAATTCGATGGACGTCATATATTTAATTTGAAGCGAGTTAAAAGCATATTTATATCAGTGGTTTAATCCCTTTTGGAGGTTGAGCAACCACAAATTCAAGTCCCGAGTTGGTAGTGGTGTGTCCTGAAGAAACATAAGTGGGGCTCAAATGTCAAAATGCTTTTTGGATATTTGATAAAGAGCTACTTTTCAATCCTTTCTCTATTAAGCAAACTTTCCAAACAGTTACAAAACGCGGAACATTTGCAGCTTAAAATCCAGATGGACTAGATACACTTCAAAACATCTTATACTTTATCAACCCATGTAAAATCACAAAAGCTTAAGCATTTTCAAGCGTTCTTCATGTTCAGAATCCAATTTTGGTGGGGTATAATAGCCATGAAGATCCTCTACTATGTATTCCTGTGAAACTTTTAACAGTAAGTACTCCAAAAATTGTGGAGACCCCAATCTACAAAGGTCTTAGTGATCCAGCTCAGTGTCTGAAGTTGACAAGAAGCATTTTGTAATTTACCTTTGTTAGCTCCCTCTTAGCAAGGATGTGATAATGTCTCTGCCAAATCTTCTGAATGGCCATGGTGGCAGCAAGGAAACCATAAGCTATGCCGAGAATGGCAAAAATGACAGCAAAAACCAGAACCAAGGCAAAGCATGCCTCCATAGAAGCTGGAAAGCAGTCTAGGATTCCCCACCCATAGCAGCAGTTCTGGCAGCCAGCCATTCGTGGATCATTAGTATTAAGGGAAGAACAATGTAGTATGAGGCCAAAAAACCCAAGAAGCACAAAGAACGCCAGCACGCCTGGTGCATTTATAAAAAAAAAAAAAGCATCATAAGTAAAGGTCAGCCAGCAGCCTACAGCACTCCAAATTATAAAGATCTGCAAAATGTAATGTTGTTCTCCACTTTTGCATTACTACAAAATAGAAAGAAAGAAGCAACACAAATATACTGCACTAGGATATATCAACCAGCCAAAACAATCAAACAAGTCACAAATTGACATTTTTATGAGATTATTTCTTGCAAAACACGAAGGCAAGCAATAATTCAAGCAAAAACAGATGCAAAGCCATTACAGATTAAAAATTGGCGAAAAATATGTTGGGAAAATCCCCGTCATAACGGGAATCTGCATATAAAGGCATTCAGTGAATTCTAGGAGTACATAATAAAAAGATGAGTGAACAAAATTCTTGTGTCTAGGTGGACCAATGACATCAAATATCACAGTGAAGTACCCGGAGTTTCATTTGGAAACAAAATTTGAAAAGAGGAACATTATCATCCATAACATTCATTAACAACACAAAGAAAAGCATTACCATCGAGCATGCAAAACAAGTAGATAATATAATAATCACAAAGCAACTTCCAAAACCATAAAACATACCTATACAGTAATAAAATGGTATAGGATGTTTTGACAGGATTCGATCCCAACCATCACTAAATGAATTTCTAAAGGCGCCATCCTTGTCCATAAGATATGCAAAACCACCCATTGCAGCGATTAACTGTAGGGGACACATTCTTCTCAGATACAAAGTTTAAGAAAAAAGAAAGACAGAAACATAAACTCAAAATTCAAGATGCTTCTTAAGCTCAAACCAAACAAAGTGCTGATGCAAAATAGGTGGATCTATCTTGAACATCAGAACATCAATATCTTCGCACTGGAAAGAAATGTCTGTTAAACTAGTTCACACCATTAAATCTCAATAGCAAAGATCAAATTCCTCCATGTCATTATATTCTAAGGAAATATAAAGATGGGGATGAAGACAAGCAGTTAACATGCTTGCCACTTTGTTTATGATTTTTGAAAACAAGATCCAGACAAATACATTGTTTTAGAGTCAGGAATTCCATATCAGTCTTAAGTTATAACCCTGTTAGAATTCAACTTTCCCCCCTTCTCTAGGTGAATGATGAAGATGGAGGGTAAGGCTGGTTGGCGGTTGTGATGAGATGAAAGTTCCATTCTCACAGGTCCAAAACCCTCCTTCACATTATAAAATAAAATAAGAAGAAGAAGAAGAAGAAGGCACTCACAGTTTGCACTGCCAAAAATACAATGATAACATCTCTTGTCACAAAAAGCCTGAATTTCATTTTGCGCCATGAGTTATCCTCAAACAATTCAACTCGAAGATGAAATTGTGCTTTACAAGTTGTGCAGTGAGAGAAAGCAAATCCTTCCTGCCAATAAACAAACAGAGCACCAATAGAGGATATCATTAGATCAATTTAAACAATAAAATCGAATTTATCATTCAATCTGAATCACAGATAATAGCAATCACCTTAACTGAGCGCCAGTGATCGAGACATGACCTATGAACAAACTGCTGGGTGCCTTTGCACATGCAAGGAGATATTAATTCATCACCTACAAAATCCAACAAACAGCATCAGCCAATTGAAGCTGAGAAAAGAGCATATAAAACAGCAACACAAAATTTCACCACACTATAGAAGCCAAGAATAAGTGACGGTACAACTACAACTAAGCCTTTAATCCCATACTAGATAGGGTTGACTATAAGGATTCTCTGTTTCCAAATCTCCCTGCCAAAGCTAGATCCATCTCAATATTAGTAATTTTATATCTTTAGACACCATTCCTCTCCATGTGATCCTAAGCCTACCTCTATTCTTCTTCCTACCTTCTACTACTAAACTATTGCATTTTATAACTGAGGTGCCTACGGATCTATGTAGCATCTGTTCAAACCATCTTATTTATTTTGAACCCAAGAATAGGGGACAGTATTACTAAAAAAAGAAACAAGGAGAAACATTGTAGAATAACATCAATTAGCAGACATTACTTCTCATTTACAATTAAAAATACTGTTCCTCAATAACTTGAGCTTTATATGTGAAGGCTGATCTCAAAGCTGACCCAAAAAAAGAAAACAAAAACAAAAGGAGCAGAAAAAAGATTTGCAGTCAATAAGGATAACAATGCAATGAGCAAGACAGCTAAATTGTATACATGGAGTAAATTGTTAGAGACTTCAGAAATGACAATCAAGGAGGTTCAAGTCAAGGAATCAGAAATGATGATAAGGAATCAATGCACGGAGATAAGTTAGTCGCAGATGGATAGAAAGATAATCTGAGGATTTGTGAGTTAGCAATAAGCAAGGACCAATAAACAGGCACTGCCTTGAGAGGTAAGCAAGAACTGGCAAGAAATGCAATTAGATAGTTAAGTGAGATGTAAACTGTTAGTTAAAATTTGTTAGTCTACATGAGAAAAGCGTGTCAAGCAATAGAACAAGAGCAAAAAAGAATAACAGACACCGATTTGTCAGACTATTGATGAATGCAATAACAATTACAACTGCGTCCACAGTTTTCTTTCTGCATTCTCCCACTAACTCTCTTATCTAATCCTCCTTCCTCTTCTAAATTCTTCTGTGATCTCTAAAATCAATCAGATTTCAATTCTTCTTTAAACTTCAATGGAGAATTCATCCAATTCTCAGCTGTATTGATTATCCATTATTCTTTCCTCAGGTGCTTGAGCTCAAAAAGCCTTAAGATCCTAAGGGTCCGTTTGATTGATATTAATCTGTGATTCATTAATTTACTGTACAGTATAATACAGTATGATATAATATAATTTTAACGATATGATATTTAAAAAAACTGTATGATATTATGTAATTTTATAATATTAGCTCTAAATTATTATAATAAACATTAGTAAAATTAATTATAGTAAAAAATAAAAGTAATAAACTTATAATAGTAAAAATAAATAATGAAAATCATGAAAAATTATCAAATTGGTGATTCTCAAAATTAGGCAAAATTATGATTTAAAAATCATAAATCAAAATCATGGAGTACAATACCATGAGAAGAATTATACGCCTAAACATTATTTTTTAGAGAACAATACATTGATAAATCATACCATATAACAACCAAACAAGGCCTAACACAGAGGAAGTACATAGAGGACGCACTGGAGTCAACTTTATGATAAAGTTAAACGCAACTGTTATCTTTAGGCGGCAATTAATCAGCATGTTATCTCACAGAACATTAATTAGTTTTTTATAAGAGAGCTTTGAATGATATTGACTTCCGTACCTGTATATGTAGGTTGAAGAAGACCTTGGATTTGTTCATCGCGTAAAGGGTTTCTTCACGGACCACCACCACCTTCCACCTCCTCCACCACCAAAACCAGCTCTTTCGGAACATTCCACTTCCAATCCTGCAGCATCTTTAGACCACCTTCAGCTGAAACTACTGAAAAGCTATTGTAATATTGTAAGTGTTTGCAGATTTTATTTCCTAGTTTTGGATTTTCTTGTGTGAATGTATTTTACATTGCTGTTAGCTCTTGTTTTAAAAAATTAACCAAACAATTAAATATAGGTTATGTTCAAAGCCAGCTTGAATGATACAGGCATGAATTTGCTTCAAATCTTTCATGGTGGAACATTTCTTGAGAATTGACATAAATTTTTGTTCTTTTGACAAAGAAATGTGGTTTGGGTTGGCATTTGTGGATGATTTACCAGTGGAGAAAAAAATCTGAAAAAAATTCGACGAAGAGAAACCAAGCTGTAGAAATGGCAGTTTGGGCGTAGCTTTGAAAATTAGATGGAAGTTTGATTTTAGGCGTAGCTTTTACATGAAAATTAGGTTGATGCTGCAGGCTTAGTGGCATTGTACTAGAATATTACTTGTGTCATTTTGCCGATTAGGGCTTTCTGGACCACTTCGTAGCCTAATCTGTTATACTTATGGGCCTGTTTTTGTTTTCCTTTTATATATTCAAACTTAATTATTACTTTTTGTTTGACACTAGAACGAATAGTCCAGATATAACGAATCCCAAGTTTTTAGCTAAACCACTCCAATCTGTTGCTCGGCTTCTCGGTCAAGCGGCATTATTAATCCAAGTTTTTAGCTAAACCACTCTAACCTATTTTTGTTGATAAAAAATTAACCCAAGTTTTTAGCTAAACATTATTAATCCTTATTATAAGGAACACAAATTAATTAGTGTCTTAAGTTTTCTTAAACTTCCTTCATACCACTTTAAGTGATTAATTTCATCATTCAGTTTTCTATTATTTCAATGTCTTTTTAAAAATTTGAGAATAAAATAACTTGACTCTCAAACTTCTTTATCTTTCCACCCTCTCTCTCTCTCTCTCTCTCTCTATATATATATATATATATATATATATATATATATATATATATATATTTCTAAGAATTATTTTTGGTTGGACAATGAGGTTGTTCGGTTACAAAAGGAGTCCTCAGTCATGTTTGGAACTAGTTGAACATCTTTCAACAGTGGAAGCTTTCCTGGTTGGTACCTCCATTTAACTTTTATTTTTATTTCTATAAATATTTTAGATTATTTAGTTTTACTTTTTCATTTAATTATAATTTTGGATTTAGTTGGTGAGTGTGGTAGCAAAACAGAAATAATGAATGCTAAGGTAAACATATATAGAAATATATATTGATGTGTTTTCTATAGCAAAACAAAAATAAAGGCTCCACAATCTGTAATATTTACTTTGTCTGCAATAGTTTGAAATGCATATGATGTAGAGAACAATTGTCAAATTAAATTGATTACCAAAAAACTTGTTTGTTTTATACAGTAGTTGTGATATTATGGATGAGGGTGAACAATCCATTAAACAACCAATGAATCAACAATATAGTAGTGAACAATCTACGGTGCAATTAGACTCTCAAGCTCCTATTGAATCAAGTCAAGCTAATCTCGTAAATGAAAGTGAAGAAACAAATCTTAATTCTAAAAGCCGTTTGAAATCAGTTGTGTGGAATCACTTTAAGAGGCAAAAGATTGATAATAATTGGAAGGCAATATGCAATTATTGTGGAAAGAAACTAAAAGAGGATACAAAAAATGGTACTAAGCATTTACATTATCATTTTGGATCATGTCCTTTAAGAAAGAGTAGAGATATAAAACAAGCAATTTTGAAATCTAAGATAGATAATAGAGTTTCAATTAGGATGTATGCCTTTGATGAAGAGACTGCACGAAAAGATCTGGCAACTGCAATTGTTGTGCATGAATATCCATTAGCAATTATTGAACATGAATATTTTAGAAGATTTCTTGGAACTATTCAACCAATGTTCAAAAGGATGAGTAGGCACACAGTGAAAAGAGATATATTGAAACTATTTGAACAAGAAAAAGAAAAGATTATGAAGCTGGTTGGAAAGAATGATAGTCGAGTTGCCATCACAACTGATATGTGGACGTCCAATCAAAAGAAGGGTTTTATGGCCATTACAATACATTTTATTTATGCTTCATAGACTTTACAAAGTCGAATTATCAGGTACTATTTTATTTATTTTAACTATTAATTTATTTTAAATATAAATTTATTTTTTTATTAGGTTCATTTATGTGCCATGTTCACATACAGTCGATGTTCTTTGTAATGTGCTGTCTAATTGTCTGATGGATTGGAATCTAGATGGCAAGTTATTTGCATTAATTTTAGACAATTGTTCTACAAATGATGCAATGTTTAATATGATTTTGAGCCAATTATCAGCTAATAGACTTTGGTTTGATGGACAATTGTTGCATGTGTGTTGTAGTGCTCATATTTTAAATTTGATTGTCAAGTATGGTTTAGACATTATCGAGGATTGTATTGAAAAGGTTCGGGATAGTGTTGTATTTTGGAGTTATACTCCCAAAAGATATGAAAGATTTGAGGAAATAGCCCGTCAGTTGAGAGTTTCTTGTACTAAAAAATTGATTTTAGATTGTAAGACTAGGTGAAATTCTACTTTTATGATGCTTGACATAGCTATTAGTTACAAAGACGTTTTTAAAAGATTAAAACAAAGGGAGTCTCTTTATAGATGTTTGCCTATGGATGAAGAGTGGGAAATGGCTGCTCAAATTTGTGAGAAGTTAAAAATATTTTTGGATGTAACTGAAATCTTTTCTAGGACAAAATATCCTACTGTCAATCTTTTTTTTTTTAAAAGTGTGTGAAATTAAGATGAAATTGATGCAGTGGGTTATTTGTGGGTGTCCTTATATTGAAGTTATGGCTTGTAAAATGATTGAAAAATTTGATAAATATTGGTCTCAAATTCATGATATTATGAGTGTGGCAACTATTTTGGATCCTAGGTACAAGACTAAATTTTTGGAGTGTTATTATCCTCTATTCTATGGAGATGAAAAAGCAAAAATAGAGGTTGAAAACATTAAAAAAATTTGTTATAATTTGGTTGATCAATATTCATCAAATTCGAAGTCAAGTGAAAGTGGTGTTGTAGCTGACTCATCAAGAAGTTTTTCTTCTCAATCATCAAGTCATAGTATGGGGTCGTCTTATATGCGCAAATTTGAATTATTTGTTGCTTCCTATGAGTCTCAAAGTGATAGCATGCGCATTGAATTAGACCTTTATTTGGAAGAGAAATTGTATCCACTTAAAGATGATTTTGATGTATTAAGTTGGTGGAAACTGGCTCTTAAGTATCCCACATTGCAATTACTTGCACGAGATGTGTTGGCAATCCCCGTATCTACAGTGGCATCTGAATCAACTTTCAGTACAAGTAGAAGGTTTATAAGTACTCATCGTAATAGATTGCATGCTGACACGGTTGAAGCATTAATGTGTACACAAAACTGGATACTAGCTTCAAATAAAGGTATGTGAAAATTGACTGTTTAATTGTATTTAATTATTGATTTTGCTTTTTCTGACTATAGTTCATAATAATAATTTATAAATAAACAATTGTATTTAATTATTCATATTTTTAGGTTCTTCAATTGCTCATCCACAGTGTTACACAATGCTTAAAGATATGGATGAAGATGATAAGGTAAATTATAAATGTATTTATTTTGAATATTATAATAATAATTATTGTCATCAATTTCAATTTATAATAATATAATATATATATATATATGAATGGTCTCAAAAATTGTGAATCTCTAGTACTCTAACCAAAATAAATTTTCATACCAATAATTAAATAATTAAATGTTTTACATCAACTTTATTCGAATGACTTTAAATAAATTTTGTACAGTTAAAATAATAAAATTTATATATAAATTATATTATATTATTTTTATTTTTCCTTATTTGTTAAGTTAGATAATTCCAAAAATTAAAATTCTCCAATCATCTAGTCAAAATAAATAAGTTTTTTTCTTCTTTTATAATTTCATTTTTGTCAATATGATTGAGGGAAGGGGATATAAAAAAAATAGTTTGATTTTTAACTGTTCAAATTAAAACTATTTTTTCTGATTTTTTTAAATACTTATGTAGTTATAAATTATGAATTAAATATTTTTATATGATATGATATTAAATTTGTCAAAATTTAATTCAATTTAAATTCAAATTCAACATGTAAAAATTTAAATATAAATTGGTTCGTATGATTTTAAAAAATTAGATTAAATTAAAAAATTTATTCATTTTGACTTGTATGAGTTTAAGTCTTGGATTGAACTCTATTGTCTATCAATGTCTTTAGGGATGTGTAAAATCTGACTCTATCCAAATAAATCGAATAATTTGATCCGAATTAGATATTCAGATAGAGATATTATGATTATTTGGGTCGGGTAGAGTTTCATATACTTAGTGATCAATGCTGGGGGGTGAAACGACGATGCAAGGCAGTCGGTGGTGAGAGAGAACAGCGAGAGAAAATGCCGATGAGTTACGCCAGTGACCGGTGATAGGGAGAGCGACGCTCCCTCTTTTCCCTCACGTTCTTGCTCCATTCTCACAGACCTTAAAAACTAATCTTCACCATTCAAAATTAACAACAAGGAGCTTCGAACTTATTCACCAAAAATTAGGCCAATTTAACGGCAAATGATTTTTCGATCGTCTTCACATACAAAACTGGTCATTACATAAAAAATCCAAAAATAACCTCTTTTTTGCAACAAAAATCGAACTCACATACCTTAAAAACTAATCTTTACCGTCCAAAATTAATAAGGAGTTTCAAATGTACTCACCAAAAATCAGGCCAATCTAACGGCAAATGATTTTCCGATCATCTTCGTATACAAAACTGGTCATTACGTAAAAAATCCAAAAAATAGCCTCGTTTTTGCAACAAAAACTAAACTTACAGACCTTAAAAACTAATCTTCACCGTTCAAAATAAACAACAAGGAGTTTTGAACGTACTCACCAAAAATCAAGCCAATCTAACGGCAAATGATTTTTCGATCGTTTTCGTATACAAAACTGGTCATTACATAAAAAATCCAGAAATAACCTATTTTTTGCAATAAAAACCGAACTCACAGATCTTAAAAACTAATTTTCACCATTCAAAATTAACAAAAAGGAGTTTCAAATGTACTCAACAAAAATTAGGCCGATCTAACGACAAATGATTTTTTGATCATCTTCGTAAATAAAATTGGTCATTACGTAAAAAATCCAGAAAATAGCCTTTTTTTTGCAACAAAAACTGAACTTACAGATCTTAAAAACTAATCTTCACCGTCCAAAATTAACAACAAGGAGTTTCGAATGTACTCACAAAAAATCAGGCCAATCTAACAGCAAATGATTTTTCGATCGTTTTCAAATACAAAACTGGTCATTACGTAAAAAATCCAAAACATAGCCTATTTTTTGCAACAAAAATTGAACTTACAGACCTTAAAAACTAATCTTTACCGTTCAAAATTAACAAGGAGTTTCGAACGTACTCACAAAAAATCAAGCCAATCTAACGACAAATACTTAACCATTGAATCTTTACTTACACTATTCCGTATAAAAGCTGTTCAATTTGTATTTGAAGATCCAACCAAATCGTAAACATGCAGATTCAAATGGACTATATATTTGAATTTATCAGATAATATCTTAACTTATTTATTAATCTGGCAATGTTTATATATATATATATATATATATATATATATATATTAGAAAATTTATTCATTTTGACTTGTATGAGTTTAAGTCTTGGATTGAACTCTATTGTCTTATTCAACTAAATAATAAATTAATTACAAATTTTTTTAATATTTGATTTAAATTTTATAAAATAAAAATTAATTACAAATTTTTTTATTATTATTTTGAATGAAATAATAAATTTTATATTATTGTTTTATAAATATTTATTTTTTTAATCTTGAACACGCAAATATATAATAATCATAACAATTAGTTTATTATTATTATTAAAAATATAAATTTACTAAATAAATAACTTTAGATTTTGGTATAATTGATAAAAAATTATTAACTTATAAAATAATTTCTAATTTTCTGTTACAAAATAAAATATTTATTTTATATGATCTATATTAAAATTACTTAAAACTATACATAAATCATGCGAGTATAATTAAAAAAAATATTTCTTAATTTATTTGCGACGGATTAGCGACTAATTATGACCGTCGCTAATTATATTACTGTAACAAATTACTATTAGCGACAGAAAAATTATCGTCTCTAAATCGTCGCAAAAAAAGGCGCTATATTTTCCTTCCAAAATTAGCGACTAAAATTTACGTCGCTAAAGTTTCTGAAACTAATTTCATGAATAAAAAATTTTAAAATTTAGCGACGGAAATATGCGTCGCTAATGTCGTCGCAAAAAATGGCTCGTATAATTCCCGCCAACAATTAGCGATTGTTTATTTATTCCGTCGCTATTTCGTCGCAAAAAAAATAGAAAATATCCTCCCTACGACGGATTTTTTAAACAGTCGCGAATCCGCCGCTAAATTTGCAACGAAAATAAAGCCGTCGCTAATTGACAGTTTTTTTTTTGTATTGTTACATGCTTATGTGCTCACGTGATTATACTTATTATTTTATACTTATATGTTAGCACGCTAAAGTATATGATTATCATGTAATATACATCTACAGTACTTGTATTAATATCTGAGATTGTTTATCTTTATATATGATAGTACATGGAAAATAAAATTATACAGTAAAAGCATCAGCATGTTGAATGAGATGTATATAAACTTTGTTTATGCCTGTAAATAGAGTTCAGTTATGGGTAGATAGACACCTATAGGGATTGAGTTGCAACTGCTACCGTCTTGCCCCATTTGGGTCTATTGTTGTTCCTCTTTGGGACTACTGTTTAGATCTACCGAACTTAATACCTACTTGTATATACATGACCAATACCTACGAGTATCCACCATTCCCGTTATCCACTTTTAGAACTTAGGTAGGCTAAATACAGTTATAATTATTAATATAGTATTTGAATCAAAGCATAAATGTTCAAATGTTATTGATTAAGCATTTGATTTTCTCTAATTGCAAGTTGTAATTATAACTACAGTACATGCCTTAAGAACATAAATGCTTGGATGTTATCCATGTACTATATGATTACACTAAATGTCATTAATGAATCAATTTTATAAAGCACGGATTATATTAATCATCCATAAGATTTATACATGTTGAGGTATATATATTGAGCTTGGTTATCTTATTGATTGTATACCTGGTTATATTTTCATCATTAATATTGTGTTTTTATTCAGATCTTATAATATGATAGTGTCGCATGTTGAGTGCTTGTTGGCGACTGTTGTGAGTGGTCATCCATCATGATTTGCCACCACTAAGCTTTATAGATTAGCACATGTTGTTTTATCAGTGTAGGTTTAGCAGACAAGACTTTTGCACAGGGAGGTTCTCTACATTAGAAAAGGCCAACACAAGTCTGATAAAAATCTTAAGTAGGAAGTTTTTGCTTAATATGTTGTATGAAATTGTATTAATAGTAATATGTATATAATTATGTATTTAATATGGAGATGTAATAGGCTCACTATGAAATCAATAATATATGCATGCACATAGGATCTAAAGTAACTCATACATGATATGATATGCATGATGCTATACATGAGATAAAGAATGTGAACAGTTATAGTAACAACTAATTGAATATGAAATATAGCATGAGATGAGTAATAGTAACATGATGAATTTATGATAATCATTTTAAAGGCATGCTAATGGAGGAATACATGATTAATGTAACTTAAATGACTTTAGGAATAGATTAATAGTATGAGGGTGTTACACATATAGTTTGGTTTTATGTTAATGCGCCTAATGAAATAGGATTTATTGTCAATTATCATATCAAAACCTAACCCTATCTTCCCATACATCGGCCACTTTCCATCATTGGGAGTGAGCAAAAATTGTATTGATGTTGTTTTGACTCTTATAGAATGCAAAAAACCACTTAGTATCAACTAGTTCCAAATATTCATAAATGCGGTTTATGTGGAAAAAAAATGAAAATTCGTCAAATACCATATTTGTATATCTCATAAGTTGGACAATAATAAATATATAGCCAAGAATCATATAGCTAAAATAATTTAACCATTACCAATGTCTTATCTTTGATGAACAACTCTAGCACTTCGACCCCAAAGCTTCTATCCATGGATGCTATGATATCAACTTCAAAAAACGAAACTCAGGATATATCTTCAGGAGCAAGATGATGATTATGAGCATTTCTTTTAAAAATGGTGGCACAATGGATGACCGTAAATAAATAACTTGCATGCAATCAATAAATATGTTGACAATTCTTCCCCTAATTATGGCCGTAATTAATTCAAACCCTCATGCATTACACTTATCTATGCCAACGAGTCTCAATGAACCCCTTTTTCACTTAGTAGTTGAGAGGCTACCAACAGTTATTAAGTGCATTTAATTGTTCACATTATAGTTTTATTCACACGCTCGGCAAAGAGGAAGTTACCATTTATGACCAAAAATTACATCCCATCAAATACCTTATTTGTTCATCTTGCCTCGAATCTTTGACAAAATCCATTAATATCTTAAGTACTTAAAAATTTAAACATGGTTGTTGAGTACGCAGTGCAATTAATTTTTATGAATGTGTAGAATGGGCTTGTAAAGTTTCATTTTCATGTTGTGAGTGAGGCCTAAATTAAAAGCTCCATAAAATGACACCTCATGCTACACATGCAATGTGTATAAAAAGGCTACTCAACATGCATATATGTCACTGTAGCATAATTACAGGTTTACCAGTAACCATTCTCTTGCTATATAACTATAGGTTTAACGATAACCATGCACAATATTTTCTAACTTCCACCAAAACTTCATACATTTAACCATGGATCACCTTTGGATGCACAGCCCACGTGATACATATTTCACATTAAGCACTTATCCACCGGCATCATTGGTAAGTCCATCCAATTGTGATCCTCTAAATGTCAATGTTTATTATATATATTTTTTCTCTTGCACATATTATCATCCTCTACGATTTCGATATAATCGTTTAAAAATCAATCCTTGTTCTATGCAGAGGCTTCCAAAATGAAGAATTACGTCATATGGCTTCCACTAAACGGATACATCATGGTTCATGTTGGTAAAAAGCCATTTCATCTGTTTAAAGTCCGTAAATAATATGTACAAAGAGAAGATGTATGCTATAGTACTCAAAGTATTGAGCGTTTAGATAGTCGTTACTCTTTGGGCTACCCAATACAATATATGATGTATGAGTTCAAGCCCAAGTCTATCAAGATACGCATATTTTATGAGTTAGGAAATGAAATCAAGTACAATCACCCACCCAACCATAAAATACTTTTAACCAAGTTAAAACACAAAATTTACGTAATGACTCGTACAACCATTTTAACTAAGTTACGACACGATTCAAATTCTTTTATATCTAATGTAACTATACATATGATACTAACAAGCTCATCACAAAATCATGGTATGATCGACCTATTCCTGGTTATGTAAAAGTAAAATAAAAGGGGGTCATAACATGATTGAAAAAACGTAATGACATCCCCTTCCACCATTTCATAATCCTTGGTGATGTTGTTCCAGCCATGGTGGAAATATGTTGTCACATAAGGATTGACTCTCCTCGGCGGCCAAACTTCCCTATAAAAATATTTAACCGTATACATTGATGCCCTCTCCTTTTTTTGACCTCCAAGTCTCAACTTCCTTAGCTTAACCATAACGTCTCATTTACCAATTTTTTGAATAGGTTCCTTACCAATTATAGGCTACATTGTACAATAAAATCATTGTTAAATGTTCTGTAAGCACATTGAACAGAGGAGAAAATAGATGCTATCAAAGTAAATAGCACATATTTACCAATCTATAATTCCAATTAGAATTAATTCATGCCATGCTAAAATGCTAGTGCAAGTAATTTCTTTGATTGCTTTTTGCATAACATGCTCATAATTTTTCTTCACATGCATAAGCATATTCAATCTCTACACCGATCGCATTGTAGATATTCATGTAGAACTCCTGTTTTCCTACATATGTGAAACAAAGTACGTAATGCTCATTTATATTATTTGTGTAAATGAATTCAGATATTTCATCACACAGCAGATCACAGTCATAACCAACTTCCAAGGACATTTTCTAATGCTGCTTGTTTGGCGTAATTAACCAGCAATTGGTTTTAAAGACTGCATCTCGATTATCAATAAATTACTGAGGTATCATGTAGACAGAAAATCATATATGATTAATGACATGCATTATGAAACATATTATATATGAAAGCTGAAACTTAAAAATAATAATAAAAAAAATTGCCATTAGTATATGTAAGATAGTGAACTGCCGATGTATATTGCCATTACTTGAGTATACATTTATACAATCTACAGAAGTATTAACTACAGAAGTAACGTGTACAGATAGAGTCAAATACAAACAGAGATGGAACCAAACACAAACACAGAGTTGGACACAAAACCAACATTGAGTAAAAGAAGAGTTCTAAGCCGAGAAGAACTCTCTCTCTTTCACTCCCCCGCAAGCTGAAGAGGGAGAGCACGAACTCGCAGCTTGTCTCGAAGAAGATGAAAACGGCCTTTGGACAAAGGCTTTGTAAGAACATCAGCTGTCTGGTCAACTGTAGAAATGTAACGAACAATAAGTGCTTTAGACCTTACCTTGTCACGGACAAAATAAAAGTCAATTTCCAAGTGTTTGCTATGTCGATGGAAGATAGGATTAGCAGTTAGATAAACTGCACTGAGGTTGTCACACCAGAGCACCGGCGGGTGAGACATGAGAAAACCAATTTCTCCCACAAGCATAAGCAACCAACTAAGTTCAGATGTAGCAGAAGCTATAGACCGATATTCCGCCTCTGTGGAAGATCGAGACACGGTGCGTTGTTTGCGAGAGGACCAAGAGAGCAAACAAGAGCCAAGGAAGATAGCAAAGCCAGTCGTTGATTTACGATCATCAAGGCATCCCCCCCAATCCGCATCAGAGTAACAATGCAAACAAGATAAATCTGTCTTGGAAAAGAACAATCCATGATCAATTGTACCCTTTAAGTACCGTAAAATACGCTTAACAGCACTCCAATGATTCTCAGTGGGGGCATGCATGTACTGAGAAACTTTATTTACTGAGTAAGAAATATCAGGCCGTGTAAACGTAAGATACTGAAGACTACCAACAACACTGCGGTAATGACTAGGATCCGAGAAGGCAGTGCTATCATCAAGAGCCAATTTCTCAGAAGGATTTGCTGGAGAGGAGATCGGCTTGCAGGCAAGCATGTTAGCCTTGTTAAGCAGTGCTTTAATATACTTAGACTGTGTCAAGTGAAGACAGCCAGCGGACCAAGTTGCTTCAATGCCCAAGAAATAAGATAATTGGCCCATGTTCCGAATAGCAAACCGTTTTTCAAGGAACACAATCAATTGTTGGAGGAGCTTGGAATCATTCCCAGTCAGAAGAAGATCATCAACATAGATTAGACAGTACAACCGCACATCACCAGACACAAAATAGTACAAGGAACAATCAGTTTTAGAGCCAACAAACCCAAAGGATTGTAAGGTTGAAGTGAGCTTTTCATGCCACATACGGGGAGCCTGCTTCAACCCGTATAAGGATTTTTTTAACTTGCAAACATACTGAGGATAAGAAGGATCTTCAAATCCCTTTGGTTGTTCCATAAAAACTTCTTCATGAAGATCACCATGCAGGAATGCATTAGAGACATCCAGTTGCTGAACACGCCACCCAAATGAGACTGCTAAAGTAAGAATCAAGCGGATTGTGGTGGGTTTAACAACTGGACTGAAGGTGTCAGTGAAGTCAAGCCCCGGTCTTTGATGAAACCCCTTAGCCACTAAACGGGCTTTGTACCGATCAACAGTGCCATCAAGTAAGGTTTTCGTCTTGTAAACCCACTTACAACCAACAATATTAGCATGAGGTGGAGCAGGAACTAAATCCCATGTGCCATTAGAAATAAGGGCCTTATATTCTGCGGACATAGCTTGGCGCCAGCAGGCTTGCGTGGCAGCTTGAGAAAATGTGGTTGGATCAGCTGCGATGGCATGAGTGACCAGCGCTTTGGGTTTTAAGGACCCTGTCTGGGATCTAGTTGTCATGCGAGGTGGAGGAGAAGAAGCATGTAAGGACGGGGCAGCAGTGGAATTTGAGTTAGAACCCGATGCAGCAGCAGGAGCTGCAACAGTTGCCAGAGGTCCAAAGGAAGTCAAGTCAACAGCAAGTGGTAGTGGAGGTGTTTTATGGAGGTCAGACAACGCATCAGATGATGGACCAACAATAGGAGGCAGACTCAAGGTGGAAGGGACAGGTGGAACAATAGGTGGCACAAGAGAGGCTGAGGTGGATGAAGGATAATTGGCTATCTGTGGGGAACTCTCAGCAGGAGATGGAGCATCAGTAGTGGGCAGACTCAAGGTGGAAAGGCCAGGTGGAACAGCAGGTGGCAGCCGAGGAACAGAGGTGGAGAAGGGAGACTTGGCTGGCTGTGGGGAACGGTGTGGCTGTTGGGATCTGCCAGATGGAGTGAGGAGAGGAAAAGTTACAGCTGGTGTAGGCAGAATTGGCGAGGCAGAGTTATGGATACCAGGAGCATGCTCATTGAGTGCCTCAAATGGAAAATCCTGTTCAGAAAAGAGCACATGGCGTGAGACAAATAATTTATGAGTAATGGGATCATAACATTTATAGCCCTTATGCAATTTGCTATAACCCAAGAAAATACACTTAGTAGAACGGGGTGCTAATTTGTGAGAAGCATATGGACGTAGCCAAGGGTAGCAAAGACAACCAAAAACACGTAATTGATCATAAGAAGGCATTTCTCGAAATAGCTTATTATACGGAACATCAAAAGAAATTGTAGAAGCAGGAGTTCGATTGATAACATGCACAGCCGTATCAAAGGCATATGACCAAAAAATAGCAGGTAAGTGAGCATGATTAAGCATAGCAAGACCTGTTTCGACAATGTGTCGATGTTTACGCTCAGCACAACCATTTTATTCCGGAGTGTAGGGGCAAGATGAGCGTTGAGTTATGCCGTGTTGAATTAAATAATTTGTAAGTGCACGGAACTCGCCACCCCAATCAGCCTGAAACGACTTGATGGGAAGACCAAAAAATTTCTCAACGACGGAACGAAATTTAATGAATGTGGAAAGTACCTCAGACTTATTTTTAAGAAAGTAAATCCAAGTGTATTTGCTAAAATGATCGAAAAAAATAACATAGTAGGAGTAGCCATCATGAGATGTGATTTTGGCTGGCCCTCACACATCAGAGCAAATAAGTTCAAGGGGTTGTGAAGCAGTAAATTGAGAGCGAGAAAAAGGCAACTTATGAATTTTACTAACAGAACATGCATGGCACAAGGAATTATTATTATTTTTATCAAAGGAAGCAACAAGTAAACTAGAATCTAACAATTTCCTAACAACTGGAATAGCAGCATGTCCAAGACGAGCATGCCAAGTAGACACTGACGCCAAATGAGCTTGAACAGGAGGAGAAGGAAAGACGGGAAGGTAGTAAAGTCCATCCTTACTCTGGCCGCGCAATGGAATTGCCTTCGTTGCCAAATCCTTAACCAAAAAATAGTCAGCAAAAAATTCAATAGAAATACTATTAGAATTTGTTAAGGAACGAACTGAAATTAAATTTTGAGAAGCAGAAGGAACAAAAAGAACATCCCGAAATTTAACAGAGGTTCCATTAATATTACAATCAAAAGAACCAACAGAGTGAATTGGAAGTTTAGATCCATTACCTAAAGTGACTTCTTCAGGCCCATGATACTCGGAATGAAGAGCAAGATTTTCCAGGTTTGAGGTGAGGTGATGAGTGGCACCAGTATCCATAACCCATGGTTGTTGAGAGGAAGATGAGGTGGCTGCCAAGTTTGATGCTGGTTTAGATGTAAAACGCTGGTCTTTGGTAAGTTTGGGAGATGGACAGACACGGGAGAAGTGGCCTTGACCTTTGCAGTTATGACAAATAACAGAGCTGGTGTCTAAGGGAGCAGAAGATGTGTTATTAGAGAACGAATTCTGAGTCGACAAGTTACCAAAATAAGAGGATCTACCACCCCGACTATGTCTGCCACGACCTCTACCCCTTAGGTTATTGGTTCGACCAGCATAGTGAGCACTTGGGGGGAAAGCATCAGCAGGATTCTCACGTGCTAATTGAGCTTCTTCAATAAGAAGCAGGCCATAAAGATTGTCAAAACTAATTGATTCCAACCATGCCTCAAGAGCACGAACAAAGGGTCTATAAACATGACCCAAACCTGCCAAAATACAATCAATAAAATCATCATTAGCCATAGGATGTTGGAGAGCAGCTAGTTGATCAAACAGACTCTTAGCTCGCTGCATATAAGTCGTGATACTGTCATTCTCACGCTTCAGTGTCAATAATTGCTGCCGAAAATTTCGAACTTGTGGTCGAGACCCGATAGAATATGCGGCATGAAGCTTATCCCAAGCTTGTTTCGCCGTTGTTGCTCCAATTATCTGTGGCAGCATATTTTCAGAAATTGAAGAAAAAATCCACGACAAGATCTGATGATCTTGCTGCTCCCATTGTAGAAATTCATCACTGTCGGATGGAGGGGCTACACCATTGTCAACGTGAGAGAACAAACAACAGCCTTTAAGAACAAGTGTGAGCTGTGTTTTCCATAATAAGAAGTTTGTGGAATTTAGTTTGATAGAAAGATGGTGAGAAAGGTTTGAAGAAAATGACATTGGCACAGAATTTTTTGAGGTTGAAGACGTTGAGAAATCAGCAGTGGTTGTAGACATTCTGAACTGGTGTTTAAACCAAACTTTGCTCTGATACCATGTAAGATAGTGAACTGCCGATGTATATTGCCATTACTTGAGTATACATTTATACAATCTACAGAAGTATTAACTACAGAAGTAACGTGTACAGATAGAGTCAAATACAAACAGAGATGGAACCAAACACAAACACAGAGTTGGACACAAAACCAACATTGAGTAAAAGAAGAGTTCTAAGCCGAGAAGAACTCTCTCTCTTTCAGTATAAAGCTCATCAGCCAAAAATATGAAAAGTTTTTGTGGAGTAACAAACTTACAAAACCACCAAAATGAATCTCCACCCAAATAATTTTAATGCTGAAAGTATTCTTATCCATCAGAGTTGTTTCACTTTAATGTACTACCCATAACTTATAATACTGGAACGTATAGATAGAATAACATCATTAGATGGTTTCCTTTAAATACAAGTTTCCCACCCACATAAATCCAAAGTGTCGCCCATTTTTTGAGATGTGAAAACAAACTGAAGCTTAATGATTACTTTACAATAGTTAAGATGGATCAAGATACGTATGCTACTTTAAGCTTCATGCATGATTGTAAATTGTATCTCTATTTGCTAGGTGGCTGAGAAATTAAACCCACATCTTGGCCATGTGATCTACTAGCCAATAGTTATTCGTAGTAGGGTGGCTATACCTGTCAACAGATAAGGTGTTGGCGTGATTTGTTACATAACTAAAATAGCTTGCTGTTTTAGTTTGTTAGATGTTTGCTTGTTACATAACTAAACCAGCTTGCTGTTTTAGTTTGATAAATAATATTGACAGCTCACAATACAACAAAACAAATCCTCTGTTTTGCTGTTTGTATTTAGTTTTCAGTAGAACTCCACTTCCTCTATATTTGGATCTCAGTAGAACTCCACTTACTCTTGTATAATTTCTTTATATTGTTGTACACGTGAACACTTGAATGAGATATACAAAAGTATGATTCTCTTCTATCTTCACCTGTGCATTTATCTTTACATGGTATCAGAGCCTCTCCAATGGCTTCAACAACACAAACACCATCAGTCCCTCCTACCACCTCTTCACACCACACATTTTCTGTAAAACTCACCAGCAAAAACTATTTTGCCTGGAAAACCCAATTTTTACCTTTACTTAATTATCAAGGTCTTATGAGATTTGTTGATGGTACAAACCCAAAACTCGAAGCCACTATTACAGATCCTAACAAAACTACAAAGCCAATACCTAATCCAGCCTATGCCACTTGGTTCCAAAAGGACCAAATGTTATTATGTTGGTTGTTATCCTCTCTATCAGAAGAAGTCTTCCCATATATCATTGGTATGACATCTTCCCAGGAAGTTTGGAATGCTCTAGCCAGTACTTTTGGCTCTATCTCTCACAACCGACAACTGCAGCTCCATATTGAGCTTCAAGAACTCAAGAAAAATGACATGTCTGTCTTAGAATACCTACAACGTGCAAAAATCACTAGCTGATGAATTATCAGCTGCTGGTCGTACCATGACCACTTCTGAGTTTAATGCCATTATCTACAGAAACATTGGTAGTGAGTATCACAATATTATCACTGCTCTTAATCTCAGACCTGAGCCAGCCTCTTTTAATGAATTGCATAGTCACTTATTTGCTCATGAGATCCTTCTCAAAAGCACTAATATCCTACCTGTTGCCAATATGGCTCAATGTCCAAATTCAGCCCCTGCAAACACCACTTTCCCGTCCTCCACACCTTCTCAAAATACAAAATCCTTCAAAAAGAACCGTGGTCCATGTCAAATTTGTGGGTTGCGCAACCACACTGCTGATCGTAGTAGGCGCATATATGAGCCTCAACAAAACTCTAGCACTTCACACTATGGGCCACAAGCCCATCTCACTACTTACCAATCACCTAGCCATCCACCCCCTCGTCCCCAAGCACCACCCTACCCCTGGATAGTTGATTCAGGAACAAATTTTCATGCCACTCCAGATCTCACTTCCCTTCACACTTCCGTCATCTATAATGGGACTGATCAATTAAGGGTTGGTAATGGTCATGGCTTGGACATTACTCATGTTGGTAATGGCCATCTCATTTTCTCTCCTCATTCTTTTCAATTGAAAAATGTCTTACATGTTCCTAAATTATCATAACGTTTACTTTCTATTCATCAATTTTGTGTTGATAATAAATGTTTCTTTGAATTTTGACCTCATTTCTATCTTATTAAGGACCAGGTGACCAAGAAAATCCTCTTCAAAGGACTGAATAAAGATGGACTTTACCTCATGCCACTTCAAGGATGCAAGGTGACATATGTTGCTTCTCTTTCATTTGAAGATTGGCATAATAAATTGGGTCATCCTTATTCCAAAATCGTGTCCCAAGTGATTAGTGAAAATAATTTAGAGTCAACTACTTCGTCTGCAAGTTTTAAGTGCACTGCTTGCTGTATGGGAAAGCTTACACGCACCACTTTGGCACCAGTTTCTCATCATAGCACAATGCCCTTACAACTTGTATTTCAAATGTCTGGGGTCCCTCTCTAACCATTTCTAATTTAGGTTTTAAATATTTTTTTGTATTCATTGATGATTACACCCGATACTCTTGGGTTTATTTCTTAAAAAATAAAAGTGATGTTTTTAATTCCTTTCTTCAATTTCGAACTATGGTTGAGAAACAATTTAATTGTTCCATCAAAGCTTTTCAATCTGATTTTCGTGGGGAATTTCAAAAACTTGCACCTTATTTCATACAACATGGGATTATTCATCGAATATCCTGTCCCCATACATATGAATAGAATGGAGTTGCTGAACGCAAAATTCGACATATAGTTGACACTGGTTTAACTCTTTGGCTCATAGTCATGTTCCTTTTAAGTATTGGCCTTATGCCTTCGAGCATGCTATCCTCACTATCAATTCATTACCCACTGCTATTTTAAATGGCACTAACCCGTATCAAAAATTGTTTCATAAAAATTATAATTTCCAACACTTATATGTTTTTTTGGTGTACTATTTTTCCTTTATTAAGGCCATATAATAACCACAAATTTAGTTTTCGAAGTAAGCTTTGTGTCTATCTGGGAATTCACCAAATCATTTTGGCTATCTTCTTTTAGACAAGGAAACTGGTAGAGTGTATGTTGCATGGCATGCAAAATTTAACGAAAAAGAATTTTTATTCCACAAAATTTTAGTTCCATGTGCTCCTTCACGTGCCCCTGTGCCATTTTCATCCTTGCAACCGTGGCTTGAGGTATGGACTTCTAATTCAGGTAAAACACTTAACCCAACTTCCCTCATCCTATCTCACCTTCTACCACATCGGATAACTCCCATCCCCTCCTTTCTATCTCTTCATCACCATATTTGTCTCATCATTCACCTAATTCATCCTTATCCTCTTCATGTGATGATGATGCCACAATCCACTCCGCCCACCAACCTCACATTTCCTCATCCTTATCCAATTCTATTGCTACCCCATATTCATCATCTCCTACTATCTTAGACTCCTAAAACCAATCTTTATCTAACACCTCTCCTGGTCTTAATCTTTGTGTTGACCTCACCAATTATGATGCCAATATTGATCGTCCTGACCAACGCCCCTCCTTTCTTCTTTGCCACCATGCAATGGCTCTCTGTCCTTCTACCTTAGCCAAATGGCATGCTAATGTTATCAGTCTTACACCCGTTACCACACCCAAAATTGATTATCTCAATATAGAGCCCCTCACATATGCCCAAGCTAAAAAATACAAGGAGTGGCAACATGTTATGCAATCTGAGATAGATGCCCTTAATGTCACTCACACGTGGACCCTTGTACCCAAACCACCTAATGCAAATATAGTTGGCAACAAGTGGGTCTATCGCATCAAACGTAGGCCTGATGGCCACATTGAATGGTACAAAGCGCGCTTAGTCGCGAAGGGCTATCACCAGCAATTCGGAGTTAATTTTCATGACACTTTTAGTCCGGTTATTAAAACAACCACTATACGGACAATGCTCTCCTATGTTACCCCTCAAGGATGGCCACTTCGCTAGTTGGATGTGTCTAATGCATTCCTATATGGGTTTTTGGCCGAGACTATATATATGTCTCAACCACAGGGCTTTATTGATGCAACTCATCCTGATTATATGTGCAAGCTTGAAAGATCATTATATGGTCTTAAACAAGCCCCTCGTGCTTGATTTGATCGGCTCAAAATTCATCTCTTAACCCTCGGGTTTTATGCTTCCAAGGCTGATTCTTCTCTCTTTATTTACACTAATGGTACCACTAAAGTTTTTATCCTTGTGTATGTAGATGATATTCTTATTACAGGATTTTCTCTTGGTGTTGTTCAACACTTTATTTGTGCCTTACAACAAGAG
Organism: Excoecaria agallocha; assembly: GCA_037975025.1. Classification (NCBI taxonomy): domain Eukaryota; kingdom Viridiplantae; phylum Streptophyta; class Magnoliopsida; order Malpighiales; family Euphorbiaceae; genus Excoecaria; species Excoecaria agallocha. The sequence continues at coordinate 30,483,850 of CM075818.1, forward strand.
TTTCCAGTCAAAGATTTAGGTGATCTCTCCTACTTTCTTGGTGTTGAAGTCATTCGCACCTCCACTGGCTTATTTTTGAGTCAACAGAAATACATTCAAGATCTTTTGCATCATACAGGTATGACTAATGTAAAGGGTTGCAACACTCCTCTTGCTAGTGCTCCGCCCCTTTCTAAGAATGATGGTACGTTATTCACTGATGGCACACAATATTGGCAAACTGTGGGGGCACTTTAATATGCGACACTGACAAGGCCTGACATAGGTTTTTCTGTCAACAAATTATGTCAATTCATGCATGCCCCAAGTGATGTTCATTGGAAGGCAATCAAATGGCTTCTTCGATATTTGACAGCCACAATTTCTTATGGTTTGTTCTTTGTTGTGGACTCTTCTTGTACGTTACAGTGTTTTACGGATAGTGATTGGGGCAGTTGTCAAGATGATAGGCGTTCCACCAATGGTTTTGCGGTCTACCTTAGCAAGAATTTAATTTCCTGGGTTGCCAAAAAGCAACCAATTATTGCTCACTCCTCCACTGAAAGTGAATACAAAGCTCTAGCTAATGGCACTGCATAACTCTTATGGATTCAAGCTCTTCTTCATGAAATAGGTGTTTTTATGAGTTCTTCTCCAACTTTGTGGTGTGATAATATTGGAGCTATTTATCTTACTTCAAACCCCATCTTTCATGCAAGAACAAAACACATAGAACTCGACTATCATTTTGTTTGTGAACGTGTGGCCGCTGGACAACTTCAAATCAAATTTATTGCCACTGAGGATCAAATTGCTGACATTCTTACCAAGTCATTGCCTACTGCTCGATTTCTATTCCTTCGTAGCAAGCTCCGGTTACTTCCTCGCCCGGCATTGACTTGACGGGGGGTGTCAACAAATAAGGTGTTGGCGTGATTTGTTACATAACTAAAACAACTTGCTGTTTTAGTTTGTTAGATGTTTGCTTGTTACATAACTAAAACAGCTTGTTGTTTTAGTTTGATAAATAATGTTGACAGCTCACGATACAACAAAACAAATCCTCTGTTTTGCTGTTTGTATTTGATTTTCAGTGGAACTCCACTTCCTCTGTATTTGGATCTCAGTAGAACTCCACTTACTCTTGTATAATTTCTTTATATTGATGTACACATGAACACTTGAATGAGATATACAAAAATACGATTCTCTTCTATCTTCACCTGTGCATTTATCTTTACAATACCTACACCAACACTTTTGTTGGGAGACATCATTAGCACACATGATTATCCTATAAAAGGCATGTTGGACATGTGGTGTATGTGTTGATTATAATTATAATATTTTAATAAAATATTCAGTTAATTTGTTTGTTGCTATAGTGCTAAATTATTTATCATATTGTTTTATTTTTAAGAAGGAAAAAATAAAAATGCCGTTTTATTTTGAAGAGCAGAAAATCCTCCTTTAAGATTTTTAGGTGTTATTACTGCCATAGTACACTACATTAATAGATTAATGCAAATCCATGTGCATATTATTTTATTTTTAATAAGGAAAAATTATTGTTACTCTGTTTTTTTACTCTATTTTGTTTTTACTTTGTTGTGTTTTTTACACCATATTTTTTTACTTTGTTTTTTTTACTCTATTTTATGCTTAACTCTATTGTGTATTGTTAAAATAAATTTAAACTAATCATCTGGATCTAATTAAAAGATGCTATTTATATAGGACAAGACCTAGAAGTCATTTACATTACTTCATCTGGAGGCAATGAAGACGTTTTATGTCAGCATAAAAAAAAAACAAAAACAAGAGTCATTATGCTAGACATTTATAACATTTGTGAATGCATTAAAAACAAAAATCATGCATGAAAATAGTTAATCTTCTAAGAAATTAGTCCTTAAATAAAAATACTACAAAAGAACCTTAAACATTGTTCATAAAACATAATAGGTGCATTATGAAATTCTTACATAGAAGAAAAAAATAAAATAAAACAACAATAGTTCATCAAATTTTTATGCCATATCTGAAAACCCTAACTATGAATGTTGTTTTATCCTCACAAAACTGGATAAAAGTACAAAAGTCTCCTCGAAAAAAATCATAAAAATGGACAAATCATACCCACCCACACTCAAAGCTCGTTCGAAAGAAAATTTTTTGCCCATTCTTCAATGTTATCTCTTTGCATCGATAGGACAGTGAATCCATAAGGAGCAACTGTATATGTCTTGTAACAAAATAGCTTCTTCAAGCTTACTACAAGACTTGATTTACCAAGGTATTTGGTAGCTTCACGGGGTAAAACAATCTGAAATGTTAATTTGTTTAAAAAATTAAATTAAAATCTACATCCGCAAAAAAAGTATTAACGTAGAGGAGCTTACCATATGATAAGACCAATCACTTTTTCTACAAACAATAGAGAATGACCACGGTGATGCTACCAATGTAATATCTATATATCATAATTTATAGATGCTTATTTCATAAAAAAAAAATATGAACTTATAACACCCTATATATACCCAATCAACTGTAAAACCCAGATATCAAATGTCACACTCGGATTTGGTTACTTTTAAGAGGACCAATCAAAGAATTTTACTATTAAAAAACCTTATTGATTTAATATACTATTTATTCTATAAAAATTTTGACAGTCTCCCCTAATTATTAGCAACTTCCTATGAAAAAAGACTACAAAAACACTTCTAGAATCCTACAACTCTTTCTTAACCATAGCAAACTAACTCCAACACAAGATTTTCCATCCTCCATTAATAAACGATTAACCTAAATCCACCTGTTATATCATCATTGCACAAATATTTTTGTTCTCAACTACATTTATTAAAACTTTAATTACACAAAGGTATCAACTACATAATGTTTACCTTCAACAAGACATCAATAAGATTACAAACCAATTCATATCTATAGTTGTGTACATGCCATAATTTCAAAATTCTTAAATAGCATAAGTGACTTGCTGTTGTAACCATGATTATCCATAACTCAAGCTGCAGCAACCTATGAACACCCCTTCATTTGCCTCAAGGATCCAAAAGGACAAATCAACCTACGCACAGAAAAAACCATGCACTAAGCTAAAAGCTTAGTGGTGACTACCAAATTTACCTCTCAATAGTATCATTTAAAATACATTTGTGACACTTCAATATACACATACCAAATGGTAGAATATATATAAAAATTGAAAATTTCAAGTTTATGGTGCACATATGTATGAGCAGTCAATATTAAAACTTCACACATAATTTGCATAAATGATTTCTTAAAGGTGTGCTTAATTGCTTATAAATTACATAAGGTTAAATGATCAATAATAATTGGCCTATTTGCAGTGAAAATATTATTATACTAACATGTGTATTTCCACGATCGACATCTTAATTGACGTAAATTATTCATTAAATAGTACCATTTGGACATGAACAACAAAGTTCAAACATTCATACATAGTCGCGTGCATACGCATATTTGTATATATACATGTGTATTCCTAATTTTATTAAATTATACCAAATCATGTCATACATAATTAACCACGATATAAAAAAGCTATTTACTATGTTCATTACAATATTTTTGTAAGAGTTTTAACTACTTATTCATTTTTTTATATTTGTCCCTAGTAAAATCCAGCAAAATTGCATCGAGCTGGATAAACAAAAATCAAATACAAGACCGAGTTCTCAAAACCATTATTTATCATTATAAACATTCATAATTTTACCATTAACTATATTTACGTACACATACACACACACATATGTATATATATATATATATATATATATATATATATATATATATATATATATATATATATATATATATATATATATATATATATATATATATATATATACATGCATAAGTGGACCGAGTTCTCGAAACCATATAGCCCACTATTCCAATTAATTATACCCACCGATTGAGCTCTCGGAGCCATACATTCGATAACTAGATTAAGTCATAGTACTGCGAGGTTTCCTTAATTTACATGCCAACCTTATTCCATTACTCCAATTCATGTCTAGTTTCACTAAGGGCAAATGTAAAATCATCATTAAATTAGATAAAATAAAGAGCATCATATGTGTGTGTGTGTGTGTGTGTATCAGCATTGCCCAATCTCAATAAATGTCATTTTCATCATCTTCAACAATTTCATTTCATCATTCTTGTTTCTCTATTTTACCAGTAATATCATTTACTATCATAGGCAACATAGTGCCTTATTAGTTTATTTCTCAATCTCAATTCATCACCTAATTTGTAGATTCCTCATTTGTCACATTGTTCAAATCATGTATAAGAATCCTAAATCACATTTATATACTAGTCATGGAATTGATCATATAACCCATTCCAGTTCATAGAGTCATCATTGATAGACCATTTAACTTAATTTATACACATTTGTTTCCATAAACATTTTATAATCATGTATTCTCTTACTATAATTCTAATTTCTCAAAAAGGGTAATTCGAAATAACCAAATATTCATAAACCAAGGGAAATGCATTCTTACAACTAAACAATTCAAGTTTATTAAATTTCACAACCTAAGCTAAGTAATTAACATAAACTAATTTACTAAATAAAGTTTAACCAAGTGAACCATGAAGTCTAATGATTCATCAAAATTAAATTATTTCAATTTCTTTAAATTTTAGTCGCATTCTTAACCAGCCGATAAATGCTTATAATTGATTTTTCCACATTTCTCATTTAGTTTGTACCTAATACTTACTAATTCTAAATATATATTCATAATTACATATCTTAATTGATTTCTTACTTCGCCAAAAGTCTATCAATAATGCTGACTGGCCAATTAAGTTAAGCATATGAGAGATTTACTATTTAGGCTAATGCATCTAATTAATTAACTTTACAACTAAACCCATTGAATAACACAAAATTTACTACCAAAATGAAATTCAATTGATTTAAGCCTTAATAGTTTATTAGCACCCTAAAATTAAGCTAATTTACTCCTTAAAGGAATTTGTTTAATTTTTTGAATATTTATGTCATAAATCCCATCAAACATTTCCACCAATCCATTAATTTGTTACCTTAACCCTCATGTGCTCCTTTCCTTTCAATTAAATTTATTTTCATTAAGGTAACTAACCTTTGAGTATTATGAGCAATTTAAATTAAATTTCTTAACCTCTTAGACCTTGAAGTTGTGTACTATCAAACTCTCACAGTTACTAAACTAAACTAGCCTGAAATAACATGTCTTTCCTAAATTGCTATGATTTCAAAATCGAATAGCATATTTAAACTTGGATCATAATTCAACATCAACTCATAATATATGTTCTAACCAACTAGAATACTACTCAAGAACGAAAACATGACAACATGTTTTGTAGTAAAATTTCCTTTCTCAAATATGTGCTTAATATAAAAAGAAATAGCAATAAGTTATGTCAAGGCACCCTTTTCATGTACTAGAATTAAATCATCAACAAATATTAAAATTCAAAGTCTGGATTCTAAATTGGGAAAGCTATACACCAAATACGTTCTACAAAAATGAAGTCACAGCAACAAACATTTAATTGAAAAGAAAATAGACAAATCTTAACTAATTTTAAAATTTATTTTTAAAATAAAATTTACAGAGGTTATTTTGGTAGTCATATACCCATTAGAATCAATTTCCTGCCTTTTCCTCATCTCTGTTCATCACCATGCTCGTCGGACGATCGCCAGAGCTTCATCAGTGTTGTCGCCATGGAGATCAAAGCCCTAGGGTCCCGCCATAAGTCACTACGTGCTCTACTGCAATTTTACTTGATCGAAAATCAAGGTGGAAGGTCACGGCACTAAAACTTCGATCTACATATAACCAGCAATTGGAGGTAGGTAGAAGGTAATGGGGCATTCGCCTCGCCTTTAAAAGTATGCTGGTGCCGTTCCCGTTGCCACCCACACCAATGTTGACCAAAAATTAGAAGCGATTGAATCGAGGAGGAGAAATTACGATCTTTAAGGCTTCCACCGATTTGGGCAAGACGGTGCTTACGATAGGGATGGGCGGCGGCAAGGGCCATCAAGGACAAAAGGTGATGTCAGATGGTTGTTGGCGCCGGTGATTGACTTCCCGTGCTCCTTTCCCTGATTTCCCCTCTCTCTCTTCCCTTTCCTTGTTTTTTTTATTTTTCTTTATCTTTTTGTAACTTTGTGGTCAGGAGACTTTTGTCTAGAGAATTCTAGGAACTTATCCTCAATTGATATTATTATTATTATTATTATTATTATTATTATTATTATTATTATTATTATTATTATTATTATTAGTACCTATTTTAAATTTCCTATCATTAGTTTCTAATTATTAATTTAAGGACCCTTAAAATAATGCCTACCAATATAATAGTAGATCCTCAAACAACCTAAGTTTTAGGGTGTTTCTTAAGGGGTGTTACAGAACTTATTATCAAAACCATTAAGCCAAGAAATATATGTAGATATAAGTTGGAAAGAATTCATATTACCTAAAGGCAATTGTAAATCAGTATTGAAATTTTGTATTTTTCGTTCCGTTCCAACATTACATTAACATTGTGCTCTTCAAACACCATTACATGGAAGCATAATGGGCCATATTAAAAAAATATTACACTTTTATTTTGGATTTATATGGAAACGATTGAAGAATAGTTCTAGCCCTTCATAGAATAAAGCTCGACCCTTTGCCAAATGGACCCTTACATCGAATAAAGCCAAAGATAGGCTTCTTATCTCAACCACCAACGTACCACATGCATAATACTCACCCAAAGTTCCTTCAGGTAATAGCTGAAATATATATAACATAAAGAATGAGAAAAAATGTCATATATATGGATATGTTCAACATAATAAGATGACTACACATCATACAATGGCTCCAAGTCGCATTATTTCTTCTATTATATTGACTTCAAACTGTGAAGCCATGGTTGGAAATGCTCTTGAATCAAATATGCAATGTATTAGAATAAAAAAAATTAAATGGCAAAAGGAGGAAGCGGAAATGATATGCTTGAATTGAGAGGAAAAATATTATACAACCTAATTCTAGACTTATAGCCTTTTCACAACTGGAACAATGATGCTTGCCATATGTCCAAAATAAGTAGCATGAAAATACCTTACAAATCCAAACATTTTGTTCACACGAGTGAGGTTTTACACAAGTGAATTGGTGTATGAGTTTTTTTTTTCACAACCAAAGACCTATATAGCACATCAAATTAATTTCTTATTACAACATTAATACTTTCTATAAATTCTTATGGATGAATAAATTTATTTCATAATTTAAAAAAATCAAAATTTTATATGTCATTGTTATTTTAGTCCAACAAAAACAATATAAATTAATCTATTAATTAAAAATTTTACTTTTTTCTCCAACTAATGACATATTATATATTAACATGAACCATGGTTCTACGTTACTCAATATTAAATATAGATTAGTACACAATAAATAACCATCAACAACTAAATTGGATACTAATTTAAAAATCAAAAACCTAAAACTCCAAACTAGGATGAAAGCAAATACCCTCCATTATTCCCGATATCCTAAACAGATAACATTATTACACTATCCATGTCTAAATTTAGACAGATGAATGAAATAAATGTCAGTTTGGTTATCTAATAAATATCAATCAAAGGTGAAAATAAACATTTAATAAGTATCAAAAGAGGAATTATACATTAATCGATCCCTAAACATGTTATTCATTAAAAAACCAACAACAGGAATGACCCAATGCACATTTCCATATAATTCATACACAACATCATCCACCTTAAGTTCGAATTCAACCCTAAACCCTATTGGGATGAAAGCAAATAAAACTTACAATAAGAATTCATACATATCTAGAAATTGTACACCCCAATTAGCATCAATGTTGTATAATCACACTACATTCTACTTAATATAAATTATAGGTGAAAAAAATTAATACGTATCAAAACAAGGCTTATGCACTATTCTCGATAACCTAAGGGTGTGTTTGTTTGGTGGTATGGTTTGATTCATTAATGTATTATTCTCTGTAAAATAATATTTGGGAGCATGATTATTTTTATGGTATTTTACTCTGTGATTTTGATCCATGATTTAAAAATCATGGTATTATACTCTATGATTTTGATCCATGATTTAAGAATCATGGATTTGCCTAATTTTAAGAATCACTAAATTGGTAATTCTCCATGATTCTCTGAATTTACTTTTACTATTATAACCTTATAAATTTTACTTTTTACTATAATTAATTTTTATAACTACCCACCTATCTAATAATGTATTTTTATTTTATATATATGTATTTTTATTTGTTTAATTTTTAATATTTTTTTAATTTTTAAATATTATCATATAGTATTTCCAAATATTTTATCGTTAAAATCATATTGTACCATACTATACTATATATTAATGAATCACAGGCTACCACCATCCAAATAGACCCTAAACGAATAATATTATTATACTATCTATCTCTAAATTTAGACAAATGAATGTAATAAATGTCGGTTTGGCTATCTATTCAATATCAATCAAAGGTGAAAACAAACATTTAATAAGTATCAAAAGAGGAATTATACATTAATCAATCCTTAAAGATGTTATTAATCAATGAACCAATAGCAGGAATGACCTAACACACATTTTCATATAATTCATACACAATAACATCCACCCTAAGTTCGGATTTAACCCTAAACCCTATTGGGATGAAAGCAAATAAAACTTGCAATAAGAAATCATACATATCTAGAAATTGTACACCTCAATTAGCATCAATGTCGTATTATCACACTACATTCTACTCAATATAAATTATAGGTGAATAAAATTAATATGTATCAAAACATAGCTTATGCACTATTCCCAATAACCTAAATGGATAACATTATTATTGTAACACCCAAAATTTAGATTAATCGAATAACATGGTTAGTTAACCCAACTCTAAGCACAACTTGATTAAAATAAAATAAACGAGTATAAAAAAAATTAGATAATAATGGTGGAGGAAATGGATTGGAATGAAAGAAGTTTAATAGTTAGAGAACTTAACAAGGAATTTTGCATGGTCAAATTGAATTTTACCAAAACTATGCCATTTTGGTTAGTGGGTTATCCTCTTTTTTTTGCCGCTCTATAGGAGGCACGATGCCCTTCCCTATCACTGCCATATCCCTTCTCTCTTCTTTTTTTTCTTTCTTTTTATTCTTTCTTTCGATCACCCTATCGCCGTCGCACCATCGTTGTCACCCTCTGCCACTGTTGTAGCTCCTCTTAACATCGCCTCCCTCTTCTTTTTTCCTTCCCTTTTGTTGTACTAGAGGAGTAGCCCCACCCTCCTCTTCTTACTTGGGTTTCTTCATTTTTTTCCTTTGGCTACAATTTCCTCCATTTGTGCAAGAGGTAAGTTTCATTAATCATTTATTTAGTGGATTATAGTAGGAATTTAGAGAATAGAGAAGAAATTCAGACCTAGGGATTTTTGGGAAAATTGGAAAAAATATTAGATTTTGTTAAATTCTTGAATTAATTGAAAATTGGAGGAGATAGTTATTCGAAATTGCTGTAATAGTTATCCAAAATTTCTATAAATTATGTATTTATATATTATTCATTTAGGATTTATGTTGACTTATGGATTTATGAAGAGAAAGAAGGTCAAATTTTGGTATGTGCTCATGTAATTTTATTTTTCTTTAAAATTGTGTATTATGTAAGTAAAGGTTTATGGTAGATGAAGTAAGATATTTGAGAAATTATGTTATATGATAAGTGTGAATTATTTATAGTTTTTAATATGTTTTTAGTTTATTTATTCAGTTATTTTGGTTTGTTTTAGGTTGATTTAGAGTTAATTTGTTAATATTTATAATTTTAAGGTTAATTCTGTGTTTTGTTTGATTTTCAGGTTTATTTTGATGTAAAAGGGCTTAAAATGAAAAAAGGGCAAAGTTTAGGGCCAAAAGTGCAAACTTGAAGAATTGATGCAAGAAAAGTTAGCGTCCAGTCCAAAGCCCTGAAACGTGACCACGTGAATTCTTAAAGAGATTCACACATGGCCACGTGAAGAACAAGTTTGAGAAAGCCGTGGCCATGTGAAGTGAAAGAGAAAATTAAGGAGTAAGAATACATGGCCACGTGAAAGGGAGAATTGAAGAAGACATATGAAGCACGTGACCACGTGTGTTCTAACACAAGAAATCACGTGGCCACGTGTGGAAGGAGACTTACATGAGGCGTGGCCACGTGAAGAATAAGGAAAAGTGAGGCGTGGCCACGTGATTTGATTCTCCAATTGCGCAAAGGATTTACGAACTTCCTATTTTGAGCAGAAATTACTTCCTTTTTGGTTTTCAGAGTTTAAGAAGGAATCCATGTCTTCTTTTGCCTATAAATAGCAGTCCAAAACACAGAAGAAGGGAGAATAATCATTCATCATCATCAAGCCTTAAAATTAGTTTAAAGCTTTCTTGTTTTAGTTTTTACATTTGTTGTTTTTACAATTTTTCCAAAACGTTGTTTTTAGTTTTCAAGAATGTCTTGTGAGTAGTTTTCTCTACTTTTGCTAAAGGATACTTGAATCCTTGACTTGTATTGACATGACTTGAGTTTGTTCTTAAATTTCAATACAAGTTGATTATTTCTTGGTTCTTAAAATAGTCTTGTTTTTTCTCGATATTAAATTAATTATTAACTTGATTAAGAATTGGTTAATTAATTGGTTTAAGTTGAGTAATGATTTGCATGCTCTTAGGTTGATTTAATTGGATTAATACATGGTTATAATCTGAATAAGCTATAATTATGTGTTAATTTGAGTGAGTTAAGATTAAGAAAAGTGTAACCAAGAATAGGTGGAAGTTAATTCTCTTGAAAAAGGTTTTAATAGACATCTAGGAAACTTGATTCAGTTATTTATGCTAAGTTTTGAATTGTTCTGAATAAGGAAATTTAATACTTAGAATAATAATCTTGAACAAAGTTATTTGGGTTTAATAAACTGAATTTTCCATAATCACTTGTATGTTTTTGTTTAATTAAGTCATAGCAATACTTGTTAAGGTGGATAGTCCTTTAGTGAAAGTTGTTTTTATCATTGATTTTTAACTCATTCAATTTACTTGTTTCCAAATAGATCTCTTATTTACTTTAGTCTTTGAAATCATTTTAACTTAGTTTTCAAATCATCACAACTTTGGGATTTCTCTTCTCTCTTTACACACAAAATTTGTTTTGAAATTGAAATAGCACATACAAGCACAAGTTTCCCTTGGGTTCGATATTTTGGGTCATAATTTTATTTCCCTATATTACTAAGCCGATCTAGTACACTTGCTAGAAACCAGTCAAGTTTTTTGGCGCCGTTGCCGGGGATCATTGGCGTTTGTTTGTTTACTTTGAATTTAAAGTGATTTTTGTGTGTTTTCTTCTCTTTTTCATCTCTTTTCTTATTTTCTTTTTTGGTTGATTAGTGGTTTATGGTGAGAGACAACCCTATCTTGCCATTAGACCCTGAAATTGAGAGGACATTCCATAGGAACAGAAGAGGCAATATGAACGATCCAGAAATTGAACAACCTATGAATGATCCACCGCCTAGGATAGAAGAGCAACACATACCCCATCAAGCTCCCGAAAATGGGTATCGACCTAGAACCATAAGGGATTATGCTATCCCTAGGTGGAATGAAGAGCATAGAACTATTAGAATCCCTCACCACCAACCCTTTGAGATTAAACCTGCTACCATCACTATGGTACAAAGGAACCAATTTTCGGGTTCGGATATAGAGGATCCTGCACAACATTTGGATATGTTCTTAGAAGTGAGTGACACTGTGCAAATTCCTAATGTATCGACTGATGCAATTAGGTTGAAACTCTTCCCATTCACCCTCATAGGAAAAGCTAGGGATTGGCTTCAAATGCTATCAAATCAATCCATCCACTCTTGGCAACAAATGCAAGAGAAATTTCTTTGCAAGTTTTTCCCACCTACTAAGACCGCCCTCATTAGGAAACAAATTAGTGATTTTCAGCAGTTTTATGAGGAACCATTCCATGAAGCTTGGGAAAGATTTAGAAGACTCTTGAAAAGTATTCCTCATCATGAAGTTCCTATTTTTCAACTGATGCATATTTTTTATGCAGGTACTCATCCATCAACAAGATCTTTGCTAGATGCAGCCTCCAATGGAAGCTTCATGAATCAAATTCCCGAGGACGCATTTCTACTCCTTGATGAAATGGCCACCAATGATGCTCAATGGGCAAGCTCAAGAGCAACTCAAAAGAAACAGGGAGTTCATAATATTGATGAAATTGCAATGTTAAAAGCTCAATTGGAATTAATGGAAAAAAGACATTTAAAAGAAATTAATGAGCTCAAATCTAAAAATGTCTCTATGTTGTCTAATGAAGTTGATTCTTATGCAGGAATTTCGGGACATATGGGAATGAAGAATGCTGAGAATATGATGAAAGAAGTCAATGCCTTGAATCCATATAGCAATACTTACAATGCGGGATGGAGAAGCCATCCAAATTTTTCATGGAGGGAAGGTAATCAAGGATCTTCTTCTAATCCCAATCCTAGACCTCAATTCAACCACAATCAAGCTTCCAATAATCAACATCCATACCAAAACCAAGCTCCACATCATTATCCAAATCAATATCCTTCACAAGCATACCACCAACCACCCAGTTTTCAAAAAACTCAACCTCCCCCTCCACAAGAAAAGAAATCTAATATTGAGGAAATGATTGCAAATTTTATGGCTTCCCAAAACTCCATTTTAGCTAGTCAAGATGCTAGATGGAAGTCACAAGATATTTGGATGAGAAATCAAGAGGCATCCATTAGGAACCTAGAAAACCAAATGGGGCAACTTGCTAGTTCTTTATCCAACAGGGCTCAAGGGACATTTCCATCTAATGTAGACCGAAACCCAAAGGAGGAAGCTAAAGCAATCACTTTAAGGAGTGGGAAAGAGTTAGAAAAGACTGAACTTGGTAAGAAATCTTCTGAAAAGGTGGAATCGACAACGGAGGTAAGTGTTCCTAACTCTGAAAATAATCAAAGAGCACCTCCTACGATTGAGAAGGGTAAAGGTAAAGAAAAGCTTGTATCCACTGTTCTTGATGAATCTCAATTACCATTTTCGGTTCTAGCTAGGAAAGAGAAACAAAATGAACAATTAAGTAGATTTTTAGACATGTTTAAAAAGCTACATATAAACTTACCATTTGCTGAAGCTTTATTACACATGCCTAAATATGCTAAATTTATGAAAGAATTGTGTACTAATAAGAAAAAGCTAGAAGGAATAGGAACAGTTCAATTATCCGGTAATTGTAGTGCTATATTAACATACAAAATTCCTGAAAAATTGGAAGATCCAGGTAGTTTTACATTGCCTTGTGAACTAGGGGGAAATTTTGTTGGTAATGCTTTATGTGATTTGGGTGCTAGTATTAATCTAATGCCTTATTCAATTTGCAGGAAATTGAATCTAGGTGATTTGAAGGAAACCCGAATGACACTTCAATTGGCGGATAGATCGGTAAAAAGGCCAAAGGGAATCATTGAAGACTTGTTGGTTAAAGTAGGGAATTTTATATTTCCAGTAGATTTTGTGGTGATGGACATGAAAGAGGATAGAAAAGTGCCTTTAATTGTGGGGAGGCCATTCTTGAACACAGCAAGAGCTTTAATTGATGTCCATGGACAAACAGTTACTTTAAGATTTAATGAGGAGGAAATGATTTTTAATGTTAATAAAATTTTAAAACATCCCTCATATGATTTTGAAGAATCTATTTACTTTATTGATGAGGTTCAAGAATGTGCCAACACAAAGCAAGAGGAAATCATTCTCAAGGACAAGCTTCAAAATTGCTTAATGCATCCAAATAGAATGGACGAGTTGGACACAAAGGAGAAAAAATTGATACAAATTTTGGAACAAGAGCACAGTGAGGATAAGGAAAAGGAGGATGAACCATCCCCTCCTAAGGGAGACCCTGAACTTAAAACACTTCCATCTCATTTGAAATATGTGTTTTTAAGTGATAATGCTAATCCGGTCATTATTTCATCTTTGTTGACAGATTTGGAAGAAGAAATGCTCATTGGAGTGCTAAAAAAGCATAAAGGAGCAATTGGTTGGGCAACATCCGACTTAAAAGGGATTAGCCCAAGCTATTGTACACATCGTATACCCATGGAGGACGACTTTAAACCGGTGGTGCAACCTCAAAGAAGACTCAACCCAACTATGCAAGAGGTAGTGAAAAAGGAGGTATTGAAACTACTTGATGCAGGTATTATCTATCCTATCTCTGACAGTAATTGGGTAAGTCCTGTTCAATGTGTGCCTAAAAAGGGGGGAATGACTGTAGTGATAAATGAAAATAATGAATTAATTCCTACACGCACAGTTACAGGTTGGAGAGTATGCATTGATTATAGGAGATTAAATGATGCCACTCGAAAGGATCATTTTCCATTGCCCTTTATTGATCAAATGTTAGAGCGATTAGCAGGAAATAAATTCTATTATTTCTTAGATGGATATTCGGGGTACATGCAAATACCTATAGCCCCGGAAGATCAAGAAAAGACCACGTTCACATGTCCTTATGGAACATTTGCATATAGGAGAATGCCTTTTGGTCTTTGTAATGCACCCGCCACATTTCAACGATGCATGATGGCCATATTTTATGATTTCATTGAAAAATTTATGGAAGTTTTTATGGATGATTTCACTATTTATGGTCATGATTTTGCATCTTTTTTGCATAATCTAGCATTGGTTTTAAAGAGGTGTCAAGAAACTAACCTTGTGCTAAATTGGGAAAAATATCATTTCATGGTTAGAGAAGGCATTGTTTTAGGGCATAAAATTTCTGAAAAAGGCATTGAGGTTGATAAAGCCAAAATTGATGTGATAGAAAGACTACCTCCACCAACTAGCATAAAAGGCATTAGGAGTTTTCTTGGTCATGCTGGGTTTTACCGTCGATTTATTAAAGATTTCTCTAAAATTGCCAAGCCACTCTCTAATTTATTGCTTAAAGATACTGCATTTAACTTTGATACTGAGTGTTTGCAGGCTTTTAACCTATTGAAGCAAAAATTAGTTAGTGCACCGGTCATTGCCTCACCCGATTGGAGCTTACCGTTTGAAATCATGTGTGACGCAAGTGATTATGCCGTTGGAACGATTTTAGGACAGCGAAAGGAGAAGATTTTCTACACCATTTATTATGCGAGCCATACACTCACTGGAGCCCAAGTAAATTACACTACTACGGAAAAGGAACTCTTGGCAATAGTCTTTTCATTTGAGAAATTCCGATCTTACCTTTTAGGATCTAAAATTACGGTTTGGTCGGATCATGCTGCATTGAGGTACCTTTTTGCAAAAAAAGATTCCAAACCGAGACTTATCCGATGGGTGTTACTACTTCAAGAGTTTGATGTTGAAATAAAATATAAGAAAGGAGCAGAAAATTATGTAGCTGATCATCTCTCTAGATTGGATCATGCCAGTATCGAAAAGGGAGAAATTTCTGACTTATTCCCTGATGAACACATTTGTGCTTGTTTTACTTATGAAAATTCAGTTCCATGGTACGCTAATATAGCCAATTTTCTTGCAGGTGGCTATCTTCATAAGGAATTCACTTGGCAACAGAAGAAAAAACTCATAGCGGATGCCAAGCATTACCTTTGGGATGATCCATACCTGGTCAAGATATGTCCGGATCAAGTATTGAGAAGGTGTGTACCGAAATCGGAACAAAGAGCTATCATGCACCAATGCCATGGGGGTGAAGTTGGCGGTCATCATGGACCGAATAGAACAGTTCAAAAGATACTCCAATCAGGTTTTTTTTGGCCTACTTTATTTGAGGATGTAAAATCTTTCATAGCCACTTGTGATAAATGTCAAAGAGTAGGAAACATATCCAAGCGAGATGAGATGCCTATGAACAATGTGCTAGAAGTAGAAATATTTGATGTTTGGGGCATTGATTTTATGGGTCCTTTTCCGAATTCATTTGGGTATGAGTATATTTTGGTGGCAGTGGATTATGTAAGTAAATGGGTAGAGGCATTAGCTACTAGGACATGTGATGCAAAAATTGTGCTGGAATTTATTAGAAAGAATATCTTCACTAGATTCGGAGCACCTAAAGCTATTATAAGTGATGGGGGCAAACATTTTGTCAACCATCATTTCAAGACCTTACTCAAGAAATTTGGTGTCAAGCACAAAGTCACAACCCCATACCACCCTCAAGCCAATGGCCAGGTAGAAGTATCTAATAGGGAGTTGAAGTCAATCTTAGAAAAAATAGTAAGTAACTCTAGAAAAGATTGGTCTCTTAGGTTAGATGAGGCCTTATGGGATTATCGAACCGCATTTAAAACTCCTATAGGTATGTCTCCATTTAGGATTGTTTTTGAAAAAGCATGTCACCTTCCGGTCGAATTAGAACATAAAGCATATTGGGCTACTAAATTTCTTAACTTTGATTTGAGAAATGCAGGAGAAAAAAGAAAATTACAGCTCAATGAACTTGATGAAATTCGACAATGGTCATACACAAATGCTGCCGTTTACAAAGAAAAGACCAAACAATGGCATGACAAGCATCTAAGGGTAAAAGATTTTGTCCCGGGAATGTTAGTACTCCTTTATAATAGTCGTCTTCGTTTGTTTCCAGGAAAGCTAAAATCAAAGTGGCTTGGACCATATCAAGTGATGACAATCAACAATTTTGGTGTAGTGACGATCAAAAGCTTAAAAGATGGACGTGAATTTACAGTCAATGGGCACCGACTTAAACCATACCAAATCGGACAACAAGAGGTTGCTGAAGCAACCATGGTTCTTAAAGATACTTAAAATTCGGTTTGGAGAGTCTAGCTGGAGACTCCAAAAACTCAGAACTCCACCTTTCTATCTCTTTTATCTTCTCAGTCAAAATTTGTGTTTTTGCATGTTTATGTGTTTAAGTGTTTTGATTTATGCATGTTTATGATTAAGTGTTGTGATTCATGAAAAGAGTAAGTAAATCAAGGTTTTAAATGGAGATATGTGCATTTAAAAGTCAAGTGAATGGGTATGTATCGAATGGGTATGTATCGAAGAAGATAGGCAGTACAGGCACGTGACCACGTGTGGTTTTCCATTTGCCATCACGTGACCACGGGTCCCATATTGATGAAGTTTAAAAAATATGCATGGCCACGGGTTTTTCTTCATGAAATTTCACGTGTCCACGCCTAAGTCCTCTGTAACAAATTGCATCTTTACACATAGGAATGGGTTTTCTTCTCAGAAATTTCACGTAACCACGGGTTGGAAAAAGGACGAAAAACATTTTTAAAAAAACGCGTGACCATGTGTGTTCTTTTTCAAGAAATCACGTGGCCACGCCTTGTACAAGAAAAATCCCATGCGTGACCACGTATGGTTCTTCTTTGGAACTTCACGTGGCCACGCCCCAACTTGCTGCCTATATACATTTCACGATTTAATGTTTTTGCTTCACTTCTCATTCTTTCTTCACTCTAACCCGTGTCCACGTTTCAGCAGCCCTAATCTTCAAACCGTGCCCATGGATTTCCACTCTCTACCAACACTCATCATCTCCATTAGCTTCCTCCTTCTAATTTTTTTTTTCTTTCCATCATTCATCACTTCGTTCTCTACATCTTCATTATCATTCTAGGGTTTTTGCACCTCTCACACACCATCTCCACTTTGTATTGCAATTTTTGGTGTACTTCTCATTCTCAAGTAAGTATTTACTTTCTCTCTTCCGTAATTACTAGTTGTTTATCATCAATGGTAGTGTTTTGTGCAAATCTAGTCAACAAATGTTTAGTTTTTTTTGGTTAATCTGCACTTCTCATTTTGTGTGCATGTTTACTGTTTTTGCTTATTTGGATAATTATGATTGTTGAGTGCATGTAATAGATGGTTAATATATAATTGGATAATAAACACTCTTGGTCATGCTGTTGAAATTCATGCTCAAATTTATGCTCACAACGTGTTCGATAAAATGCTTCAATGAGTTTTCTTTTAATAAAAACTTTAAACTCCACTCTTTGATTGGCATATTTCTAGTTTGCATTGATGCATGTAAATTACCTTGTGAAAGAGTTGTTTATTTGTTTATGATCTTTGTATTTTGCATGACATATGCTATTAAATTTTCACTTTATCCAACTAATGCATCATACATATTCATGTACTTATGAGCAGTTTATTTGGTGATTAATACTTACATTGTGTTTTCTTTGATTGTAGTGGCACCTCGAAGGACTAAACACCCTGATGTCGCTAGTTCCTCTGGGGTACAAATTCCATCACATGTAGACCGGGCAAAGGTTAACAAATTTGATTATTTCAGCAAGTGCAAATATGTGCAGCCCGCCTACTTAAGTCATTTGTTTCTCAAAATCCCAGCTGGTAATTTGTGGGATTATGAGATCGAACCATTGCTTCAAAACATTGGCTGGGGGGAATTCATAAAAAAGAAACCAAAGGTGTACCCAGAATTGGCTAAAGATCTTCTGTATTCTTTTGAATGTTATTTCAGACGAGATGATTCGGAGGGTACAGTTGGTTTTAAGCTAGGTAAGAAAGGATATTCTTTGTCCTTTACTCAATTTTCTGAAATCTTAAGCTTTATGCCAACTGCTCCCTGGGAATTGGAAAATGCTTCACCTGTGGAAAATTGGGAGAGAATTAAAGATCTTGAATTAAATGAGCCTTGGGTAGGAGGTCAATGCAAGGTACATGCTCTAAGAACTCATGCTTTGAGAATAATTCATCGGTTTTTAGCAAAAACTATGTATAACAACTTAAAGAATGCCGGTACTATTAGTGTCTCTCAAGCAATGGTTTTAAGATGTATGATGGATGGCGTTGCAATTAATGGCGCCGGCATTATAGCTAGTCGAATTAAGGATTTGCAGAAAATGCTGGGTAACATTGATAATATTTCTATTGGATGGGTAGCTACAGTTTTGACAGATGCAGTTAAACATCCAATTTATAGCGAGCCACTCCCAGGAGATTTGCCTTGCATTGATAATAGAATGTTGAAAAGGATGAAGATTTTGATACCTAGACCCCGAGGGCATTGGGCAACACGAGAAGAGTATTTAAGAGAGAATAACATTCGATTTGAGGAGCAACAAGAGGAGCAGGTAGAGGAGCAGCAAGAGGAACCAAATGAGGAACATATTGCTACAGCGGTACCTTCCCCAATTAATGAGCCTGCAACACCAGAATGGGAAGCACCATTTAATCAACTAAGTGGACGGATGGATGCGCAACAAATGCGACTCGATCAAATGCAAGGGCGTTTAGATATACTTCGTGATACGGTCCTGGAAGGAAATCGGAGGGTTGAGCATTTTATTCATCATTTTTGGCAGCGGTTTCCTCCAGCACCACCGCCACCATAGATCATTTGCTGCGGGCAGCAATGTTTTGAGGAGGGGGTAGCCTCCTTTCAGGAAGTTTTTCGTCAACTTTATTTTTCTTTTTCATGAATCAAAATTCTGTTATTTTGTTAATTCTGTCATTTTGTTTTGTTTTGTTTTCTCTTATTGTGTTTTTGTTTTGTTTAAGTTTGTAAAACGTATTAAAGACTTATGTAGTTCACTCTTTTCATTTAATTTGCATGAGAACTTAGTTTGTCCTAGTTAACTTTAAAATTTGAACACTTTGAACTTGGAGATGAAGTATGCATGTTTTGGACCTTTGCTTAGCAAGAGAACATTTATGTTGTTTAATATGTCTTTGGATGGATTAATCTTCAACTTGATAAATATTTATTAGTTTCTAAATTCTTAAAAGCACTTAGACCAGTTTTTGACTTAGAAACACTCAATGCAATGAAGTAGTGAAGTAAGAAAATTTAGAACACTAGAACCTTCCTCATCACCCTTCAAAGCATATGAACAACTCAAGCATCTTAGAAAATGATCTAGGCAACAATTTTCTTGATAAACTCTTTTTAAAAGACTTGTGTCCTACCTTGATAAATCTATCTTTTGTTAAACCATTTTGAGCTTATAAGGGTATGCTTAAGGCGTACCATTAATATTTTCTTGTTACACTTAATATTTTAACCATATAACCTAAAAAGCTTTTATCTCACCCTATGAAATTAGCCACTTTAGGACTAAATGGATGCATGAAAAGAATAAAGTTTTGTTGGGTGTAGTAAGAAAGTTTCAAAGTTATTGATGAAGTCAAATGAAAATAGACCTTGTATTACCTTGATGTTAGCTTATGAGTGCTAGTTCAAAAAAAAAATATTTTGAAAGAAGAAAAAGAGAATTAGCAAATATGAAAAAAGATAAGTGTGGGGTAGTACAAGGAAAAATAGAAAAATATTGACTTCTTGGTGAAGGAGCATAAAGAAAAGCTTGGGATCAAGGCAAGGATGAGCTAAATTTGTATTGTTTAAGTTATTGGGGTGTTTATAATCTATTTGGTCTCAGAGTGGCTATATTCATTTTGATTATCTTTTATCCATTCTTTGATAAACATATCCTCAGCCCCATTACAACCTTTGTAAGACCTATGTGATTTTAAGTTTGATTTGAGTTGTTTAGCGGAGATGACCTACGGGTTCCGGTGCTAAAGGAGAGGCTTATTGTGTTTCTAGAGTTTCAAGCACGAAATCGATTGTATGCTTATGCATTCATATATTATATACTTCATTACTTAGTTGTGTTGATATTTTGATTTTAAAAATTGCTTAAAATGATTTGGTCTTGCACACACACAAGGAAACTAGTTTATATTCTCTTGTTGAAGTTAATCTATTTAGAGTTTATATTAAGTGTTTTTGTTAAAATGCTAAGTTTGGTTTTGAAATTGCAAGGCTTTGTTCAAGTTTGATGGTTTTAAAGGAGGATTTGTTCTAATTTGCTTGAGGGAAAGCAAGGTTTAAGTGTGGGGTATTTGATAAGTGTGAATTATTTATAGTTTTTAATATGTTTTTAGTTTATTTATTCAGTTGTTTTGGTTTGTTTTAGGTTGATTTAGAGTTAATTTGTTAATATTTATAATTTTAAGGTTAATTCTGTGTTTTGTTTGATTTTCAGGTTTATTTTGATATAAAAGGGCTTAAAATGAAAAAAGGGCAAAGTTTAGGGCCAAAAGTGCAAACTTGAAGAATTGATGCAAGAAAAGTTGGCGTCCAGTCCAGAGCCCTAAAACGTGACCACGTGAATTCTTAAAGAGATTCACACGTGGCCACGTGAAGAACAAGTTTGAGAAAGCCGTGGCCATGTGAAGTGAAAGAGAAAATTAAGGAGTAAGAATACATGGCCACGTGAAAGGGAGAATTGAAGAAGACATATGAAGCACGTGACCACGTGTGTTCTAACACAAGAAATCACGTGGCCACGTGTGGAAGGAGACTTACATGAGGCGTGGCCACGTGAAGAATAAGGAAAAGTGAGGCGTGGCCACGTGATTTGATTCTCCAATTGCGCGAAGGATTTACGAACTTCCTATTTTGAGCAGAAATTACTTCCTTTTTGGTTTTCAGAGTTTAAGAAGGAATCCATGTCTTCTTTTGCCTATAAATAGCAGTCCAAAACACAGAAGAAGGGAGAATCATCATTCATCATCATCAAGCCTTAAAATTAGTTTAAAGCTTTCTTGTTTTAGTTTTGACATTTGTTGTTTTTACAATTTTTCCAAAACGTTGTTTTTAGTTTTCAAGAATGTCTTGTGAGTAGTTTTCTCTACTTTTACTAAAGGATACTTGAATCCTTGACTTGTATTGACATGACTTGAGTTTGTTCTTAAATTTCAATACAAGTTGATTATTTCTTGGTTCTTAAAATAGTATTGTTTTTTCTCGATATTAAATTAATTATTAACTTGATTAAGAATTGGTTAATTAATTGGTTTAAGTTGAGTAATGATTTGCATGCTCTTAGGTTGATTTAATTGGATTAATACATGGTTATAATCTGAATAAGCTATAATTATGTGTTAATTTGAGTGAGTTAAGATTAAGAAAAGTGTAACCAAGAATAGGTGAAAGTTAATTCTCTTGAAAAAGGTTTTAATAGACATCTAGGAAACTTGATTCAGTTATTTATGCTAAGTTTTGAATTGTTCTGAATAAGGAAATTTAATACTTAGAATAATAATCTTGAACAAAGTTATTTGGGTTTAATAAACTGAATTTTTCATAATCACTTGTATGTTTTTGTTTAATTAAGTCATAGCAATACTTGTTAAGGTGGATAGTCCTTTAGTGAAAGTTGTTTTTATCATTGATTTTTAACTCATTCAATTTACTTGTTTCCAAATAGATCTCTTATTTACTTTAGTCTTTGAAATCATTTTAACTTAGTTTTCAAATCATCACAACTTTGGGATTTCTCTTCTCTCTTTACACATAAAATTTGTTTTGAAATTGAAATAGCACATACAAGCACAAGTTTCCCTTGGGTTCGATATTTTGGGTCATAATTTTATTTCCCTATATTACTAAGCCGATCTAGTACACTTGCTAGAAACCGGTCATTATACATCAATATTTGAGTATTAAATAAATAATATGAGATGATTTAATTAAATTATATGGGTTTAAATTGCAAATGGTCAAATAATATATATTATGTAAGTTATAGTTTTTAAAGAATGAATTAGGATTATATAAAATTAATATTATAAATAACTAATTAGATGCTAATTAGAGTTGTATATGTGATAAATGTTAACTTTAGAGTTTTAATTTAAGTTTAACTTAATTGGTGTACACCTAATAAATTATTAAATGGTTAATTTACAAGCTAAATTATTTAAGAGGCTTGATACATATGCTTGGATGAATCTTTAAAATTAGGAATGGTATGTAAAGATAGAAAATTAATTATGAATATGTTAGAATTTGCTTTGGCCAAATTGTGCGTGAAGTAAGGATTAATGGCATATTGACTTGGATGAATTAAAATGGTTGTGTTTGAAGTTTTATAACCATTCTATGAAAATATTTATAAATAATGCATTTAGTTAGCTAGATTACATATAGTACACCTACAAATACCCATTTGAATTAAAAAAAATTAGAATAAATTATGAAGGTTTCTTGAAGTGAAGAGAAAGATGGAAGAAAGCTTTAACTTGAAATTTGTTAGAAAAGAAATTTAAAATAAAAGTTTAATTACTTAAGACAAAACAATATTGTACAATTATTTATATAGATTTGAATAGTTATTATATTTGCACTTAGTAAAACTAGACAGAAATTGGAGTAATAGGATAAGGTTGTCATGCCAATTAAGGAAAGCTAGCAGTATTGCATCTTAATATGATTATCGGATTGAATGGCTCTAAGAGCTCTTTCGGTGAATTTAATTAATTAAAGTTTTGGACTAAATGGCTCCGAGAGCTCGATCCATTTATGCATGTGTGTGTGTGTGTGTGTGTATATATAGTGGTAATATTATGAATGTCAATAATGAGAAAAATTTTGAATGGATTGAATGGTTTCAAAAATTCAGTCTCGTATTTAAATCCTATTTATCTAGCTCGATGCAATTCCATTGGATTTTACTTGAAAAAAATATAGAAAATAAATAATAAATGCTTAACGAAGAAATTGAGAATTTTTAATTGAAGGTAGTTAGTTAATTATTCATTGAATTGTAGCACTGATTACACTTTACTTTGGCAAAATATGAACCAATAAGTGAGTTTTACAAGTTTAAATTCCATATAATGGATTTATTGCCTTTATGTTTAGAAATAAATAGAAATATTTGTGTTTGATAATTTGTAAAATTCTAAGCATGTTTTAGTTAAATATTTTATATTATTGAAAAAATAGAATTGCTTAAACACCACTAAACAAATTGCTTAGCATGTGGTTTTCTTTCTGCGCATAGACTTAGAAGAATTTTTAAGTTAGGTGGAAGAGGATTTACAGCAAAATCTGAGTCACATTAGAAAGAGTGAAGAGATTTTGAGGTCAATGCACTGATGGAATATGACATGGTATGAATGTGATGATAGCACAGCAGAAAAACAAAAATTTTTATCATACATATCATACAATTCCAAAGCAAGAAACGAAACATGCAATTTTAGGGTTGTAGAACTTACAACTTTTGATGCCTTTTAAATATTGAATTTGGTGATGGCCAGCAACTAAGATGACTTTATCTGTCTTAGATCTCGATCACCAATGCCAAGGAACAGCCTTTTACGCCACTCCCTCTATTCTCACACACACACACTTGCAAAGATGGCCTAAAAAGAGATTGCTAGCTCTCTATAAAGTATTATGTAATGGCAATTGTTTGAAGCTACAAGACTTTGATCTTGTACTTCTTTTAGGTGATATTAATGCCCAAGAACACAAGAAAGAGTTCTTCCTCTTGTGTGTTTCGGCCAAGAGAGAAATGTAAGAGAGAGAGATTATTTTTCACGCCAACTTAGTGTCACTTAGGGTTTTTATTTCTTTATATATATATCATTATCTTTTTGGTAAGTGTTTGATTTGAATTTAACTACTTCAAGATAATTAATTCAACCTCAATCACTTCCTAAAAATAAGTGACATATATTAATTCAAACTCTTTTGAATTAATTTGAAATAAAACATAAGACATTTTAATCAAATTAATCACTTAACTTGGAAATTCACATGTGCCGAAATTCCCTTTTTATTTTATCTTGGAATTTCGGCTAGGTCATCTCCTTTTTAAGTGTTTTAATTTGATTTAAATATCATTAGGATTTAATACTCAATTAACTTAATTAATACAAGATAATTAATTAATTGAAATTAAATCTTGTGGGCCGAATCTCTCTCTCTAATGGATCAAGGTCCATTAGCAATTTTAATGCCCATTACATACATTAATTTAACTTTAATTAAAAGCCCAAATTAATGTCCAATACTTTATTTAAATATTTTAAGTCCAATGCTTTGTGTGCGATCCTATAGGTCCATTTAATGTTGGCAATGAATTAATAAATTAATTCAAAGGCTATATATATTCTCTAGCAATATATTATAGCATTCCAAATTAAATAAAAATGCATATGGCATTTAGTGACCTAATGCAATTTTGCATAGTCCCTTACCCATAAATATCAAAATTAATATAAGGCATGGAACTAGTCATCCTTATATATATTAATTCCTTTATTGATATTTCAGTGACACTAAACTCTCAGATAAATAATGATTACTCATTATTTCATCTCGGTATGGCCATACACTTCTCAGTTCACTGATCAAGTGGCCGGTGATATTTTCTCTCTTATCGAGAGGGGTAATCCCTTCACTTCTCTCATGCTCTCTAACATCAATAAATGCATACCCAATCATACCCATACTTGTCACTCTGTTACGAGCACGTTAGGTGTATGTCAAAGCACACATTAATTCATAAAGAGTTTCATAGAGATTTTAGGTCTAAGAACTCCAATACAAAACTTGCATATGAGAAACACTTATGACTTGTACCATGTAGTGTTCTCATGAGCGGATCGAATCCAGATACCATGTTCTTTAACATGTATCTATGATCTCTGATTGACATTCTTGTCCTAATGATCCGTAAGACAGAACTCATAATATCAGAGAGAGCATACTAGTCTTAATTTATTGTTATTCCCATAACAATGACTGACTAGGGATATTTAGAATGATGTCTCATTTGTTTCAAGGTCTTGCAACCATGTGCCTCACACATGATAACTTAAATCGAAACAATATTCTTGGATAGTTTTATCAATTGATATGCACAGGAATACAAAGGATAAAACAAATGCCTCATTTTATTAATTTAAAGTGCTTTATTACAATGCATTGGGGCTAGGGCTTACACTAACATGCACGACTCATTTCCTTTCATTATCTTTTAAAAATATTTTGGCATGTACACCGTATTATGGTCATGCAAATTTTATGTATACATTTTTATGAGTATTGATGTTGTAAATTAAATTATTATGGAACTGGTTATGTAAATTATAATTGAGGATAAGTAAAATACTATATGTGCCATGTTTTAGGTTGATTGAGATAGAATTGTGAAATTTTACAGGAAGGGCAAAACTTTGTGTTGGGTTTAAATTGGAGATGGATGGTAAGATAGGTCAAAATAGAAGTGTATTGAGGATTTTCTTGCAAGGGGTTTAGAGACTTTTTAGAAAAAACTCTACCGAAATTTTTATAAAATAAATAGTATTTATTAATGTGAAGGTTTTTCAATAGATGATTTTATAACTGGCTTTCTTAAAGGAACCTATGCCCTGGGTATGACATTTAGTATCTTGGTCTTTTAATTGATCAAGTATAGGGTATTATAATTATACTATTCATGTCTAAATTTAGACAGATGAATGTAATAAATGCCCATTTGGCTATCCATTCAATATCAACCGAAGGTGAAAATAAACATTAATTCAATAAGCATCAAAAGAGGAATTATACATTAATTGAGCCCTAAACATGTTATTAATCGAGGAACCAACAAGAATGACCCAATGCACATTTCCATATAATTCATACATAATACCGTCCACTAAGGGTAAGAAAAAAACCAAAATTTAGGTTAACCGAAAAATCGATCCAAAACTGAATTGATTTTTAGGTTAACCAAACCGAAAATTTAGGTTTGCAATTTTTACTTTAAAAAAAACGACGATTAACCAAACCGTTAACCGATCTATATACATTTTATAAATTATATTTTAAATTTTACACTTATATTTTTCAATATTTATATAATTTATAAATATTATGATATATAACTTTCTAAAATATTATTAATTAACATATTTTTAATAAATAAACATTAAAATTATCTTATTATTATTATTATTATTATATATGCATAATTAACACTTTGTTGTCAGTTTCATATTGAATATATTTAATTTTTATAATTAATTATGAAATTTTTATTTTTATTTTGATTCTTTTAATGAATATTGTATTTAATTTGTATTTTTTTTTCATTTTTAAAGCATTTTTAACTATTAAAAATAATATTAAAAATTGTATAATTTATTAAATTTATATATTAAAATTTTTAGTGGTTAACCAATAAACTGATCCGAAAAACCAAGTTAAAACTGAAACCGATAAAATGGTTAACCGAAATTAATGGACTGATTTAATAAATTTGTTAATGGACTGATTAACCGGTCCATGCTCACCCCTACCATCCACCCTAAGTCAGGATTCAACCCTAAACCCTATTGGGATGAAAGCAAATAAAACTTACAATAAGAAATCATACATATTGGAAATTGTACACCCCAATTAGCATCAATGTCATATACATTAGTATACACATCTAAACCAATGTAATGTTAGTAATTAGTAATAATTAGTAAAATTTAAATTAACAACCATGCATTAAGACTAGTAATATTTATAACATTGGTAATTAGTAATTTGTAATTAGTAATTGATGACATTAGTAATATTTATAACACTAGTAATTGATGAACAATAATGCAATATCTAAATTTAGTACTCCCTCTGTTTCAAAATAGATGACGTTTGAGAAAAATGTACAATAATTAAGAAATGTAATTAATTCAGTATTAAAAGACTTTGTTACCCTTATTATATTAATTGCATTCACTAATAAAATTTTGTCTTTTTTCAAAATCAATTAAGGATATATTTGATAAAAATTAATTAATGTGTCTTGATTATATTAAAACGTCATGTATTATGAAACAAAATTTTTTTCCTTAAACGTCATCTATTTTGAAACAGATGGAGTAATTGATTAATACATTAATTGCATTAAGACTAGTACATTTATAACATTAGTAATTGATGAGTCCGCGCCCTTGCCACTTGATGATTTCTCATGCAATCTCGAAGACTTTAATGGAAACTTTGCATCCTTACAGTTTGACGATTTCTCATGTAGTCTTGAAGACTTTCATGGAAATCTTGCATCCTTGTAGTTTGACAGTGAGTTTGTATGTTGCTCACGAGTTGTAAAACTCGGACCATCCTGCTCAGCCGTCGACTCTCAACGAAAGCACTAAATGATAAATCACAAAATTTCGTAAAGAGGCGTGCCTCTACTTTATGTTAGATGAAGCAGGTTGGAGAAATATGGAATCAATTCTGATTGGGTCCTTCAAATGGAAAACCTGAAACAATGCTTAGCTCGGTGAACTCAGGCTTCAGCACTCCGATGCTCAAGTCAGCTATCGAGATAAAGGAGAATAGATAAGTTAATTGTGAGAGAGTGTAAGAATGGATGTCCTTCTAAGAGTGAAACCTGTTATTTATAGTTTGGAAGGGCTTGGAGCAGTGTGCGCAACAGTGTTTTTATTTTGTGGCAAGCATGACCTATTTCTTTAGGCAGCGGTGATTGGACAATGGCGTGTGTTCAGACCTTGTCAGTGAGATATTCAATCCGATCGGATAGCCTCGATTACAGAATTTTCTCCCTCAATTGGAGGGATCTTAGTGGGCTTCTTCTTGGGCCCCTTTCTATGATATTGGGCTGTTAGTTTTGCTTTTTAGGGTGTTATCAATCACCATTAGATAGGTATGGAGGTTTAATACTTGCCATGTCTAATACAACCGAACCCGGGCGAGAATTACTAAACATTGCATTTCCAATTCCCATAATCATCAGCAAAATGTCGAATTATACTATAATCATGTCATGACAAAAATGAGTGGCGAGATTTCCAAGCACAATTTAATTACCCAGCCAAATATCCTTCAAAATTTTGATTTTATTTTCACGCCCTACGGCCCAAATCAGCCCATTGCCAACATCATCCCAAACTATGGCAATGCCTCTCTGAAGTGGGGAAACACACCCGTGATTGAGGGGAGCTAATAGCGCCCCCACTTATTTTTACTTGCTCCTCAAAATTTTGAACCAAAGAACATCCGCATTTGCAGCCAATTGACAACCAAGCTTGATGAATAAAAAGCAAGGTTCTGACGTTTAGCCTTCCTAAGACCAAAGCCACCTTGTTCCATAGGCTGACAGGCTTGCTTCCCAACCAATAAGGGGGATGCTGTAATTAATCTGGTCACCGCTCCAAATAAGTATTCGAATAATTATTTCAATCTCATTACAGAAACTGCAAGGAAGATAAGAAATTTGCGTTGCATAATTTGTAACAGCAGGCAACACGGACTTTCCAAGGGTGACACGGCTAGCTAGGGAAAGGGTTTCTGAATTAAACCCATCCAGCTTCTTGCTGCTCTTCTCAATGATGTCCTGATAGGTGGGAAGCCTCATCAAGCGGCATCTTATGAAAGAAATAAACATGAGACTTCGAAGCACTAACTTTATGGCCCGAGCTGACCCAGAAAGAATTAAGGGCATTCTTGATCACTGTTGATTCTATTGGCCTTTCTTTGCATAAGAGTTTGAGACCGGAAATATTTTATATTGCAATCACCTCTAGCAATCCAACCGCTTGTGATATTCTTTCTTTTCAGTAACTGCTAAACACATTTTTTCTTTTCTCATGTGACGATAGAGGCTTCTATTAGAAACCCATTGCTTTATTATATCAAGCCAACATAAATTACTATGAAGCTAGCTATGAGCCATAATTAACTGCACAATCCCACTATCTCTATAATCATATAAATTACAATGAGGCATTGTTAATTTCTCATCAATTCCACTATATAATCATACGTCCATTATTCAAATAACCACCATAACAAGCATTATACCTCTTAAAACCTCCTTAAGGTTGGAATTTGGCTATGCTTGGCTCAATTAATTATTTCATATTTTACAAGTTTTTTTCTTCATTAGTCGTATACTGACTTAATTATCGGAATGGTTATACATGCAAGTAAAACTGAAAATAAAATATTTTTTCTTGCCAATTGTTTTGCATATATAGGCCCTACCCAACAAAGCATTTAGTAAATAATCGAAAATAAAAATTTATTTAATTAGGATTATATTAAGTTGAGTGACAATCCACAAAAGAAAAAATTGCACGTAAATTAATATGGTAAAGAATTGGAAGTAGGCACTTCAGTCATTCTGAATTTATCGTACCTATCCCACCAAACATTAACCAATTTCAACCTAACTTCAGAAGTTTCCAAAGACCTCGAAATTCTTTTTTATTATAACAAAATCTGAATGAATAGAATTTTTTACCTCCTTATTATTACACACGTGGAGGAGAACAAGGAAATACCACACACGGATCTGCACACTAAATTTTACAATATTTTCGAAATTGAACAAAATTATACTGTACAGATCCAATCAACGCACCCATCTCATCTCTTTCTCTATTCCTCTTCCCTTTCAACCTAATCTTCATACCCTGCAATATAATCAGAAAACAATTTAAACAAACGAAAAAAAAGAATTGAGATGGAGGAGATCTTAGTGAAAAATAAATAAATAAATAAATAAATAATATTACTGTTGAAATTCTATATTGATGTAAGAAGCAGAAGAATTGGCAATAGCTCCGAAGGCGGTTTCCGACAAGACAACAGTGGTGCCGGAGACGGAGGGCTGATTTGGAGTAGAAAGAGCATAATCAACAATCTTTACTTGAATTGTCTTATTAGGTTGGCAAGAACTGGCATCCGTAGCACTAATGCATCTCACCAGATATCCTCTGCCACAAGATGCGCCATTGTCCCATAATCCATCTCCGGCCGCCGCGAAAAAATTATTTGAAGGAAATTGCGAGGCATCGTCGCCGTAGCACCTGGTGGCTATGGAAATTAAAAAAAAAACAGAGAGAGAGAGAGAGAGAGAGATTAATGTTAAGTTCAAAAATGAAGGCATGCATATAAATTGTAGTTTCGGCGAAGGGTACTTACGTAAATATGGAGAGGCATAGTGGGCAGCGGTGCCAATGTCTGCGTGAGAAGGTAGATGAAGATGAGAGATGAGAATGAAGATGAAGATGAAGAGAGATGAGGATTGAAATGGAATAGTGTACATTTTGATTTGTTTTGGGGCAAAAATGGAAAATGGGAGTGCATGGTTGGATATATGCTTTTTATTTTTTTTATTTTTTTTAAAGAAAATTGATATTTGGAAGTCAACGGACTATTAAATTGTAGTTTTGTTTGGACGGCTGTGGGCCTCTTCAACGCTGCTCTTTCAAGACAGTATAACGCGCTTTTTGTTAGACATCACATTCTTTATTTAAAGGAAGAGAGATTTCAAAAAAAAAAAAAAAGGAAGAGAAAATCCCAATAACCATCATCATATTTTAAGTACTTAAATTAAAACTTTTCTACTTTAAGTTGTTTTATTTTTTATTTTATCTTGCATGATTTCGAAAAAAAAAAAACATACATGTACAGTTAAAATCGTATTAATAAATTTTAATTTGTCGCCAATTTAAAATTTTAACGGAAAATGTAAAAATAAAAAATTTATTTTTGTAACATTTTGATTGATCAGCTAGATATACAATTCAAAAAATATCTAAAAATTTTTTGAAATTGTTAATAATTTTTTTTAATAAATGTCAAATTATTTAATTTTATGCTTTTATTTTAACTGTACATGTATTTTATTTCAACTTTGCTATTTTAACCGTCTTGGGCCTTTCTTTCCCTCTTTCATTCTCTTATAAGCCCCCGACCTTCCTTTTACTGTACATGTGCTTTGGAAACTCCTATGGAGTATATATTCTTTAATGCTGAATATGTCTCATGTGTATATAATTTTTGACAAAATTTTATTTTTTTTATTTTTCCAGTGTCGGCATTGGAAATCATGACAAACATTCCATTAATCACAAACCAATTAGAATACAGTATGACAAGAGTGCTGCAATTTCTCCCTCAATCCAACGATCCGATCTCATTTTTCCCAGTCACAACAATCCCAACCATTACTCCTAGTATTACCCCGCAAACGGCCCAGTCCCTCATCAGCGCGCTATCAGCAATCGTAGCACAAGCTCAACCTCAGCCATTACCCCCGCAAAACACCAATATGCCTCATCCTTCTCAGCCTCCTGCTCGGGAAACCTTCTCCCCAGCATTACCTCAAAACCTCAACTCCACTATCACCCTAACTACCGAACAATTCAACCGCCTCTTGGATGACATAATCCAAAGGCAACAAAATCAAACTACCCTTCAATACCAAGGCAATTTTCGATCACCCCTCTCCCACTAAATATTAGCCGTCCCATTCCCCAATATTCGCCTCCCTCACCTCAAAACCTACAGCGAAAATACTGATCCCCAAGCTCATATTGACCAATTTCAGCACACTATGCTGGTCCTCACGGCCGACGACTCCGCCTTGTGCAAGATCTTCCCCCAAACCCTGGCCGACTCAGCCCAAATCTGGTTCCGGAACCTGCCATCACATTGTATTCAGAACTTCGAACAGTTCAGTGACATGTTCGTCGCCAAGTTCGTGGCCACCATTCGCCCCAACAAGGTGTCTGCCAATCTGAATCTGGTACAACAGGAAAAGGGCGAATCACTACGTGCCTACGTGAAAAAGTTCAACGATGTAGCCATGGATATACAGAACCTAAACCTGGAGGTCGCCATTAATGCCCTAATCCGAAACACAAGGTGTCAGGATTTCAGCGACTCCCTAAGCAAAAAACCACCGAACGACTTTACCGAGCTAATGTCCCGAGCACACAAGTACATCCGCATGGATGAGGCTCGGCATCTCCGCCATGCCTCCCATAGGTCATGGGCGTCTGAGAAGGGGGAGGGAGACAGCACAAGGTTCACTCGAGAAGGAGGAAATCCTAGCAAGGCAGACCAAAAGAAGTACTGAGAAGGCAACTGAACTACCAGGTTATATGCAATCACCACTCCCCGCCCAAACAACAAAAAAGATGAAAGACTCGCACCCCTAACGGCATCTCGAGAACAGATTTTATCTTGGTTAAAACAGAACGGACAGGTTAATTGGCCAAAACCCATGAGGGAAGATCCGAACCGAGACCAGAACCTCTATTGTGCTTTTCATAGAGACAAAGGCCACGAGACCGAAGAGTGCAGGCAACTCAAGCGAGAAATCGAGCACCTAGTTTCAGAAGGGAGCCCTTGCTCGTTTCACAAAGCAAGATGAAAGAGAAAAAAGACAGAGGTCGCCATCTCCTCAACCGAATAGAACCAATGGCAGAAGGCGAACACCCGCTGGAGTCATACATATGATCGCCGGAGGTGAACAATAAGACCATTCCTGGAAGAGGAAGTCCAAGGAGGTCATGTCCGTTGGGCGGGGAACAAGCACGACCACAGGTATGATCCAATTTAAAGTGGCCGATGGTGGACATGTTCGGCATCCCCACACAGATGCCCTAGTTGTTGAAGCAATCATTCAAGACTTCCTGGTTCAGCGAATACTGGTCGACACAAGGAGTGCGGTCAACCTCATAACATCTCAAGCATACCGAGCATTGAGAATGTCAGACCACAGGCTCGAGGAAGTCAGTGTCCCCCTTATTGGTTTGTCTGGAGTACCTGTCCAGGTAGAAGGGCTAGTAAATCTACCCATACAGCTCAAAAATGATGCGGTGGTTTGTGCTTGCCGGGCAGATTTCATGGTGGTTGATATTTCGCTGTCTTACAACATAATATTCGGCTGACCCCTACTGTCTGATGTGGACGCCTGTATCTCCTTGAAAAACTTGGTGCTTAAGATCCCCACAGAAGAAGGAGTGGCCATTTTGAGAGGAAATCAGAAAACGGCTCGAGAAACATACTTAACCATGCTCAGAGGGGCCAATAAAGGCCTGCCCCTTGACACGATAGATGTACCAGAGAAAGAAGAATGAAGGGCAGAGCTGGCAGAAGTGCTGCAGGTAGTCGAACTCGAGCCAGGTAAGAAGATTCAAATATCTGCGAGAAAGACAGGGGCGGAGAAAGAAGCTCTACTCTCAACCCTTAGAGAGTTCGTGGATGTTTTTGCCTGGCGAACCTCGGACATCCAAGGGGTCAAAAAGGACTTAGTTGTTCACTTGCTAAATGTTCGGCCAGAATGCAATAAGCAAAAGAAGAGGAATCATGCCCCAGAGAGACAGTTGGCCATCGAGCAAAAGACGGCAACATTGCTCGATAGTGGTTTCATCAGGGAGATATTCTATCCGGACTGGCTGGCAAATGTGGTTCTTATCCGAAAAAGCAGCGGCAGGTGGAGGATGTGTGTTGATTTCACCGATCTAAACAAAGCATGCCCGAAAGATTGTTATCCGCTGCCAAACATAGACACACTTGTGGACTCAACAGCGAGGTTTGAAGAGTACGCCTTCCTTGATGCCTCAGCAGGCTACCATCAGATCCCAATGGCCCGCGCAGATAAAGAGAAAACGGTGTTCATCACCCACAGGGGAACCTACTGTTATCAGGTCATGTCCTTCGGATTGAAAAATGCAGGGGCCACCTACCAAAGGCTGATGAATAAGTTGTTCGCCGATCAGTTGGGAAGAAACATGGAGATCTATGTGGACGACATGATTGTCAAAAGCCGAGCCTCAACAGACATGTGCACCGAGCTGAAGGAGACTTTCCAAAGACTTCGGAAATCAGGCTTGAAGCTCAACCCTGAGAAGTGTGTCTTTGGAGTCCAGTCTGGGAAATTCCTTGGCTTCATGATATCGAAAAGGGGGATCGAAGCAAACCCGAAAAAGATCAAAGCAATCATGACAATGGATCCGCCTAGAATAGTTCGAAAAGTACAAATGCTAAATGGAAGGATAACAGCTTTGAGCAGATTCATTTCATGCTCGGCTAAACGGTGTTTGCCTTTCTACTGAGCCATCAGAAACCTTAAGAACTTTACCTGGACGGAAGAATGCCAACAAGCATTTCAGGCCTTGAAGCAATTCCTTTCAACCCCACCACTGCTCAGCAGGCCATTAGCGGGCGAAGTCTTATACCTCTACCTGGCTGTCTCAACTGGTGCAGTTGGTTCGGTGCTGGTCCGAGAAAAGGATGGCCAACAGTTCCCCATTTACTACACTAGCAAAGTACTTCAGGGAGCCGAGCTCAATTACCCCATCCTAGAGCAGCTGGCCCTCGCACTCATTACAACAACAATAAAGCTCCAATCGTACTTTCAGGCGCACACAATTTCGACACGAACAAACACAAACTTACGAAAGGTGTTATAAAGGCCAGAATGTTCTGGCAGATTGACAGAATGGGCCGCCCGTCTGGGAGAATTTGATATTCGGTATGAGCCACGGACATCCATGAAAGCACAGGTGTTAGCTGACTTCGTAGCTGAGTTACATGAACCTGTTCCCGAACCAGAGAAAGTATCATGGAAGCTATATGTTGACGAGGCCTTGAGTTCGGAGGGAGCAGGGATCAGAGTAATTTTGATGGGTCCATTGTTAATCCAGATCCGAGCCATGGCGCACTTGAGCTTTCCAACTTCCAACAATGTGGCAGAATATGAAGCCCTTTGTTACGGGCTGTAGTTGGCAAAAGAAGTAAAGCCGGATAACTTAGAAATATTCTCCGATTCCCAACTGGTGGTCAGTTAGCTGAAAGGAAATTTCGAAGCTAAAGATCGATCAATGATCCGTTATAAAGAATTGACCTCTGTCCTATTAGCCAGGCTTGAGAAAAGGGGGGGAGCTTGGTCCATCACTCAGATACCCCGATCAGAGAACACAGAGGCAGATACTCTGGCAAAGAAGGCTAGTATCAATAGCAAAGACGACAAGCTGTACAGGAGATCTTTCTCCAATTCGTGGTCCTTATGTGTGAGCAATGAAGAAGGGGATTACGTCCTCAGAGAAATTCATGAAGGCATCTGCGGGGCCCACGAAGGCGCACAAGCCATATCCCAGAAAGCTCTCTTACAAGGGTATTATTGGCCGACCATGGAGGCTGACACGAAGACTCTGGTGCAAAGATGCGACAAATGCCAAAGGTTTGCAAACATCCCACACCAGAGCTCGGTAAAGCAGACACCAATCCACAGCCCGTGACCTTTCGCCCAGTGGGGCATTGACATACTGGGCCCTTTCCCCCGAGCAAAAGGACAGAGGTGGTTCCTGGTGGTAACGGTGGACCACTTTACCAAATGGGTAGAAGTAGAGCCACTTTTAACCATTAGATCGGCGAACATTCTCAAGTTCCTGAATAAAAACATCATAACAAGGTTCGGTATCCCCCACTCAATTATATCTGATAATGGCAAACAGTTTGATTATCAGGCTTTCAAGAACTTCTGCTCGGAGCTGAAGATCCAGTTGAAGTTCACCTCGGTCTACCATCCACAATCCAACGGGATGACCGAAATGACGAACAGGACTATCTTATCCGGACTCAAGAGAAGGCTTGAAGAAGCCAAAGGCCTGTGGACCGAAGAGCTTAACAATGTGTTATGGGCTTACCGGACATCGCCCCGGTCAGCAACAGGTTTAACACCGTTCGCGCTCACATACGGTACTGAAGCAGTCATTCCCTGTGAAATAGGGATGCGAGGAGTCCAAGCATCTTCCCCCAATGAAGAGAACAACGTGGGTCTAATGTATAATTTAGATCAGCTTGAAGAAAGGAGGGAGTACGCTCAGATACGTTCCGCGGCATACAAGCAGCGCATGGCGGCTTACCACGATCGTAAGATCAGGCCAAGGTCATTCAGAGTCGGGCAAATGGTATTGAAAAAGGTGGTGTCCGCTCAAACATCGGCAGGGGTAGGCAAGCTGGATCCCAACTGGGAATG
The DNA here is from genome assembly GCA_037975025.1 of Excoecaria agallocha. Classification (NCBI taxonomy): domain Eukaryota; kingdom Viridiplantae; phylum Streptophyta; class Magnoliopsida; order Malpighiales; family Euphorbiaceae; genus Excoecaria; species Excoecaria agallocha. The sequence goes on from CM075818.1 coordinate 30,520,678, forward strand.
ACAGTACATAATCTGGGAAGTAAGTCAGAACGGAGCATACAGGCTAGAAGACGTTGAAGGAAAACGACTCCCGCACTCCTGGAACGGACTCAACCTCAAACCATACTATCAGTAGCACGGCATTCATCACGCCATACCTTGTACTGGTTCATGTTTCACCTTCTTTGATTTTTTATCGTGTCATTGTTTCTTATTCTCTATCGCAATTGATTGCCATGATGTTCTATCCTCAATGAAAGTCCGGCAGATGTTTCTGCCTGCCGAACACAAAATTAATGAACAACATATTCTGTGCAAAATACTTTGTCAAATTTACAACAGGATATATCCGCAAGCTCGGCATTGTCGCCAATAAAGCTCTGTCTATCAATCAAGTTCGGCACTATACGCCGCTAAACTTATTAGCAAGGCTAAGTATTCCTATTGTTAAATGGCTCGGCACTTTCGCCACAATCGCCTTATCATCAAGTCAAGTTCGGCACTATACGCCGCTAAACTTATGAACAAGGCTAAGTGTGCCTATTGTTAAATGGCTCGGCACTTTCGCCAAAATTGCCTTATCATCAAATCAAGTTCGGCACTATACGCCGCTAAACTTATGAATAAGGCTAAGTATGCCTATTGCTAAATGGCTCAGCATTTCCGTCAAGATAGCCTAATCACTAAAATAAGTTCGGCGTCATTCGCCGCAAAACTTGCAAAATCAATTACACTTAAGGAAGAGGCTCGGATTCATCGTCTTAAAAGCCCGAACCTCTAATAATGTTCAATCCCTCTAAGTACGCTAATTACACCGACCTAAAGCCGCAGTCAGCCCGATGTTCCGAATCCCTTGAAAGATTCTTCCATCCGATTTACGCCTAATATTATAAAATACTAGTATATATTAAGTTAAATCACAACTTAAATTATTAGTGCTATTGAGTCTTCTTTTTCTTTTTTATCTTTTTTTTTTGGTCCATTGATTCTTAATATTTAGTTTATTATATATATATATATATATATATATATATCCAAAGCCAAAATTCATTCTTAGAAAAACATATTTTATATCGAAATTATTTAAATGTTTGAAGGTTTAGAACTTGTAAGTAGGGTGAAGGAATGAGAATGGAAATTCAATGGAAAGAAACTTCCCCACAAACTTTTTTAATCCATCCAAATTACAGAGGTCATGGGCTCCACAGAGCAGAGAAACACTGTTTCAGTTAAAAAGGATGTTTAAATATAAGGATATAATAAAAGATAACGCTGAAAATCAAATGAAGCAACACTTGAAATTACAAGTAGAAATCATGATTACAAAGAAAATCCTAGTGCCAAGCCCTCTGTTTAAAATAACCCTAAGCTACTGTGTGCCTTAAACAAAGCCCCTTCCCCTGAGGACGAGGAAGGATGTCTTAGTAGTACGATCCCTCGGACACAGTGAATAAAAACCACATGCATTACTCCAACTTAGGTCCAAGCAGGAAAAACCAATCCTGCTAATATTTCCACAGACCTAATGGGAGACTATTTTGATTCTCTCCCTTTGCGTTCCCATTTGTTAAAAGAAAAGAAAACATCATAGAAAATTTAATCTTTTAGTTTACTTCCAAAGCTTCCTCAATGACATGTTCTTCTCTGTCTCCTTCTTCATGACCTTTGCAACGGCCATCTCAAAATCTTCCTGCGTCACATGCACCCTTCTCTCCCTAAGAGCAAACATTCCTGCCTCTGTGCACACAGCCTGTGATTGCAGAACAACACAACACAAGTGATGCAGCCATACAAAAATTATGTGATTGCAGAACAACACAACACAAGTGACGCAGCCATACAAAATTAAGTTCTAAGCCACTTTCAGGCTTCTGCTCATGTTCTTGTCTGTTATGCCTAAACAACAAAAATTTGTAATACCATTTATTCCTAAGGCTAGGAATAAAATCCTATATGGTAAAATGGCAAAAAACCAGACAACTATAGATCTATAGCGAAACAAACTTATTGTGAACTGCAGTCCCAACACCCACCCACCCTCCCCCCCCCCAGCATATTTGAAAAGAAGGCCTTATTCCACTTTGAAAGTGCTTCATTTTGACACTGCTTATAACGCCTTGACGACTGATTTCGTGATATAATAACATGGATCAGATGCAAGTTTGCACCCAGATTGGGATCCACACATCCAACGCAATTAAATAGCAACTGAGCCAAAAATTACATATGCATATTCAAGTGGGTCTGATCAATATGTGGAGAAAAATTACCTTGAGCTCTGCACCAGATGCACCATTCATCTTCTCTGCAATCTTCTTCAAATCAATCCCACGCATTAAGTTCATTCTTCTTGAATGGATTTTCAGGATATCGAAACGTGACTGCAAATTCATTAATCAAAACATTACTCTTTTAAATCCAGCTGAAGACAGGAGAGTCAAACCAAGGATAATGAAGCATACCTCCTCATTTGGATTTGGAAATTCTATCTTCCTGTCAATTCTTCCGGGCCTAAGGAGAGCTTGATCAAGAATATCAATCCGATTAGTCGCCATCAAAACCTATTCAAAAGTAAACAGAGCAGGTAAGCCATATAAAGAATGTATCAAAAATAATATTCTACAATCTTCTCAAGGTATTGAAGGTACCTTGATCTTGTTTGATGCTTCAAATCCATCCAGCTGATTGAGAAGCTCCAGCATAGTGCGCTGCACTTCACTGTCACCATTTCCACTTCCAGATTCCATTCTAGCAGATCCAATACTATCAATCTCATCCATGAAAATGATGGATGGAGCATGCTCCCTGCAGCAAAATTGAAAATTAAGAAATCACAAGTGAAAAATTGGAAATATAATGCAGAACCATGTAACCAAGCAGTCCACTCCAATTAAAAAAAGCCTTCTGACTAGGCACACGTAAAACACCCACAGCATATATGAACTTGTCAGTCAGTATTAGCATCCAGGTGAGGATGCAGGTATGTGGGTGTTTGAGTGGGTATACGGGTGAGAGAGGGAGAGGGAGAACCTGGCCATGACAAAGAGTTCTCTGACCATTCTAGAACCTTCACCAATGTACTTCTGAACCAATTCAGAACCAGAGACTCTAATGAAAGTGCAATCAGTATGATGTGCTACTGCCCTAGCTAATAGTGTTTTCCCTGTACCAGGAGGCCCATACAGAAGAACACCCTGCCAAGAGAAAGAAAACGAGATTTAGACAGATGCTGTAAAACAAAAAAAATTAATTAACATACTAATGGTGCAATAACATTGTCTCACCTTTGGCTGAGCAATTCCAAGAGACTCAAACAATTCAGGATGTTTAATTGGAAGTTCAATAACCTGTAACGTTTTTTTTTTTTTTTTTTTTAAGGAAAAATTATGATGTTAGTTATGAAGCCAATCAACAGCCATAAATTAACAATCAAGAATAAATGAAGTGGATAGAACAGGTGAAAGTATATAACCATACCTCCTTTATCTCCTTAATTTGTTGGTCAAGACCACCAATCATGTCATACGTAGAATCTGGAACCTTTTCAACTTTCATTAGGTTGACCAATGGATCCACTTTGCTTGGCAAGATCAAGTGAAGAACATAGCTGTCATTGCGAAGGGCAACCCTTGTCGATGGTGTGATCTTTGTGATATCAATATTCTTATCAATGTCAACAACATATTTTCCTTCCGGATGAACCTGGAAAGCAAACAAGGATGTAAATAACAGAAGCATCCTAATTTTTATATTAGGTTCATGCAACATATTCAATGATATGGAGGTTTTCTTCTTTGAAAACAAGACTCGACATAGTATGCTAGAGTTCCAAAATGTCATGCATGACATGCTGGTGCCATATGAGTCTAAGACCCTTAGATCCAAAGATGTCAAAAACACCTCACTATATGTTATTAGTATATTATATCAACGTAAAGAAGTGAACCCAAAATGAACATATTAAAATCACATAAAACAAGAAAATGTGTTATAGACAAGAAAGCTTCAAAAATAATATAAAATAGAACTAGTATTACAAAACACCTACCAAACAGTACGATTTGTAACATACATAACAAAGCTTTTAACTATCAATTTTGTAGTGAATAATGACTTGGGTTTCTCATTTGACCAAAGACCACTGATTCCTTTATGCAGATTGACTTATTCCACAAAGATGCATATACCATATGCAACCCAGGCAGTTCATCATAAATAAGGTTTTTGAGTTTGCCTGGTTCAGGCCAACGTAACTGTGGTTTTTGAGTTAGCCTGGTTCAGGCAATATCTAAAACAAGACATGCATAAAAAACAACAGGCTGGTAAGGAAAAGGACTATCGCTCAGATTATGAGATACCAGTAATCTTATTTAAAAAAAACTAACACCTTTGAACTACATAAGCATGATGTCTGCATAGCAAACACTGATAGTCAACATAGGAACAGCACATGCATAGAAGTTGAAGAAACTCAGTACCTTAACCAACACCTTATTTTTCCCCATTACTTTTACAACTTCACCAACATATGAACCAGGCTCCTGCAGCAACTGTAGCTCTTCTCTAAGCATCCTCACTGGCAACAAAAAAAAAAGTATATACATATATATATACACACATAATTTTAGTAAATGCAATTGCCATTTGAAAGATTTAGAAGCTGCATTTTAAGTTGCTAGTAAACTAGGAGAACAAATTGACATAGAACAGCAATGACATTCAAAAACGAGTCAAGAAATCGTAGCCGTATATGTCCCCGCAGACTATGATATCACTACCAAATAACAAGTAACCAGATAATAGAGGTAATGATTAGCCATAGCAAGGAAAGGCAAGAAGTTGCTAGCATTCAGTTGCCAGATGCTCCAAGAATATGGGCATTTCAAGTAAATATAGAAGCACAACCTCGAGGGTAGCTGGCATTCAGATCTACATAACATAAGCCTTCCGGGATTTGCCATTCAAATCCAGTAGACTTGTAAAACTGCGTTCAACTAAGCCGAATAGATATTTCAGGAGCAGCAGAACGCCATGAAGCTCACGGCAAAACTCAGTACTTAACCGTAAACTTAATTAAATACCTCTTAACAGAATATGTGGAAGCTGAGCTCGGGAAAGCAAATCATTGAAACTCATTTAGTGCAGCTCATTGAAAATCCTGTCTAATTGACGCAATTCCAGTTCAACAAATATCGATAATTAAGCACAACAGCTATTTTGTAGATCGAAGCAGGTACGAGATAGCTATACCATTCCATATCAATTGCTATCATCGAATTCTAAATCCCAATACTCGTCACAAAGTCGACACATTTACCGAGAAAATCGATAGCACAAAACCCTAGCTACCAAATTCATAAGGCAACCAAACGAAACCCCAAAAACCCAATTCAAATGAAAGACCACAAAACCTAGATTCATAAAAAGATGAGAAATTTGGAAAGCGTACCCCTTGAATTGAGCTCATTACGCTGGGCTTCAAGACGATTAAGATTGTGAGTCTTTTGACGGACCTGAAGCTGTAGCTCATGGATATGTTGGAGGTAGTATTGCCTGAGGCCCTCCCCTTGCTTGCAGGCGGGCTTGGCGGAGCATGTCTCCTCAAATAACATAGAATCTGGTTGTTTCATCTCCACTCCTGCAGTCGCCATTATTTGAGATTTGCAGGTGTCTGTGAAGATTGAGATTTCAATTTTGCTAGGGGTTTTCTTTGAGAACAAGTCTGAGAAATATGCGATCTTTTCGGTTCTTCTACCTTCTTTATGCTCGGGAAACTGGTTGGCCACATTTATATGCTCTCTTTTTGATGGGCCTTAACCCGTTTGCATATCCAAGCCCAATTTGGACTATTATTGTATTTTACTGAAAAATTCATTGGCATTTTTTTCCTAAATTAAATCCAAAAAATTACTTATAAATTAAATTAGTGGCATGATTCCATGTAAAAAGAAGTTACACAAATATGATTATAGAAGATATTATACCCTTCTGTAATTTTATTTCCTAGGCAAAAACATATCATTAGGTTTGGTATATAAAGCGATCGTACCAGTCTATAAGTTATTAATACACAGAATATTATGACACAATATAATTTAAATTTTTTTAAAATATAATATTTAAAAATACTGTATTTTTATAATTTTTTTATGTTTTTTAGCCCTATATTATTGTATAGTTTTATTATAAAAATGACATAATTGCTCACAATTCTTAAAAATATTAATTGTTTTGATAACTGCTAATAATTTTAATAATTTTTTTTATCATAAGATAATATTTAATATTTTAAAATAATTAAATAAATATTTTGTTTCATCCTATGATTGTCCCCCATTTTTTTTCAGTATTGAGTTTTATCTGATGTTAACATTTCTACTTCTTAATGATGTTTGAGAATTTTCTATATAAAAAGAAAATTTCCAGTAATCTTTTTAAAAATATAAATAAAATGTTTCCAATTTTTTTTTAAAAATATATGCAATTCTCATATAAATAAAAATAAACAAATAAAAAAATAGTTCCAAAACTTAAATACTCCAATTTTTTATAAAAAATAAAATAACACATAAAAAAGAAAAATTGAATATTAACATATTTCATACTTTACCAAATAAAATAAATAATAACATATAAAAAGAAAAAGTTTAAAAAGAAAAAAAAAATGAAGAAATTGTTTTTTTAGAAGCATACCTTGGTGGATAAAAAGAGCCACAAATGAACTATAAAAATTTAAAAATAAAACAATGATTAAATAAATAATTAATTAATTTGGAATGTGACTCACATTTCATAATGTGAGAATGTAAGAAAGAAATGAATAATTAATACAATTGGTTAAGGTAAATATGAATTTATTGTTAAATCAATTAAATGATACAGTAAAAAAAAGTAAAAGTTAAAAAGCTAAAAGAGTGAAAGTAATTTTAGACAATAATGTATTTTAAAATTAGGGGCTTTAATTAACGATTGTTTGATGGCAATTCACATTGGAGCAGCAAAACAAAATAATTAGTTATACACAAATTTTAGCTTATACATCAGACGAATGAAAATGGGAAAATAGACTTGCAGTTACTGGGTGTGCACACAGTACGGTACAAATCAAAAATTTACAAATCTTTATACTATTTTGAAATTTTAGATATTTTAAAAATTAAGTATTATAACTATCTTGAAAATTCGGAACAATTTGGTACAATTTTATAAAAATTTAATACGGTTCTTTAGTTCTATAAAAATTCAGTACGGTTCTTCAATTTTTTCAGTACAAAAACAATACCGTAAAATACTATTCGATATTTCGGATAATTCAATATTTTAAAAATTTTGCAAAATAAATTCACAAAATGATAAATACTAATACAATTAAAATATATCAATAAGTATAATTAAAGTTTAAGTCAAAGTATATTAATTAAAAATTAATATTTAATAGTCTTTCTATGCATTATGGTGATACTAATTTTAAAATCTTGAGCAATATCTAAAAAAAATACATATTTTAAATATTTAGATCACAAAAAATATAAACATTAAATAACAAATTTAAAAATTTATACAAATATAATAATGACCTTATTCAAACTTTTCAAATTTATCGATTGATGCCTCTGAAACCAAAAATATAGTTGATTTTAATCAATTTTGGTAATAAATAAAAACTTTTGTTGTAATCAGACTTAAAGAATTTCTAAATTTATCTAAAGTCCTTCCTCCAATGCTAAAAGTTGATTCGGAAGCTACAGTCGAGCAATGAACAACCAAAATATCTCTAGCAATTTTAGCCAAATTTGGATAATTTGACTCATTTATCTTCCACCAACTTAAAATATCAAAATTATGAGAATTTTTACTAATTTATCAATCAAATAAATATCAAAATCTCCTTAAAATAGAACTTGCTTCTTATCCTCATTTTCCAAAAATCACGCATCAACATCATCATCAATTTCATCAAAATTTAGTGGTGAATCTATAATTTTATCAATATTAATTTCTTCCATTTTTTATATTCTTTTATCAATTTATTTGAAATAGCTGTCATTTTAAAAATTAATTTTTCCGATTCAAGCTCGCCATAAAAAGTTGTGTAGTTAGAAATTAAAAATTTCATTTTGAATCTAGAATCCAAAACCACAATTATAAAAAGAATAATATTCATCTTGTTAATCGAACCCCAATACTTATAAAATCAAAACCATTTTTATCCCAAAACCATTTTTCCATTTTTATTAAAAAAATCAAAACCAAAATTCTAAAATACATACCTGAATTGAAGCTATAAACCTAAACCCAACAACTAGAATTCACTATCTTCTTTGATTTGGGTCTGGAACGCGCAAAAAAAATCAAATTGAAGAGAGGTGAGGGAGAGCGAGATTTAGAAAGAAAGAAATAAAAAAACAAATAGAAAAATCAATGAGAAAAGAGGAAGGAAATGTAAATGGCGAAGGTGGTTGAAGAGCCAGATGAAGCGAAAGACAGTGAAGATGGTTGAAGCGATGAAGAAAGAAAGGGGGCAAAGTTTGACTGAAAAAGGAGACTATAAAGGGACAACTATCTTAAACATAATGCTCTCCTTTAACTTTTTTCACCTCACTCAAATAATTTATTTTTTAATATTTTAAAAAATTATAAATTCTTTAACTTCAATTTTTAATTCCCTCTTTGAACTTAAATTTTCAAGTTTAATTTTTAATTTCCTCCATAAGCATAAGAATTTTAAAGTTTAATTTTTAATTCCCTTAATAGAATTTTATTTTTTTCTTATTATTTTTAAACATACAACTAAAATTTCATTTTGTATGATAACTATATATAATTATATTATTAATTTACGTATCCATATACGTATTTTGTCAATATTTCATTGAGTTGGTAAATTTCATTATATATAATAATTGTATATAAATTAATTTACATACTCAATTACTCATATAACTATTGTACAAAAATAGATAAATATTAGTTCAGTAGTACAAAAAGTAAATGAAATTAATTGGTAAAATGTTTATATACTCCTATAATTACATCAATTGGCTAAAATTTTGGTATATATAATAACTATATATAATTACATTATTACTTTGCATGCTCATATAGTTATTGTGGCAAAAATAGATGAATATTAGTTGATTGATACTAAAAATAAATTAAATTAATTAGTATGATTATTATATTCTTATATAACTATATAAATTTCATTATATATAACAATTGTATATAATTACATTATTAATATTCATACTCGGTTACTCATATGGCTATTGTGCAAAAAATAAATGAGTAATAGTTGAATGATACTAAAAGTAAATGAAATTATTGGAAAGATAACTATATACTCATATATTTATATTAATTGACAAAATTTCATTATAAATAATAATTGTATACAATTATATTTTTAATTTACATACTCAAATAATTATTGTATAAAAAAATAGATGACTACTAGTTGAGTGATATTAAAAATAAATAAAATTAATTTATAAAGTATTTGTGTGATAAATTACTTATCTTATATATCTATATAAATATTTATATAAAAAAAAATTAAGCAGTAGTTGAGTAAAATTAAAGATAAATTAAATTAAAAATAAATTGTTTTAGATCCATATTCATATAGATAGAATAATTATTATAATAATTAAATTTATCTTATTAATAATTAAAATATTTAGTTTAATTTATTAACTAATTATTATTTAATTTTGTGCATTAAAATATATAATACAAATAATTATGAAGTTAAATTTATATAATACATATAAAATAGAAATTATAAATAATATATATATATAAATTATTAATATTATATATAATAATTAATATATATCAATTCTTTCGGACAATTCAGTTTTAAAACAGTTTAGTACAGTTTAATACGATTTTCGATTTTATTCTAGATAAAATATCAAGATCCACTTTAAATAAAGTTAATGATACAGTTCGGTTCAATTTTAATAAAAAAATTAATAATATAATTCAATTAAAAAAAAAATTTTAATAATTCGATTCAGTATAGAAAAATTTTGATTTGTGTATACCTCTAACGGTTATAGACTCACGGTAGAGGTATAAATTAAAAAGGGCCGATGCAAAAAATGTAGAGAATTGTAGGGCTAAAATGCAATAACAACAATGTTGCGAACTTCGAGGAGTAAAAGACACGAAGTTACAAAAAGAACTGCAAAATAATGATAGTATGGTAAATTTTGGGGAAAGAATAGGGTTATTTTAGTAAAAGGGGAGTGACTATTAGAAGTCTTCTTCTGGCAAACGAAATGCCAAACAAATCTTCTCATAAATCGAAACCCCAAAGTGTCTGTCTCTTCTTTCTCTGTGCTGGTGTGCTGTTCGTCGAGCGGCAAGCCGCCGTTGTACTTGCATTTTTGGGGATAATTCATCGAATACTATCTTCGAATTACTATTTAGTTTGTTGTTTTTGGCGGGAAGAGATGTCAGGAAAGGGCGCCAAGGGTTTGATAACGGGCAAGAGCTCTGCTGCTAACAAGGACAAAGACAAGAAGAAACCCATCTCTCGCTCTTCTCGCGCTGGCCTTCAGGTTTCTCTCCTTCTTGGTCTTGATTTTACTGGATCGTTTAAGGGTTTCAGGGTCTGAACTTGTGTTGGTTTTCTTTAATTCTTGAATTTGTGTTTAGCGTTTGATTTAGTTTTAACCACTTGGTTTTGACTTTAGATTTTCCTGTTATTTCCTTTTATAAATGTGATCTAGCTGGAAATTTTTGATGGAGAATATGGCGTACGATTCCTGTGGACTTCGTTCCAAAGTTTGAAGTTATGAGTTCATACTCTTGAGGCTGCCAGGGGATGCTTTGGGATTCTTAGCAAAACTACAAAAATAACCCCCGACCTTTGTTTTTTTTTTTTTAAATTTAAACTCCCTTCCCTTTTTTCATACAAATTAATCATCTAAATGAAATTTGGAGATGCTATAGGGATCCACTTAGTACCAATAGTCCAAACATGTAGATATTGTGGGTCCCAGTAGCAATTTTTGCATCAGATTTCAGGGTTTGAATTTAAAAGAACTTTGTAGATCGCAGTTCGAATTGTAGGAAAAAAAGATGGTTTTTATTGAGAAGATGCCCAAATATTGGGGTTTCTTTTGTAATTTTCCCAAAAAGAATTGGGAAATTGAAAGTTAATATACCTAGTGGTGAATTAGTGGTACTCCTGCCGAGCCAATTACTCACTTGGGAAACAAGCATGAAGAGGAGCTGGAAATTATTGATCTTTTGAAGGGAGTGTAAGCTGTAATAACTGTATCCATCTGCACTCCTTCCCTGTTTCTGTTGTTCTGGTGGGGTGTGAGCGGCACTTCCAGATGATTGAACTGTTAGTTGGCTATGCATGTTTGCATATTCTCTTTAGTGTGTGTTTAAGTATTTATGAATTGCAACCTCGCTGGAGGATGCTGAGCCTCAAGTGATGCTGTTGCTTAAGGCACTTGTGAACATGTGCTTTGGTTTAACTTGCAGTTCCCAGTAGGTCGGATCCATCGGTTGCTGAAGACAAGAACCACAGCTCATGGAAGAGTAGGAGCTACAGCTGCTGTTTATTCTGCTGCTATTTTGGAGTATTTGACTGCAGAGGTGTTGGAGTTAGCAGGAAATGCGAGCAAGGATCTCAAGGTGAAACGTATCACTCCTAGGCATTTGCAGCTTGCAATCCGTGGTGACGAAGAGCTTGATACTCTGATCAAGGGTACCATTGCTGGTGGTGGAGTCATCCCTCACATTCACAAGTCGCTCATCAATAAATCTTCCAAGGAATAACTCTGATCCCCAAGGAGAAAAGAATTTGTTGCTAAATTGCCCATGTTTCCCATAATCATGCATTTGTTTGAAACCTGCTTTGAGATTAGGGTCGTGGATTTGTGTTTAAATTATTAGTTTATACTTGTTCTTGTCATTTTAGTTGGACTGTAAACATTTCTTATGCGTTGCGGAGGCTGGACGATTACATTCATTTGACAATTCCAACTGATGTTGTAAGATAGTTGAACTTTTCACATTACCCTGATGGCAGACCCAACAAGAGTATCGGCCCAAAATGATGCACTCAAAACTACTGGGTTCTCTTTCGAGTGTCTTTGAATAGGCTGCACCAACCATTAGCTGCTAATTGCTAAATATGAATAGTTTGCTAACATGGTTTAATGGAGGACACCGTAAAATCTTTCAGATGCGGCAAGATTAGAGGTTGTCTTATTGTTTTTGCACCTTTTACACCTTTTACACCTTGTGCGGGTGAGTGTTCTATCGGTGGCATTGAATGACATAGTATAATATAGAGTGATAATATTATGTATATATTTTTTATTTTAACACGTTGGATTGAAATACAGATTTAATAAACAAAAAGCGATAGTCCTAGAATTTAATGTATGTTAAGTTAATAATACTACTATTTTATTCAAATTTGAATTTGAACATTTAACGTATGTTGTAAATAAAAATATAGAAATTTAATGCAATAAATTAAAGAAGGAAAAAAAAAAACTAACTATTGCAATTCAGGAATTTGGAAATGATTTTGACTTATTTGTTAAGATGTTTAAGAAAATGACTATGTTTTAATAATTTTTTAATAAGAGAGAAGCCAGGAAAAAATGAAAAATAAATATCTTGATAAGATGGGAAAATAAAATCAGGATAATAGAATATAATGAAAAATTTAAATACTAAGTCAGGATGTTAAAAGAATAAAAATCAAGTTAAAATTAAATTCATGATTTTGAAATCACGAGTTCACCTCCAAATACTATATCTAATCAAATATCATACTACACCGCGCTTCATCATACTTAACCATCATCCAAATAAAAGGGTTAAAAATTCTGGATATGCAGCTTGAATTTCCTTAGAATTACCAAGGAAGATGAGGACTAAATATGCGCTAGCAGTTTAGAAACTAAACAATGGAATGAGAGGGTTTATTTTCCTTGTCATTTAATTTTGAGATAACGGGTTTTTTTTGCCCTCAAACTATTCAAAATGGAGTGAAAATGTTCTTGGACTTTTTTCCAATTGATTTTTGCCCCAAAAGTCATTAAAATTGATGGAAATTGTCCTTATTTTAGACAGAAAGTACAGCAGTCAAACGGTATTAATGATAGCCAATAAAATGATGACATATCGACACTCATATGACAATCTCTCATTGTCAGTATTAGTTAAAAATTAAAAAATATATATATTACATTCATTAGATTTCTATCAAAATACAATTATTTATGTTCCAATACCAATTAAAACCTTTACTTTGCAAAAATTTTCAATTTAGTCATTTTTTACTTAATTACAAAATTGCCATTAGTTACTTAATTTTCATTTTTAATCTATTAATTGGCCTATAATTTATCAATTGACCCTTATTTTAATATTTTCATATAAAATTATATTTTGGTCCTTCAAATTTTCTAAAAATTTATTTTTAGCTTGTTTGTTCACTAAATTATCATTTTACCCTTTTAATCATTACCTTATTATTTTTACTCATTAACCTCAACCTTTGAAAAAATTATCGTTTTGCCCCTAAACTTTTTATTTCTTTTCAACTAGGTCTTTTTTCATTCTAAACTTCATTTTCTTTTTACACTTTTTCCTTATTTTTTCATTTGTGTCCCTAGTACAATTCTGACAGAAATTATCAAACCAGATATACGGGACGTAGATCTCATAAGGCCGCAGTACAGACTGAGAAATGGTCCAAAGGGACCATTTCTCACAGAGCAGAATATAAAATAGATCAGATACTATGAAAGATCATACGATTCTATCATAACAAAACAAGTCGCCATGACTTACACTGTGGTATAGGTATCCCTGTGGCTAACCAATCATATTCCGATCTAAATTTTGACCATCTGACTATTATCAAGGGCAATATTTCAATTAATTTTCATTTACTTTTCGGGTTACTGACATTTTTTTTTTACTTTTTCAGTTCAATAATGCAGTCAATTACTTTTTCCAATACTTTTGCATAGTTTGTAAATTATTTGACCATAATTCACCATTTTTCACTTAATTAACGAATTATTTCATCATAATTCAACAAATACACCATAAACATAATCTAATTCTCTTCTAAAAAATTTTTAAATAATTTTCATAAATTCTATAAAAATTTATGGACACAATTCTTGATTTCTAGGTTCATTTTATAGCATAAACTATCAAAAATACTCAAAATTTACCATGATTTTCTTTAGGGAACCATTCGGCCCCATAAGGATATTCACATTACATATTCTTTTAAATCAAATTGAGTATTCTAATAGCTATATTAAAGGCCTTAAATCATTATTCTAAGGTCAATTCCAATTATGCATGCATATTTCTTAGTTTTCCCTAAGTTACATAAAGGGAAATCATGCTAATTCAAGGGAAATTGAAGGATTTAATAGCCATTAACCTTTCTCACAAACTAAGCTCTGCTTAATCTTCCTTTTTCTTACCTTTAACCTTGGAAGATTGGCCACCATCTTGACAATCTACAAAGGGCCAAGTTCTTAAACATAAGGAACTTTACCTTAATGATGTCAAATGCTCAAATTAACTACATAAATAAATTTTAGGCACCTAAAAATACTTGTAGGCACCCTTAAATAAATTTAAAGCCTTGATTTTCTCTTACCTCACTTTAATCCTTCTCATTTTCACACTTATTTTCTTTCACTTTTCTTACTCAAATCAAGGAGTAGGGGTCTTAAGAGTCTTCTAAGGAGATAGAATTTCACCTAAGATGATTGAATTTGGGTGAGGAAGAGAGAGAAAGCTTGAAAAATTTTGAGAGGAAATGGTAATGGTGGGTTCGGCCAAAGGAAGAAGAAGAGAGGGCTGAGGAGATGAGGTCATCTGTCCAAAAAATCCTCTTTCACCTAGCTTTTATAGGGGCTGAATGGGTTGGACTTTGGTTCAATTAAGGCCCAAAAGCCCAAATAAAGCCTATTTTGCCATTTTTAGGAAATTCTCTTACTTTTCAAATTCAAATCACTTCAATTTTAATTTCATCATTTTTATAATGTCAAAAATAGGCTATACACAAAATTTCAACCCAATCAGAGTTTATTTTTGGTCCGATTCAATCAGATCGGTTCGATTCAATAATTACCGGTGTCACTGAAAAATTAAATTTTTACATCCAAAATATTCTACATATCATTTTCGTTATATCTAAAATTTCTGGCAATTTTTAGAATTTATTTGCTATTTTTAAAGATTCGGTCAAATCTAAGTCAACTTAATTAACTTTCGAACCGAACCACTTTGTTTTTTGTATTTTTGACTTTTGGAGATCTATTTGATTTCAATTTTACTTTAAATTTTAACTCCGAACTCACTGTAACCAATATTTTTCGATAGTTAAATAAAATATTTTTCACTTCTGGATGTATTTTTTACTCTTGGAAGTACTATTCACTACCGAAAAATATTATTTACAGATGAATCGATGTTGAGGCCATTACAAAATCCATTTCAACAAAAGTTCAAAATCGGCTAAAAATCAAACCTTTAACACTAGAATTCAAAACAACATAAAAAAAAAAGAGATCCAAAACCTATTAATCAAAACAAAATAACTTTTATAATATAAATCTAAAGAGAGCATACAAAGGAAAAGAAAATAAATCATTGGCTGATCACAATTCGCTGGTCATAAACAATTATGGCTTTGTTGCCATCTTCTTCACATATGGGAAAATAAATAAAAGATGGTGAAATTAAAGGATGAAAAGAGAGCCGTAAAAGGAGTGGATCGCTGTTGGTCGCTAATTGAAGAAGTCATTGAAAGGGGCGGCACCAGAGCAAAAAGTTGCAAGAGAAAAGAAAATAAAGGGTTAGGTTAGGGCAACAGAAAGCATAAATTTGAAAATTTCTATAGTAGATAATTTCTATAAGGACAAATAAATCTAAACATTTTAGGATATATTAAGAAATTTTTTAGATTTGCAAGGTTTTTGTGTTTGAATGTCTGAAGAAGAAGAAGAACACGAGAACGAGAAAAGAGAAAAAGAAGAAAAGAGTTTTTTTTAAATGCCAGGTGAAAATTATAATATATTTTTTAATTTTTAATTAATACAAACAAGGAGAGAAAATGGCATATGGGTGCTGATATCATCATTCTATTGGTTGCTATTAATATCGTTTGCTAGCTGAATTTTTCGTCCAAAAAAAGTGTTTGAATGTCTGAAGAAGAAGAAGGACACAAGAACGAGAAAAGAGAAGAAGAAGAAAAGAGTTTTTTTTTAAATGCTAGGTAAAATTATAATATATTTTTTAATTAATGCTAACAAGGAGAAAAAATGTCATGTGGGTGCTGATGTCATCATTCTATTGGTTGCTATTAATATCGTTTGCCAGCTGAATTTTTCGTCAAAAAAAAGAAGATAATTTCCATCCATTTTAACGACCTCGGGGGAAAAAATGGACCAAAAAAATTAAGAGGTATTTTTACTCCATTTTGAATAGTTTGAGGGCAAAAAACCCCTTGACCCTTTAATTTTTCAGAGTTGTTTGCAAAACCTGTATTGGAAAAGAACAAAAATAAAACACTTGCTGCTGCCAAACAACCTTTTATAGGCAATGAGAAGTAGGGGTGAAAAAAAAATTGAAAATATGGTTAACCATAAAATTGGTCCGAAATCGAACCAATTTTTACGGTTAATCGATCTGATGGACTCGATTACGATTTTTAATTTTTATATTTTTTTGTTAATAGTTACGGTTTAAATTTTTAAATATCAGTTAACTATTAGTCTACAGTTAACTGGTTCATATATATATATATATATATATATATATATATATATATATATATATATATATATATATATATATATATATATATATATATATATATATATATATATTATGCCTTAATTTTTTATATTTTCCTTAAAATTTATATAATATTTTAAACTAAATTTATATTATGTCATTTTCGTTAATTATAAAATAATATTTATATATAATATCCATTAAATTTTTATATATGTTGTTTTTTTTTATCATATATTGGTCATATTTTACTTAATAATATTTAATTATATTTTTATATTTTAGAGTTTATATTATAACATTTAATATTATCCAAAATTTTATTTGACTTATAATCAAGCATATTAATTTTCAATAAATATCAAATCTATTTTATAATATTAGCTATTAATTTATAGAATATGAATTTTGACTAGTAAATTATGTTTGTTTTGTAATTTTTATATTAAATTACTTTGCACATTTGAAATTGAATTGAAATTTATCTTATTTTTTTATATAATTTTATGTTATAAATATAATGGTTAACTAAAAAATATTAGTTAACTAAAGTGAAAAACCGAAATTGATAGACAGTTTAACTAAATATAACGGA
Source organism: Excoecaria agallocha (assembly GCA_037975025.1). Taxonomy (NCBI): domain Eukaryota; kingdom Viridiplantae; phylum Streptophyta; class Magnoliopsida; order Malpighiales; family Euphorbiaceae; genus Excoecaria; species Excoecaria agallocha. Next base: position 30,538,064 of record CM075818.1, read on the forward strand.
TTAGTTAAAGGTTAGTAATTTTAAAAAGTCGATATTAATGGATTGATTAATTTTTTTGTTTATAGATTGATTAAGCAGTTCATGCTCACCCCCAATGAGAAGCATAGTTATTAAAACCGGATTGGACCGGTCGGTCGAACCGATTTAACCGTGAACTGATATGTTAACCGATTGGTTCAACTACTGAAAACCAAATTGGCAAAAAAATGAATTGAACCGAAAAAAATTGAATAGAACCGGAGAACCGGGGTTTTTGCTAAAAAATGTAAAAAATCAATTTTTTTTTAATTTTTTCAACCACTCACCCACACACACACACACACACATATATATATTTAAAAAAATTAGTATTTTAAATTTTAAGTATATCACTTAATAATTTAATATACTTATTAAATTTTTTATTCATTATATATATATATATATTACAAAATATTTGTGACATATATTTAATATTTGATGAATATTTTTTTAATTTTTATACAATAATATTCAAAAAATTATAATAATTATAATATTTTAAAAATAGAAAAAAATCCGGTTGAACCGGTCGAATCACGAATACCCAGCTTTGCCGATTTTATATCGGTCTGGTTTTAATAACATTGATGAGAAGCCTCTTGGTCTTATATTTTTTTGGAATACGGTTGAAGAATTGTCTTACTTATAGCATGTGGCATCGGCTCCCAGCATTTTGGCATAAGATTCTTGCTTGCAAGATTGAGGCTTTCCTGTCCGCATCCCTGTAATTTGTTTGCAAGGAATTAATGTTCCCGTTGAGAAAGTTAATTAAGCCAGCTACCCAAACATTGGACATTGGTACCATCAAGGACAAATAAGCCAGCTAGAAGATTGAGAAACATACATTTTCCTATTAAGCATTCCCAAGATCCATATCCAGTTTTCTTGTATTGAGTCCTGCAACGGGGGAAGAGGTGCATTGCCAATTTGTAAATTTTTGTCAGAATGAAGTGGAAAAACCATAGTAGGCATCTGAATTTAGGACTGCTCAACGCAAATAGATGCATCTGCGGATGAGGTCTAGCAGGATAATGGATAATGCTGTGAAAAGCCTACCGGGTCTTATCTACAGGACCTCCATTCTCAAATAAATTTTATGTCCGGTATGATTCATAAAACAAAAACACAAGCAACTGGATCTGTCATTAAAAGCAGAAATGATATTCCAGATCAAATAAGATACAAATTCGAATTCCAGAACTCTAAATAAACTGGTCCTAATTCTACAATGATTAAAAAATGCCTGCCAGAATCGAATCAATTCACAACTACTCAAGAATCTCATTCCATAACCAATCCGTCTGGGGCTCAGATAGCTGATACCTTCGGCACATCAACGGGGAACTGATGGATCTCATCCATCCATGGATTCTTTTCCTTTGCAGGGTTTATGGTCCTTAAAGCCTTCCACACTGCACTGTTACACTTAAACCCTGAACCAAATGCTATTTGCCATGTTCTATCTCCCCTCTTCATCCTTCCTTTGGCTTCTGAATAAGCCAATTCATACCAAAGGGAACTGCTTGAGGTATTGCCAAAGCGGTTAAGTGTCATCCTTGATGGTTCCATATGCCAATCAGATAGCTGCAAGTTCTTCTCCAATTCATCCAAAACAGCTCTTCCCCCAGCATGAATGCAGAAATGCTCAAAAGCTAGTTTGAAATCAGGGATGTATGGCTTGATCTTCATCTTGAAAAGTTTCTTACCTACCAAAGTGGCAAAAAATAGAAGCTGTTCGGACATAGGCAGAACAAGAGGGCCCAATGTAGTGATGTTGGTTTTCAAAGCATCACCAGCAACCGCCATGAGATCCTTTGACAACGTAACACCAACCTTCCCAGTAGAGTCTTCTTCTTGGGTAACACAAGTAAAGCACTTATCATCAGCACCCTTGTGTGTACGGACAGTGTGTACTAATTGGTATTTTGACCTTCTTCTGTCAGACCGTTTGTTAGAGAGCAGTATTGCAGCCCCTCCCATTCTAAATAAACAGTTTGAAACCAGTTTTGACCGGTCATTTCCAAAGTACCAATTCAATGTGATGTTCTCCATGCTGATAACCAATGCATAGGAGTTGGGATGGACCTGAAGAAGATCCTTAGCAAGAGCTATCGAGATCAGACCTGCACTACAACCCATCCCGCCCAGATTGAAGCTTATTATATTCCCTCGAAGCTTGTAGTGGTTAATAACCATGGCAGAAAGAGATGGAGTTGGATTGAACAAGCTGCAATTCACAATCAATATTCCAATATCTTTGGTTTTAATGGAAGTCTTAGCCAACAGCTCATCAACACAACCAAACATCACAGCCTCGGCTTCTTTTCTAGCTTCCTCCATAGAGGGGTTGGGAGGAATGTTGAGAACAGCTTCAGGAAGATAAGTTGAATCTCCAAGACCAGATCTCTCAAGGATCCTCTGCTGAAAATTAAGGTTCTCTTCTGTAAATGTTCCAGTCATCCGAGATTGATCCATGAAAATCCTTTTGGTGCATTTCCGAGACTCTTCAGGCTTGTAGCAGGAAAAGTTGACAAGGTATACAGGCCGAGGACGAGTCATGAAATATAGTGTGAACAGGAAAACGAGGAGAGTTGAGCAAAGAATCACTGAGACGAGGTTGAATTGCAGATGCTCCCAGAGGGTATAAAGATCTTGGAGAGAAAAAGTTGAAAGCTGAGCAGCAATTACAACTACAAGAGGCGAAAGGAACAGGTACATTGCATGAGTGATGAGGTAATGGTAACCCAATTTGACATATTTTAGCTTCACAGATTTTTTGAAATCAGGAAGGTTTCGGGATGATGATGGTTGGATCAAGGGCGTGTTTGGCTTTGGTTCTGCCATCTCTCCCTGTCAAAGGTTCAAATTTGGTAAGAAAAGTTAAAATATGTGAGGCAATGCAGAATATAGTGAATTGTAATCACACAAAGAAAAAGTTAATGAATAAAATTCAAACTGAAAAAGATACCACGATCCGGAGCAGCAAAAATCTGAAATCCAATTCCAAAAAGACTTTTCAGCCAAGGTGGATAGCATAAAGGTTTTAATTTTTTTATCCTACCTTTTTTTGGATAATTCACACTAGAGTTTCAAAACCTCAGGTTATCCCCCAATCTTAAAATCGACGCAAACAATAAAAAGAGGAAACTACCAGAACCTAACTACTGAAAATCTCAAAAAAGCAAACAATTTTACTTCATTCCTATACTAAAAAACCTATATTTTATTACTAAAAGAATCCGTGCTTTCGGATTAAGCAGACGGTTAACCTTTATTACAGATCCAATCACGCGAAACCAGGAAACCCACATCAGAATTTCAAATAAAAAACAAAAATTTTATGTATTTAGAAAGACCACCGAAAAGGGAAATCAAATCGAAACATAGATCAATCACAATTCCCATTCATTAAACAAAATCCCAGATCCGAAAGAAAACTGACAAAACAGAAAAACACACAACATTAATTGCATTACAATAAAAAAAAAAAAGGGAAGAAGAAGAACTGACCTTGATATGGGATTTCCCCAGACGGATTTGCTTGAACCTCTCAGGAGAAGCAAAGAAGAGAGAGAGGTGGGGAAATAAAGCTAGCTGGGAGCTGCCAACGGAAAGAAAAGAAATAAGAAACAGAATATAGGACTATATTTAAATTTTGAATTTTTGTTTTTTTGGGAGAGGTCGAATATTATTAAAAAAGCGGAATAATGTAATAGAAGGAGAAGGAGAAATAAGTGCGTGAAGAGAAATGGGAATAAAAATTGAAGCTTTATAGTTATGTCAAAAAAAAATAAAAAATAGTGGAGAGAAGGTGATGAGAAGCCAGCTACAGCTAGGATTAGGAAGGTGAAGAATTAGACGCGCTTTTTGTATTCAAAATGGAACGGGAAGAGAGAGAGAGAAGGCCAGAGGCGGCGCTATCTGCGTTTGAAATCTTTGACTGGAATCTCCGTATGTTGATTACCGTTCTTGTTGTTGGGCGATGTTATAGATAATAATAATAATAATATGTTCCTCCGTCCGTGGAAAAGTTAGAATTAGAACATCTATCCATCATATTTCTTCTGAATTGGACATATTTCTTCTGGATTTCCAATTTGCCTTCTAGATGATTTTTATGCTTACTTTATCATTATTTGATAATTTGATGTATAAGGGGAAACTCTGTCTAATTTTTATATAAAAAAAACTTATTAATTTGATGTATTATGATACTACTAAATGTAACATCTTCGACTTGGTCAGTTGAAAGATCCAAATGTCGAATGTTACATGCGGGTTTGGATCTCCTTAAAAGGATCAACTTTCGGGTCCAACTAATTAAAAAAAATTATTAATTTGATGTACTGTTTGTTATATAAAAATTAGACAGAGTTTTTCTTTATTATTAGCAGCTTCCTGTGGAAACAATATAAACATATTTCTAAAAATCATATAACTATTTTCATATCTCAATTAATCAATTACAATTTACATGATCAGCTCTAAAATAAAAACTTAATTCTCCCTAATCATAAACACTCACATGCACAAGTATATATATGTGTGTGTGTGAGATTCGTATTATCAGGATTTAATGTACCTATTAAAATTTGCTCAATCACATGAATATAAATTATTTCGGATTTGAGATATTAACTCTCAAGCTTCCTACGTATCCCGCTTGGGGAATCAGAACCACATAATTCTCAAATCCCGAGACTCAACATAGAATTTTAATAAACATTAAATCCAATTTAGGCAAGAATTTCACATATCACTTTTTAAACACTTACATATATGTATTTATATTGTATATATTCCTAACTACACCATATTATTCCAGATTTTATAACACACGGTTAATCACAATACGAAGATATGTGCATTCAATACCAATCAATCTCAATCATAATTAGTTGTAAATAATCATAATTCAAATTAATCATAGTACAGATTCTATAAACTGTTTATTAATATTTGGTAAAATACTTACGTAAACCTTTATTTCTTTATTTCATTCCAATATTTTCTCTTAGTATATCAATTGAAATTTTGCACCGAGTTGAATAAGTAGAATTTAAACATGGGACCGAGTTCTCAGAACCATACGGCCCACCATTTTTATACATATATATTTATACACACCTCTGGACCGAGCTTTCGGAGCCATCCAGTCCATCAAGGCGTAATACTTATGGACCGAGCTCTCGAAACCATCCAGTCCATCAAGGCGTAATACTTATGGATTGAGCTCTCGGAGCCATTCAGTCCACAACTCATTTGAATTACTTTTACCGAAAGAGCTCTCGGAGCCATTCAATCCGGTAATACACATCAAGGCGTGATAATTATGGACCGAGCTCTCGAAGCCATCCAGCCCATAATTTGTAACAACCCTGATCACCGTCGCTAGCAGATATTGTCCGCTTTGCCACTTGTCACTCCATACGTCTGCTTTTGAGATTGTGCTGGAGCTAGGCGACGCACGGTTTTGCTTTTAAGGTACCCCACATGTCTGCTTTGGAGACCATGCCGGAGCCCCCAAAATGCATCTTCCAGTGCCTCCACATGTCTGTTTTAGAGATCATGCCGAAGCACTAATCAATATTGTCCTTTTTAGGCATCACATGTCTATTTTAGAGATCATGCCGACCCCTCAAGGTTTTGTTTTCATAAACACTTATAGTAATATACATTTTTATTATAATCACAATTTCTCAAAAGAAAGGATAATTCACAACGTATTTATACATATAAATATTCATAACGAGAATATTTATACATATAAAAGGACAAAATAGACATAACAACGTATTACATAAACTGTCAAATAATAAATTACTAGTTGATAATGCTAATGGCTATAAATCATCTTTCATTCATCAAAAACATTTGAAATATTATTTACTAACAGCTTTTACGACATACTTTAAAGTCTATGTATAATTAAGTTTAATAGCTTCATATCCATAAATTGTTGTTACTTATATTTCTATCGACAATATACATAAGCACATAATTTTTAACATGTTTGTGATGAACAATTATTACATGATTTATTCACTACCAGGTGTAAAGCACAACGAATGTATCAACATGTTCAAGATATTGTTTTATTCTCAAACAGTAAACATGATATAAAAACAAATATATACACCCACCATTATTAGCATGTACTAGTGCAACAACTAAACCAGTAAAAACCTGTGAGTTTTACTAAACTAAATCTTACTAGATTTAAATAGAAACCAAAGTTCGTCAACCAATATTTCCTTTACCAGTGGGTTAAGAAATGTTAACCAGGCATCGGATTATATAGAAAACCGATAAATAAGGCTTATTAATTTAGGCACCAAAGGTAGCTTATTCAATTTACAATTCTTCAAGTCTTTCAATCAAATTATATGAATATAATGATTTTATTACTTAAATCACTAGACTAATTAGACTGTCCATAAATGACTTACATGAAAGGAGGCTGAGAAGTAAAATGAACTCACAGTCAACTCTGTAAACTAATATTAATAACTAGCATTCACATATACGTTCCAGTTCAACAAAAACTAAGGCAATTTCCATGTAATTTCTTGATTTAATAAGCAAATTGACAACATAACAACACTTATTAAAAATAAATTATAAAAGAAAAATAATTAAATCTATTTAGGCCACCAACAATCACCAATCACTTCCCAAATTCTTACTTCTAAACCATTTATGCAATTCATTTGCAAACTAATTAAGCTATCTATCCTCATGCATCCATGTTCAAGGAATACTTCAATTTCTATTATATATCTACAAGTATATTACCTAATTAAAAAAATGCAATAACCAATTATTTAATTCAACAAATAAGTAAAAACTTCTAATAAAGATTTCAAAATTTATTTAAACAAACTAATCAGAGGTCAAATTATCAACCACATACCATTAGCTAAAATTTTAAGTTTCTTTCTCCACACTGTCCCTCACTGGAGCCTTGCCAGAGTTTGGTTGGTGCTTTATCGGTGTTGTCCTCCATGAAGATCAAAGCTCTAGCATCTTGTCGCAAGTCACCACGTGCTAAACCATCGTCGTAGTTGATCGAAAACTGAGGTGGAAGGTGGCGGCGCTACAGCTCCGATCTCCTTCTTGCCGGTGTGTGGGGAGGAACGACAGCCAGAGGAATGATCCTCTCACCCTCGAGGACTCATTGGTGTTGCTTAAATCACCGTCCACCGTCGTGAGTTGCCGGAGAGGAAAGGAGAGCTTTCATCGCGATGAAGAGAAAGAAGCAGGAACAACGCCATACAGGGGGAACAGACCAGCGATTGAGGATGCAGAGCGGTGGTGGAGGGGTCGCTGGTGATCTTCACCGTCAATCAGCGATGAGGGAGGTGGCGGCATGGCCTTTGCCTCCTCCAATCCCGATCCCCTCTCTCCCTTCTCCCTTTCCCTTTTTTTTTTGCCATGAGGTCTTACCTAGGGGATTCTAGAGACCTCCTTAGACTTTTTTTTTAATTTTTTTATTTTTATTTATTTTTTATGACTATTATTAACTAACTTAATTTATTTATTATTTTATTTATTTATTTGTTTAGTTTTTTTTTGGGTCCTTATAACTCGGGGCGTTACAAATATAGTCGAATCTTCCAAAGACTCTCTTCACTTTTTGTTGTTTTCAATTTTGTTATTTGGTACTTTTGTTAATAGTCGATGTCGTTCTTCCATTGCTACCGTTCTTCCAAATGATCAACTAGGCTATAAAATAGAGAGAAAAGAATGTTCAAAAAAATTTCTCCATTCTATGGATGGAAATAATAAAGTTATAAAATTCCCGATCAACCATTCTTTTGCCATTCTCTCTTCTCGGTGGATTGAACATTCTCCTATCATTTGTTCATCACAAGCCTATGCATAAGAGATAAAGGCATAAATGCCTAATAAGACATTCTTCCACCGTTCATTATTCACTATGGATCCTACATTCTTCCATCATCCATTTTTTTATAAACTGGTGAATAGACATATGTAAGGCCCCTACTTATACCCTAAGAGATTTACTTTACAATGTATGATGCATATGTTTAATTGATGATATAATTTATATATATTTGCCCAATTCATGTATTGTAGGTTTGGACCTAGAGGAAATTGTTTGCCAAGAGAATGACAAAATGATCATCTCATATTAAGTTCTACATGTGCATAATTGAGAGAGAGTAGGGTTTCGGGGATTCAATTGAAATAAGAAAGTGTAATTTTGTGTAAGAACAAGGATTTAAGGGACTTAATGCAAACCTATTTGAGTTAACAAGGCAACCTATGGGAGAGTGACACTAGCCACTCTAGATACTTTATGAGAATTAAAGAAAAAGACAAGGAATTCTTAAGGGAGTGGACAGCCATTCAAGGGCAGAAACCCAACCATTCCACTCCCTAATTATCCCCTAAATACTCCCTAAATAAACCCCAAAAGAAGAGTGGCTTGTTGCTTAAAAGGAGAGAGAGTTTAGGGTTAAAGTACTAAGGTATAAGCTTTTTTTTCCTCCTCTTCTACCTTTATTGCTATGTTGGGAAAGTATATATGATTATATATGTATGTTTTTCTATGTAGAAGGAGAATCAAGTAGGAGAAAGGGAAAGGAAGTGCAAAGGGAGTAAAAAGGAATGCTATTTTGGCTTAACAAGGAATGGGAGATTACCATGAGTTTGATTGAGTTTTTGACATGATAAATGAGTTATTAGGTGATAAAACAAATATTTAGCATGGAAATTGGGTTCATGAATGCTTGAAAACCGAATTAGGTAAGTTATTGTTGAAATCACAAAATCTGCTTTAGGACTTAACTAACTAACTCGGATTGTTTTGGCTATAACTTGGGCTACAGAAACTCAAATTGGGTAATTCTAATTGGACTAGAAACTATACTCAGATACCTTGAATTCATATGAAGAATTCAAAAATTGAATCCTGTTGTAACCTAATGAAAATAGAGCTTGAACTTTGATTATGTTTGCTGCGCTGTCAATAGGAGCAGTTTGTGTTGTTTTATGAATATCTAAAGATTTACAGGTCTAAATGGAGTGATTTTTAATTTTTTAGAAACTAGAGATATAAGGTAACAACGTTATAGAGGCCACTTTGGCTGAAAATGATGTTTTACAGGTAAAAAACCGGATAGAACTTGGATCTGAGAAACTGTCTCTGGACGAGACAGGTCTCGCGATCATCAAAAAATAGCTAATGACCGTGACCCTTGTAAAAAGCCATAGGTCACGGTCATCAGATATTATCTAATGATCATGAGGTAATTCACTTTTAGTACAGAACCGAAATGCAACCAATCTCATGGTTACTAGGTTTTGGCTAGTAACCGTGACCCCCTATGTTAGTTATAGGTCACGGCCATTAGGTATTACCTAATGACCGTGAGGTAGTTTACCATTTAGTACAGAACTTAAATGACTTCTACCTTACGGTTATCAAGTAAGGGCTAGTAACTGTGACCCTCTCCTGTTTTACTCTCACTTGGCTTTTTGATTTCTTAAAGCTTGTCAACTTGTTTAGCCTTACTAAACCACCTTGTAATGATATTGTACATGAATTATTGACAAAATTACATAATGGTAATTATCTTAACCTCTCATTAATGAAACTCCATAATGTGATTAAATGTGCATGTTATAAAAAGAGAGAATAACATAGAAAAGAATGAATGTAATGCTTGCGATAGAACCTACTGGTGGATAGATAGACATGCCTATAGGATTACAGTTGCAATTGCCACAGTTGACCCCATTTGGGTTTATAGTCTGTCTCCGTTGGGACCACAATCATGATCCCATATGGGTCCATATGTTTAAATCCTATGGGTATTCATAGTTATATATATTTGATACCTACGGGTATCCATAACACCTATTATCTACTCCTACAAAACTTAGGCAGGCATTCACAGGATATGGTAATGTGTATATGTATAACTGGCTTTGTACTACATATCAAATATACAGTGATATTCTATAATCGATTGTGACATACCGTTAAATAACATAAATGAATATTACTATTATTATTATATGTTATGCATAGGGATGATCGCTGTGAGTGGTTGTTCTCATATTTGCTATTCTCCACTAAGTTATATAGCTTAGTATGGGTGTTTATCCGTGTAAATACCCAAGATAAGCCCTTCCAGTAGGGATAAAGCCAATAATAGTAAAGCCAACAACAACATAGGGAAGCCAAGTATGATGATAATGTGATAGGACTATGTTTTTTCATTGTAAATTTTATATGTAGTTTTGCTAAAAGAATTGTTCTATACAAGCACAATGTAAAAGAGATAATATTATTATAACTATGATGTGTATGGAAACTCACCCTATACATAGGTATGGCCTATTCTCATGCATAAAATTGATTATGAATTCCAAGAATTACATGATATGTTAACGAATGAAACATAATATGCACCATTATATGAAAGATGATACTCTAATTAACAGGAATCGGGAAAGGATTAGATTAGTTCTTACAACATAAATGCATAAGAATGTCTAATTAAACATTTTTCTATCACCCGTTCTTCACAATTAGATGTATAAGAGATAAAAGCACAACGTCCATTCTTTAAGGTTAAATGAATGTTCTTTCACTATCTGTTTATTACGGTAGATAAAACATTATTCCATTGTTCATTCTTCACAAAAAAGAATGTAAATATAAAGGCATAAAAATGTCTAATCAAACATTTTTTTTATTTATATTCTTTGTAAGTTGATGTATAAGAGATAAAAGGTATTGATGATGAGACGAACTCCTCGCTATGATCGAGCACCTAAAAAGGTTACAGAAAATCGACCGGGCTATTCTGACAAGGGAAGCTTCGACGGTCAAGTAAGTGATTTGATGATTCAACAAGATAATGAGGAAAAGCTTAGGTTTTATACTTGATTCGAGCTCTATCTATAAGCCTAGAGTTCTTCTTTGTTTTTGAAGCTACCAGTGGAGTTCCTTTCCCAGAAAAACTCTTATTCTCCTTGAATGGGATAATCCTCCTTTTTCCTAGTTTTAAAGAGTGAATCTGGATTCTAGATGATACCAAATAGATGCTTTCAATGTTTAGTGAACCAGGCTAGTGGTTTTTTATGAATAAATCGGACTGTTGTTGGGCCCTGTTATCATAAGTGTCCCCTCCCCCCCCAAGTTTATGACATTTATGTCATATATGTTACTTGAAACATCCACTCCGAGAATCAATGAAGTAATCCTTTAATCCACGTCAGCGCTTTAAATAGCCATTAATCATTACACTTGGATTGTTAGGAAACGACAGCTAGGGGATGTACCTAACAGGATAGTGGCGCTTCGGCTTATGCATCAAGCAATTATGAACATCAAGGCTATCACTTCGGCATGAATATCTGGCCTCCATATGTACGGTAGTTAGGGGCCCAATCTTGCTATGTAACCCCTTTTTGATTTTTAGTTTCCATTTCTTTGTTGTTTGTCTTTGAACCTATCTTTGTTCGCTTTTCTGCTTCTTCCTCCCATTTCCTTAGGCATTTTTACTTTCGTTAAAGATTTCCTACTTTCTTTTTTGCTTCTCCATAAATCTCGCTTAACAAGTTTGTTTTGCATTCTTTTTTCCTTCCTTTTTTTTTTCTTCTTTTTTATAATTTAAAACACGTAATGAGTGACTCTGAGGCTTTCAAAACTTCTAGAGAGGGAGTTAGGGTAGGCAAGGGGTTATTAGGAGATAACCCGCCAAGCGTTTCTAGTTAGGGTTAGCCATGCCCCTGGAGGACCGACCATTTAATTTTGGTCGACTTATGGCTAAGAAGCGAAGAGAGCCTCAGCCGCTTCCACGAGTTGGGATCATGAGCTTAACTATGAAGGAAGACAAACTTCTTAACTTATTCGAGCAGTTGGGGCCCTCAGACCAATATTTGATAAGTGTGCCCTAATCTACATAAAGGGTCAACATGCATTTCGCTAGCAAGCATAAGGTTATGATATACAAGACAGATATCAAGGCTGGTGTTCGTCTTCCTTTAACTAGGTTTGAGGTAGACGTGCTGAATTTTTATGGTATGACAAATCGGCCAACTTCATCCTAATGCCTTGCGTACTCTATCTGCCTTGCAAATATGGTCTGCAGCTCATGACAGACCCCTAACCCTTAAGCTATTTTGTGTTACCCATGTGGCCGGGTTACGAGTTATGGTTGAGGGCCATAACTATATACAAGCTCGTGCGGGGTACAGTGCCTTTGTCGGTAATTGAGACTCCCTCAAGAAATGGAAGAATTGATTCTTTATCGTCATGAGCCTTAAAAAATACTTCCCTTTTTAGACTACTTAGGGCCGGTATGTGAATCACAATGATGATGATTTATGGCTATCTAAGGAAGAACAACAAATATTATCTTGGTGGAGGGAAATAGTTCAAAATAAGTGGAATCTAAGGAGATTTGTAATGCCTCTCATTATATCCTAGGAGAATTTGCACTAATTAATTATTAGAGTCTATGTTTAATTAAGTGTAATTGTGTAGAGAAGGACCTAATTGATAAGTTAAAGGGTAAGTTTTGGGGTATTAGTGGAAATAAGAGAAATTAAGGGACCCAATAGTAAGATTTTTCTTTTATGTGACATTTAGACCAATTAGAGAGAAAAGAGAGGGAGATATTTTGGTGAAGGAAGGCCGGCCAAACAAGGGCCTTCATTCTCCATCTTCATCTTCTCTTAACCTCTAAATCCTCTCTCTCAAACCCTAAACTCTCTCTCTTTTAAATCCTTTCTCTAGAAGTCTTGGATTTTGGTAAAAAGGGAAAGAAATATTTACTTGGTTTTGGTTTAAGGTAACCTTGTTTATTCCTTAATATGTGTTATTCATTAAATAGCTTAAGTGTTCATGGAAGTGTCTTCTTTTATAGAAGGAGAATCAAGCAAGAAGAAAGGAAAGGAGACTCTCCAAGGTTGAAGGTAGTTAGAGCTTAAGCAATATAATGGTTTCAACATCGGACTGATCATGAATAGTACTTTTCGATAGTGAATAGTGTCTTCGGGCTGAAAATGACACCCGAAAGTGAAAAATATTTTATTGGACCATTGAAAATTACTAGTCACGGGTAGTTCAGGGTTGAAATTTGAAGTAAATTTGAGGTCAAATAGGCCTCCGAAAGCCAAAAGAACGAAAATCGAGAAAATTAGGGTTTAGGATACTAATAATTCCCGTGACACTATTACAATAAATTTAAGCATACACGATAACAAGAAATAAATCAATAACTCGACAACTTTATAATTTCTTCAACTAAGTTGTCTGTTCATTTTTCATCTCAAGCATAGTTTAGTTTTACAAATCCTTAAGCCTTGAAATCAACCTATTTAAACCATTCAAACTCAAATTATCCATATGTAAAGGATTTAACTAACTACTCATGAACAATACCAACTCTAAGCCTTTAATCTCCTTAAAGAACATATATATAAGGAGAAAAATATGGTTCCCATACTCTGTTACTAACAAACATTTACAAATTCAATCAATTTCCAATAATTTACGAATTTACTTAACTAAATATCATAAAGAAAATTTCAGTATCCCATACCGTAGTTGAAGCCCAGAATGCCCTCTCCAATCTACCTCGTCGGAGCCTCACCGGAGACTCACCGGAAAGACACCAAAGCTGTCTACTAGTAGATTAAGGCACCAGCAACTTCCAGGCGACGTTCACGCGCCTCAACGCTGCCATCATTTATCGGGATCGGAGCTTGAAGATCCCGCCCTCACCATCACCGATCTCCCTACTGCCGGCGAGTGGGGAGGAGCAGCAGCAACCGGAGGAGTCGCCTCAGCCTTGGGATCCCATCGGTGCCGTCCGCCCCTTCCACCACCGTTGGGGATCGCCGGAAAGAGGAGGAGATCGATCCGATTGAAAAGAAGAGACAAAAAAACACGCTGATGCTGCCGGAGGGAAGGGAAGGCGAGGAGAGAAAGGCCGTTGGCCGAGGTGGTGGTAGCCGCACCGATCGCCGGCCAGAGCGCCGTTGATCGGCGCCAACGCCTCCCCTTCGCCTCTCCTTCTCTTCCCCGATTCCCCTCCTTCTTTTTTTTTTCCTTCATTTTTAACTTATTTTCTTTTATTTCCACACCCACACACAACTTTTATTTATTTCAAAACACCCACAATTACTAATTACCTTTACAATTTATACCAAACAATTAATAATTAATTTAAAATCATCACTTGCCCTCACTATTCCAATATTAAATTCACACATACACATTTAATCAATTTAAATTAAATATTAATACATTGAGTCATGCAATTTCGACTAGGGTTATTTTTGGGGCATTACAATTTTTTGCAACCGAATTACGATTTCGTTGCTAAAAATAGCAATGAAATAAATATTCCATTGCTATTTGTAGCAACCAATTTGATATTCGGTTGGAAATTTTTGCAACCAAATTACGATTCTGTTGCTAAAATAGCAACAGAATAACTCTTTCTGTTGCTATTTTTTAAATCAAAAATTATGATAGCTAGGCATAATATTTTAGTTTCAATCAAATTTTTTATGTACAAATAAATATAATCCAAACTCATAATGACAGTTAAGAAAATATTCTTATTGATAATATAATATAAAAATTGTAATACACGATAATTAAAATCCTGAAAATATATTATATTACTGTAAAGTAATAATTCATGAAAACCATAACAAAAACAATATAAAGTCATGTATCAATAACTAAAAATTACAAATCTAAGTTAAGTAGGTGGTGAAGGTGAAGAAGGACGATTCGGCTGCTGAGCACCCCTAATTTCCAAATCTTCAACCCGACTCTTTAGCTGGGTTATAGTATCTATATATCAACAAGGTGAGTGCGGTCTCAAGCTGAATGACTTTCTGAGAAGATTCACACCGCTTACTATAAGTAGCTATAGATGATGCAGAGATATTCGAATGGGGAGTGCGGTCTCAAGGTGAATGGCGAAATTCATACCATATGCAACTTCAAAAATTTAACTTACATGTCGAGCAACAATGTAACAGAATTGCTTCTTTCAAAGCAAATCATCACAAACTATAAACACCTGCCTCACATACTGGTAACATATGTTTTGAATCGTTAGAACTAATAAACAACCAAATTTTTAGGATAGTGCTATGTGTATGCCAAAAGTCCAAAGAGCAGAAAGCTATAAATTTCAAATCATCATTCAACAATAAAGCATGAATCTGGCATTGAAATTTAAATGCCAGGTGAAAGGGTTCACACGAATGACCATTGTCAAGGAAAAGTGCAATCTGAAGTGCATTTGAATATTCTTCGTATTTGAGATATATCATGTAAGCAATATAGAGAACCAACATATCATCTGGGCCAGGAAGGTATCTGCATTCAATCACCACATGAAATGTCAAAATGAGAAATACAGAAGTCCATAGAAACAACAGATATTCGTTTACCTTTGAAAAAATGACATAGTTCTTTTAAGAAAATACTCATTTACCAAATAGAATTTCATCCTACATAACAAGAACTCTGCTCTCTCTTCCTTCCATTCCATAATTTTTAGTGGTGGTGATGATGGGATGGCATGTGCTCTGCTTTGTGTTTGTTATGGGCATCTATCACACCCTATGTATAGCACTTCTTTTCAACAACCATCCACTTCAAATTTGACCATCCTAGAAATTTGAAATATTAAAATAAAGATGGCTCCATACTTTAAATAAATAAATATTTTATAGCTATTCACAACATAATGACACAATTTCAGTTCCCTTGCTGCACTAGTGAGATACAGGTAGGTCCTCTTGAAATTTGTTTTGTCTACATGATCAATCAAATTAAATTACTATATGAGAAAATTGAATTACTATATGAGAAAATTGAATTGGCTACAATAATAAGCATTCAAAAGTGTTAAGGAAATTATATAACTGTAAATTCAGAAGAAAAAGAAATCAAATGACAAATGGCAGAGTTCAGGTAAAAGAGTTTTTAGATAATACAAGAGTACACGTCTAATAGACATAAAAATACGAATCCAGATTTAATGTAGGACAAAGTTTTTAACCAACCTATCTAAGAAGCTCATAAATCAAACCATTATCATCATCTTAGCAAAAAAATACTTCAGATCAAGGATTTACAGACCAATAAACTCAATCCTCTTAGAGAATCATTACTTACCTAACATATTCGTGGCCCCAGGAACCAATATCACCTTTCGAACCCAGTAATCGGTATTTTAAGCTCTCCTGAAAATTTCATCAATCAAAGTGGTTAATACCTGGCAGAATGGCAGATTGATATACAAAGAGTATGTAGAAGATTTAATAGTTTCTTTTTTTATCCACACATAACACTAAACTACGCACAGCATTAAGAGGATTGTTATCCTCAACCATTCAGAGGAAAAACAATATCAATTCAAACTCCTAAACAAGTAAGCATACCCTTTCTCCTTCAGCAAACATGGTCAGTGCTAGAACAGACAGTATATCCGCCAAGTATTTCTACATTTAAGAAAGAATAACTAAGTTTTGCTAAAAATAAATGACATGAAATAAATGAAAAAGGCAAAGTTCACCCACAGAATTCATACCTTCAGATCTGAGGCCGCCATTGTTTCATAATATGCTTTTAGTGTTCCATAATGTGGCCAAAGAAATTTCAATGGCTTAGGAACTGAGGTTATTGAGCTTGTTGATGTTCGGATTTCTTGCCTGCACAAAAAAAAAAAAAAAAAAAAGAATCATATGTATCTGCTCCATGAGACATTATCATAATCATATGTATGTAATTCCTAAATGGTCCTCTTCATGTTAAAGCTTATATATTCTACTAGTCATGCAACATACAAGCATGCAAGTGAACTATGAGAACATGAGTACAGTTCCATACAAGTCATTCTCCTCACTCATTTTAATTACATTTGAAAAAACAAGGCATGGAAAATTTTAAATCTTTTTGCATCCTTGGTTCTTCAGTAAAGACAAAGATTTCTAGTATTGGTAAAAGACACAAAAAACGAAACTATCAAACTACAGGTGAACACAAAATCTGCAAGAATTGATTATTGCTACAGCTAAGCTTCAGAACAACTGCTCCAAAGTAAGTTATTACTCATCATGATGGACGCTCAGTTCGGTAAGTTTTAACAAGAGCAATTAAAAAAAATTCCATAACTAAAAAAAATAAATAAAAGTGAAGTATAAAAGCTATGCTAAGGGTAAAAGTGTAAGCTAGAAATTGCATAGGACGGTAGCAACCAGTGAAATCTACCATTTTGCCTTTAAATCATCTCATAGCTTGAATCCTACTTAGGCTAGCAATTTAAGCCTTTAATCAAAAACCTCAAAACACCTAATTGAGCAATGTGGAATGTAATATCCGACTCTAGTTCCTTATCTCTAAGTTTGTTGTCTTTTCCCCGTCAGTTATTCTGGCTTTAGACATCTCGATCAACACGTATTAATTCCTTTTGTCAAGCACACACATACATTATGTTCCCAAATTCAGGGGATTGCATGCATGCATAAATATATAGTCAAATGAAATTAGCTAGTATCAGTGCGAACTACCCTGAAACAAAATAACTTCAGGAAACCAAAATTCCAAAGGGGACTTGCCCAAAAACATATGTTTTATCATATATCTAGGAACTACAATGAAATACAAAATTGCACATGCAAAATGCTGTCATTGAGGCATACATTTGACGGTAGTGCAACACCACCTCGATAAGGAGCATGAGTACTGAAAATCGTGTCCTTGAATACATATATACGCAGAATTACATGTCTGTGCGTGCATGTAACTATCTAATGATAAGCAGACTTGTTACACAGTAGTTCATAGCTTGAGCTTTTTAATGTGGCAAAAAAATGTTACATGTGATGATTAAAAACTAATAATATGACTGAAAAACCAATGAAGAGTTAGGAAACACTAGAATACAAACATTATGCCATTATAATAGATAAAGGAACACAATTACAAAACAAAATCGACAATAGATTACTCCACCAAGTTAATCATTCCAAGATGGTTTTTCCATTCCCAAATTCACCAAGTTAATCATTTGATATCAACACTTGCTGTCCATAAACATTAAAACACGGTTTTATAGAAGTAAAAAAAAAAGGACAAATTAAATGAAGAAAAAAGAACAAATAAAGAGCACTACAGCAAATGAGTTGTTATGAAAAATCAGTAATCTTGCATATCAAGTGGAGACAGCAAAGGTTCTAAATAAAAATCTAAAAATAAAAGAAATAATTAAAAAATGCCAGAGATTCCAGCAATGCAGTAAACAAGAATGAAGATCATGCCACCAAAAGCCCACGCAATACCAAGAATACAGAGCATTACATCCATCATAAGGATGAAGAGCATGAATTATCAATTTTAACAACAAAATACAGAGCAGAAAATTTGGATTATATGAAAAGAAAGAAAGAACTGCACTTATAAATCTGGATTATATTAAAAAAACCATGGGCCAGGTCTGGGCACATCTTTTTGCTGTTAAAGCAAATTCAGCAGATATAAGATTGGTGACATACAATGTTCAAAGTTTACTTTAGAGAACCTTTCCAGTGATTGGTTGATAGAGAACAGAATTCAAGCAACCAATAAATCAACCAACAAAGAATCAAATAGAAAATGAAAAGGAAGAAGATAATGTTTTCATTGATAGAAAGCTGGAAATACAGGATTAATAATCCCCCAGGAAGACAACTTCCCTCTCCTAAATGGAGCCCTGCCCTCAAAGCAGAAAATACAATCAAAATCCAAGATGATCCCCTGCTCTTCTCCCTTTGCTCAATATATAAGAATAACTAAAAACAAAAGCAAAACCGTTACAAGAATTAACCAGCTAGGCACCAGGTGTAATTATTTTCTCTCTCCTACCCTTAACCAGATTTCCTAACCAAAAGACAATGTCCAACTAAAATCCGCTCAATACTCTCACTGCATTGCTGTAACTTCCCTCCTCTGCTGCATTTGTTGTTTCTTGTTGCGAGCACAATCCTGCAATTTCCTAGGCCCAAATGCATCTGGGTCCATCATCTCTACCTGTATATCAACTTCTTTATCATTGGTCAATTCCAAATCTCGTTCATGCTTACCAAGATTCCAAATCTCGTTCATGCTTACGAGTCCCAACTGCATAAAATAGCACTATTTAGAATAATTGCACACAATAATCTCCCTTAATGTGCCTATTTTTCAACGAAACAATTAAATAATCTCGTAACCTTAAATTTCGAATTGGACCATAATGCTTAATGATAAGAAATAACTGAAACAATGCATGAACTGCAATTGAAGAGATATAGGTCTGTCATTAGACCCCTCTTAACCCAGGATCTTGACTCAGTATTACGACTAATATTTGTATTTGTAATTACTGTAGTTACAATGATGTACATAATTTTGTAGTTCTTTCTTCATAACAATCAACACAAAAATTATTTAGTTATATTATTGAAAAATAGTACCGCCGAACTAGAACACTTCCACGTTAAATTAATAACCAAACCTTTTTCAGTAAAGATTAATTTTTGGGTAAATTACAACTAGACCATAGAATTCAAGGTGTATTAGCAAAAAAAAAAAGTGATTTACGACTATGTCTACACTATACTTACTTGATTCCAAGATCAATGTGCTCCTAGATACCGAACCCGAAGCAGCCAGTGTCACGAAAGTTCCTTCTCAAAAGCTCGTATTCCTTCACCTTCAACCCACTCTCAAGCAATTGCATAGCCTTGTCTCCCCTTACAGTTACATAGTAAGCAATCTTCTCATTACGCCTAATCCCAAAAGATCTCACAGTGTACCTAGCTGCTCAATACCATCACCCAAAACACATAGCACATTAAATTTAGAAATAACAATTAAAGAAGAACCCAAAAACAAAAAATCAGCTACCAGAATCATACCCTTAGAGAAGACTGGGGTCTGACCGCTAAGTTGCTCAAGCACCTAAGTATTATAAATAGCAATACCAATATTAAAAATGAGGTTGCTAAAGATCTTGTTTTTAATTGTTTTATCTTTCCGAAAGAAATGGATATGGCAAAGAAAGAGAAGGAATGAAACCTTGGCGGCATGGGTGAGACGATCTCTGCTTTCCCCGACAAGATGTTGAGTACCAACTTTTGCACCTTGATTTCCCTCATTAGATTAGATAGCTTCCTCTCCGAAGCCTAAATCAATAGCCACAAAAATAGTGAGTAAGAAGCCTACATAAAAACTTCAAAGAAAATAGAATGAGGGGGCAAAATTAGAGAGACCATTGTTCGAGTTTGGAGGCAAGCTTTGACGGAGAGAAGCGATGAGGCAGCAGAGAGAGAAAGAAGTCAAGGCAGAGAGAGAGAGGAACGAAGGGAGAAAGAGATTGACGCCGTCAATGCAGGGAAGGAAGGTGCGAGGTGTGAGGGTGAGGGAGAGACCGAGATTCACGAAAAAATGAAGAACAAAGAAAATTTTTGGCTACAACAAAAGGGCAAAAATGAATTATTTATATTTTGGGCAAAAATAAAAATAGCAACGGATTTTATTTTCGGTTGCTATTTAGGGAATCTTAAAAATTTTTAGTTCCGAATTAGCAACGAAAAACCTTCCGTTGTTATTTTAGCAACGGATTATGGTTCGGTTGCGATTTTATCTACTGAAAATTTTAAAGGTTCCTAAAATAGCAACCGAATTTTATTTTCTTTGCTATTTTAGCAACGGAAAACATATTCGGTTGCTATTTAGGGAACTTTAAAAATTTTCAGTTCCAAATTAGCAACGAAAAACCCTTCCGTTTCTAAAATAGCAACGAAATAGATTTCGGTTGCTATTTTCTCTGCTGAAAATTTTAAAGGTTCCTAAATAGCAAATGAATTTTATTTTCGTTGCTATTTTAGCAACGAAAAATATATTTGGTTGCTATTTAGGGAACCTTAAAAATTTTCAGTTCTGAATTAGCAACGAAATTTATTTTGTGTTGCTATTTTAGCAACAAAATAGGTTTCGATTGCTATTTTATCTAATGAAAATTTTAAAAGTTCCTAAAATAGCAACCGAATTTTGTTTTCATTGCTATTTTAGCAATGAAAAATATATTCAGTTGTTATTTAGGAAACCTTAAAAATTTTCAATTCCAAATTAGCAACGAAATTGGTTTCAGTTGCTATTTTCGCCATTGAAAATTTTAAAGGTTCCTAAAATAGTAACCAAATTTTATTTACGTTGCTATTTTAGCAACGAAAAATATATTCAGTTGCTATTTAGGAAATTTTAAAAATTTTCAATTCCGAATTAGTAACAGAAAACCCATCCATTGCTAAAATAGCAACGAAATCATTTTCCGTTGCTATTTTAGCAACGGAATAGGTTTCAATTGCTATTTTCACTACTGAAAATATTTGCGCCATTTCCTGGTGCCTTATTTAGCAATGGAATAAGCATTCCGTTGCAAAATTCTGTTGCTATATTTTGGCGCTAAAACTTCCTTCTATATTTAGCAACGGAAAATAACCATTTTTATTTTCATTGCTAAATAAAAAAAATTTAATGAATTTAAGTAACGGAATTAAATTTCTATTGCTAAATTAGCAACGGAAATATTTTCGTTGCTATTTTAACATTTTTTTGTAGTGGTATGGTCTACTCCTCCATTGGAAACTTTAAATCTAGGACTCCATTTTAATTTGCACCAAAAATAAGCTCCATTGACAGCCCAAGGTCCCTCGTACAGAGCCTTTCTATACTCATACTCATTGAAGAATTGTAGTAGAAAAAATCCCTTGATATGTCTAGGATTTTTGCATCAGATAGTTTCCATTGAGCCTGGATTCTAGTGCTCAAAGCCTTATAACCAATAGTTATGTCAAGAAGACTAACAACCACTGCTTTTCCAAAAGTAGCCGATAGCTTGTCTTTTAATCCATCCGAAAAATGAACAATAGGGAAGGAGTCAGTACTATCTATGTTAACATCCCCTGCTTCAAGATTCACTTCCATTGAATCAAAGACCTCCTCCATCGAGGATTCCATAATAGCCCCATCAATAACATTGTTTTGATAAGCCGAGGAACTGGAGGAGCCCATTCTCCTCTTCACTTTTTTTGTGGCTCTGTCCACATCTGTTGGAGGAGAGGAGCGCTCATTTTTAGAGAGATCCACGCTAACATAGTACTAATGGATAAGATTTTTTTTAGCACAATCAATTCTACTGTTTTGACAAGTCAATTTCACACCTAAATATTTGACATTAGTGCCATCTATTAGCTGTTTTTGGGTCGGCCACATTCACAAATAGGCTTTCTTTTGTTAAGTATTATTATTATTTCAAGACAAAAACTATAAGATGTATTCAAATATTTCTTTCCTTTTTTATTTTCCAATTGGCATTCTAGAATAAAGATAACATGCAACATCAACTCGGAATTAGATAATTACAAAGGATTGACTAAGTAGATTGATTCATGTTTAAACAAGTTGATGCGCCATGTAGGCTTTCAAGTGGCATTTTATTTTGTGTGCCAACCACATTCCATGGTAATTCCGGAGTGATCCTGCCACATTATCCCACGGGACAATTCATTGCCTTACTCACACCTTTCACTTTTTCCCTTTAATATATACCTCTCCTCTACATTCTCTACACTCATCAACATCTTATTTTCACTTAAAAATCTAATCTCCACACTTATAGAAGTAAAATGATTCACATGTCAATGGTGGTGGTTTTAGGCATTTGCAGCAACCATGCTGATCAACATGTGCACCATCGTTATAATCATCTTTCTGTCAATTACTCGAGAGCATTGTTCGAAGATGATGGAGACGATGAAGATGATGGCGATGATGATAGTGATGGTGGCTATGACTATGCTCCTGCTGCTTGAAGGATTTTCTCATTTCCAGCTTAATTTAGATTTAGACATTCCGACAATTAGGCGGCTTTATTATTGTTATTTAGTGGCTTAATGTCCTTTTTGTACTTTTATTAATCATGTTAATCAAGTGTTATAGATCTATGTATTTTGATTATTATAATTAAGTTAGTGCAAATAAAATAACCAACCGGCGCCGTCAGCATAGACCCCAAGAAATCAGTCAAATATATTATTAATTTACCATCAGATATAAATTTAAATAAGTATACTATTGACATATATACGGTTTTCTTTGAAAGATGATGACGACAATATATTGCGACAATTCCACAAGAAAAAAGTGTTGTCAAGATGATGACATAATAGAACTATATATCCGTAGACTGCTTGTTGGACAAAAGAATGTTTACGATCAATTAATTAATAATAATAATCATAATGATTTGTTTTGATAAATAAATCATCTTCTTCAGTGGAAGAGGATTTTAGTTTCTAATAGGCATGATCACGGGACAGGGTCGGAAATTACTCCTCCACTCACTGTCCCGTCACTGGCGGGAGATTTCCCGCCTCTGTCCCCAATATCAAGGAGGGAATTTTCTCCGTCCCTGCTCCGCGGGGATCACCGTCCTCCATAAAAAAATTTAACAAAAATTTTTATCAAAACTCAGAAATCATTTTCTGAGTAGCCAAGCAAGGCATCTAGTGCAAATATAATCTCAGATCTAAATGCAAGCTAAAAGATAACAAATATATTGTTGAAAGCAAAAGTAATGGAAAATGAAAAAGAACAAAACTTGTTTGGTATTTTTGTTATTTGAAACAATTAAATCATATCTCTTAAAACAGAAAACCATATCTCCTGTACAGGCATATTCCTAGTATTCAGTAAAGAAGAAGTAAATAAGTTGGTTAACCAATTTCCAAATGAGAGACAGTAATGGTTTAAACTTTGAAATTCCAACATGTGCTAACCCATGTTGTTGTTGGTTTGTCACCAATCAAATGGATCAAAAGATCCTAAACAAGAAATTTCCAGAGAAAAAAAATCAGTAATAAAGCACTACATTTCCTAAATAACAAGTATCATGAGTACCCGTGAAAGAAAAACTTTGCATTAAACTACAAAACCCCTCAAAATATTATATATGCAACTGCCATTAATAATTCCAAAAAACAAATGAGAACGAACATTTCAAACGTCGCCCCAAAAAAGAAATTGCAGAAAAAACCAGATTAGAAAATAAACCTATAGAAAAATCATTACTGACAACGAAGTGGGAAACTAAAAACCAAACAAAGCAAACCAAATACATCTATAAAATCAGAGCAGACAAACAATAATTCATCATATTTATACCTAATTCAAAATACGAATAAGGAAATAATTGGTTGAGTTTGAACAAGAACAATAATTAGCATCTATATATGAGTGTATATAGAAAGAGAAAGAAGCAAGAAAGAGTAGATAGAGAGACAGAGAAAGAAGCAAGGACAGGCTGTGTAGATGTGAGGGATAAGAGAGAAAACAGCAGAGAAAGAAACTGAAGTTAGGGTTTCAATTAGGGATATTTATATAGAATGGCACATATTTAAATAACTAAAAAATTAGGGGTAATAATATACATCGGGGGCAGGGATCCCCGCGGGGCGGATACCTCATTCCCCATTTTCGCCCTGAAATGCATATCGGGAATTTTTTAATCCTCGTCCCCGCCCCTGTGGGGGGAAAAATCGGGAAATCTCCGCCCCGTTTGGGGCAGATCCCCGCCGAGGTCGGGGATTTCCCGTCCCGTGAGCATCCCTAGTTTCTAACTATGGAGCCTATATATATATATATATATATATATAAAAGCAATTAGGAATGCTATACAACCAATTTTCAATTCAACTATGGTTTATTCCCTTAGTCTGCTAATTAAATTTCAATTAAAGTGGTTTGAGACTGCTTATCTTTTGCGTCTTATGCATAAATTAGTAAATTACAGACACTTACTGATAGTAAATTGAAGCAACGAGTGAAAAAGACATTTGCGAGCATATGACGACATTATTTCTGAAAAGCTGCATTTCTAGAAAAAAAAAAACATAAATCCATACATGTAATAGTATGGCTGAACAAAAAATATAAAAACCGCTATTAAACTGAATGTTTAAACCGAATTCAAACCAGCAAATATAATACAACCAATACTGTTATCCAACTTGTCTTATTGCTCAATATTAACCTGAATTATTGTACAACTCACTGTCAAAAGTAGAAGGTTATTAGGCTAGCTTGGACATAGGACGAGAATTACGGCATCTAATTAATAAGTAAATTAATCTTGAGAAACGGTAGACTAATGAAGCTTTTGCATATTAATTAGACCAGGTAATTTTGAACCGATCAAAAAATCTGACTTGAATTCACAAAAAAATAATAATTCAAATTCAAAATCAAATCTACTAAAACTCAAATGACTCAAAAAATTAAGATTGAAACTGAAACCCTAAAAATCCGCCCCAAGATATATCGGTATACCAAACCAAATATATTAAATTGTTTTCGCTGCAGTTCAATTCGGTTTTTAGTTCGATTTTTCAATTCTAATTATAATCCCAGACTTAATCTGAACCCGCTTTGCGATCCAATTTGATAATAACCCAAAAAATCTGAAATCTAAAACAATTAGTCCAAATCCAAACCCACCAAATTGATCCAACTACTAGGTCTAATTATATTTAAGAATTATAAATTCATTGTTGGTCCTGATGACATACAAGAGAAGGGTAAATTTGATGTATTAAATTTTTTGGCTAAATTCTATTAAGGCAGAATACATGTGTTCTATTAATAATTATGTTTGAACAAAATGTATGAGATGTTCAATGTATATATGCAGAATTGTTGCAAATCTTTGTTTAAATCAAATACTTTTTCAAAAAAGATATGCTCTTATAGAAAATGTGCTTTTCTTACAAAACTGATTTTTATAAATGATTTTCTAAAATAAAGATTGTTTGATTAAAATCAAAACTTCTAAAACAAATTTTAGAAATGGAATATAGAGGAGGGAAATTTTAAAACCTAAATAAATTTTAAAACCAAAACTTCTAAAACAATTTGTATTAGTTGGGTTTTATTGCCTACCTCCACTCCCCAAAACGCCATTTTGAAATTTTTTTTTTCGCTTAGAACTCTTTTGATGGATAAAAGTTAAAACCAATAAACAAGTTAAGTATATTCTATCCACAATTTTTTTTTTCCAAGCAAAAAACGTATAACACTTACTAAAATTTTCTAGAGTTCTAATCAGTCCTTATTGTATTTTATAAAAGATTCCTCACAAAAAAAAAAAAAATTTACAACATAATACTATAATTAATTTGAGAAGAATGATAATGTATGAAGTGTAAAAATTTGAAAATTTGCTTGAAAAAGATTAAAACTTGTATCTCAAGAGAGAATATGGTTTTCCAACTTCTCTAAACTTTTAAAAATAAAAACAACTAATATTTATAGCCAAAACTCCATAATATCCGTTAAATAACTGAAATTAGCCGTCAAAGATGAGACATATTGGTAAAAAAAACAAAACTAACTGTTATTTTTTTGTATTTTAGTAAAAAGCTGTCGAATTGTTCTATTAACTCTTTTATTACCTTTTTTGTTGTGACACAACAGACAATTTTGAAAAGCTTTTCTACAAACCCTTTTAAAAATATTTTGTAACGACAATTTTAATCAAAATTTTGACACATTTTCTGTTACAGTAAAAAACTATTTTCAAACACATTTTAATGCATGTAAAACTTATTTTATGCATTAGAAGAGACTTATGATGCATGAACATATAGAAAAAAAAACTCATGTATAAGATTTTACAGAAGAATGCCTTAACTTCTTCAGAACTTTAACTTTAAACTTTTCTTGCATTGGGCTTGCTTTTCTTAATTGAATTTTGCAGACTTTAGTGGAATTAAATTGAAACGTAAACACTTAAAATAGAATTGTTATCAAATTTATAAAAAAATTAATTATCATCAAAATTTATACAAATTTCAGCCTTTCCTCTCTCTCAACTTGTTATTTTTTAAAAAATCCCATGTACTTTAATCGAGGTCAAGGTGAATTCATGATATTTTTCACTTATAATTTTTTTGTTTACACCTGGGCCTTTTAATTTTGGGCCTCTCCTCCCTACCTACTAGGCATGGCAAAGAATTTTGGGGTTCTTACATAAATATAAACAAAAAAAATAATAATTTCAAAAAATAAAATAGTTACTGTTAAATTTTTAAATATACAATATTTTAAACTTTTAATTTCATTTATACAACTTTTAACTATAAATATATCACTTTTGCATATTGCCAATCAAAAGCTACCATTTTTCAATCTTTCCTTCTTCCTCTTTCCTCCTTGCTTCACTTACGCCTTCACATGCTATACCATTTTTCATTCACCTTCGGCGTCAATCAGCAACACGAGCAGTATCGGTGACCTCTTGAAGGCGAGACAATTCTTTCGTTGTCCTCCGTTTCTCTTCAGTTGCTGGCGATAATAAGATTGAAGATGGGAGAGGCGAAATATTTCAGCACCGATTCCGGCAAGACCAAATTGTCTTTGTTATAGATCCCTTCTTCATCCTCTGGTGTCCTCTTGTTAGATCCACGTGCTTGACTCTTTCTCCTCAGATTACTGGCAACGATCTCCGTCCCTATTTTCCTATTTATGCGATTGACTCTTTAAATCAATCTTTCCTGCTTCATGATCAATGTTATCTCTGCAAAATTTCACTACAGCCAATTCTATTTCATCCTCATGGCATTCGCCGGAGGTTCGTTCTCTTTTCTGCTACCAATTTTTGTCAAGCACTCGTTCTATCTCTAAAGTTCCTCTTTGCTCTTTTAGAATCCAGGAATTATCCATGGAGAATCCTCCAGAATCCATGCCTTCCATGAGAGAGGTTCTTACATTGATACAAAGTAATGAGACCGACAATAGAGTTCCGATAGAAGGAGAAGAGAAACAAGAAGTAGGGAATGAGGATGAAGATGAACATGAAGATGAAGATGAAAGGGGGATTTCTAATATACGAGTGCCAAGGCAAAAATATATCCCTGTTTCTAAGGCCGAGCTGTTAGATGCTATTGTGTTGAAGTTTTTTTATTCTCAAGATGAAGCCGATCAATTTCTCCTTCTCTCTTCGTGGGTGATCGATATCCTTCCTCGTAAGTTTTATATTTTAATTACATTCTTCTTTTTATTAATTTTCGTTCTTTCCATCTTTTCAAATTGAATTTGCAATGATAGCTGCTTAGATTCTATTCTTCACGTGGAGCACCATAACATTTTAGAAGAAACATGAAGCGCTATTTCCTTAGTTATTTCATGGATAGTGAGGAAGGTAGTGATAAAAAATTGGGCAATTCAGATGGAAAATCTAAACTTAACGGGGACAAGTCTGACTCTATTAACGACGGAGTGAATTTAATTGGGAGCATAGGGGATAATGAGAAGGATAATGAATTTGATATGTAATTGAATTTCAGTTCTGGTTTGGACTTGAAGAATTTTTTGGGTTATTCAGCCAAAATTGACAAGAGAAGTACTAACAAGGAGTCCAGGTCTGCTTCTATCTGTTTCTTATAAACTGTATGCTATTAGATGCTATGGTAACCTTAATATTGGCTTTCATGTATCTGTTAATTAATGATTTAGTTATGCAACATTTTTGTAGACTTGCTTTTGCCACTCGTTTCCAGCATGCTTTCATGTAGCTTCTTAATAATGCCCAGTTTGAAGAACTGTGGGCTCAGGATCTGATATTGACATCGGCTTTAAACTCGAATTACCTCCTTACTTTGCCAATATATTTAGACTGAAAGAAAGCATCTGAATCCAATGCAATAATTTTTAGGTAATTTCATATCCTACTTTGTGTTTTTTCTGTGTTAACAGTTAATAGTGAAAGTCATGTAAATAAGAGAAGTTCAGATGTTTGTTTGCTACTGACAAAAGTTGCAGAAGCACAATTAAATAACTAAATTATTTGGCTACTTTAAGAATTTACAACTGCGTTCATGTTTTGTCACCTTGATCAATTCAAAACTTAATCAATTCAACGAGTATAATATACCTTCTTCTTTGGGTTTTCCTGTTTACTCATCTTATTTTGTTGCCACAATTTAGTAACTTATAGTTAAATTGTTAGACTTTTTGTTTACAAATACTTATACGTTCTAAGCTTTGATATCTTCTCGTTATCCACCGAGTCAATGCTAGTCTTCTTTTATGTATTTAGTAACTTGAATGACAAAGAAAAAAAGGGAATCTTAAAGCGTACACTGTGTGTACTTGGTGTATACACCGTGTGTACTTGATGTAAATATTGTGTTGGTGTAATGATAATATAAAATTAATATAATGTTTAACAATATTTTTTTATATTTATTATAATTGTAAAACACGTACATTTGGTGAGAGAAGCAAGAAATTTCCCTTTGAATTTACAACCTTAACTTAGGCATTGCATTTTCATTCGCTCACAAACATCTGCTCTATTGTTCACTTTAAACAAAATATCTCTTGGGAAACTGCATGTGTTGTTGTGGGTCCTTCTTTAATAATTTATTTAGTTTTTAAATGCCCCAGCTAATCTTTTAATTAATTAATAGCCTAAAATGTCTATTTTGTGATTTGTTTGTTTGTAACATAAAATTCATGAATAGAACTCATTCATATCTAATTTAAGTATTCTGTCTTTGAGCTTAACTAAAATACGATGCCGTTTAGTTGTTGAAAATGGAGAATTGTTTTAAAAAAATTTGTTGTGTACTAGCTATATACACCATGTATACATGCTGAAAACGGTGCCATTTAGTTGTTGTATACTAGTTGTATATACCGTATGTACATCATATATATACAATGTGTACTAGTTGTATACACAATGTGTATTTGGTGTATATACCTTGTGTATTAGCTGTATACACCATGTGTATATATTGTATACCGTGTGTTCATCATATATACATAGTGTGTATTAGTTGTATAAACAGTATGTACATGCTGTATGCACCTTGTGTACTTGTATACACCATGTGTACATGATATATACACAGTGGGTACTAGTTGTATACATAAAGCACACACTGTGTATATCAAGTACACACGGTATATACACAAAGTACACACGGTATACATCAAGTACACACTGTGTACATCAAGTATACATACTATGCACATCAAGTACATAATGTGTATATCAAGTACACATGGTGTGTACACAAAGTACACACCGTGTACATCAAGTACACACATGTGCACATCAACTACATAATGGGTACATCAAGTACACACGGTATGCACACAAAGAACACACTGTGTATATCAAGTACACACACTTTGCATATCAAGTACATAATGTGTACATCAAGTACACACGGTGTGTACACAAAGTACACACACTGTACACATCAAGTACATAATGTGTACATCAAGTACACATGGTGTATACACAAAGTACACACTATGTACATCAAGTACACACACTGTACACATTAAGTATATACCGGGTACACACAGTGTATACACCAGCAATGCATGTGTACTTTAGAGTTTGCACTTGGTGTATACAGTGTATACTTGATGTACACATAATGTGCACTTGGTGTATACAATGTATACTTGATGTACACATAGTGTGTACTTGGTGTATACACAGTGTGTACAAGGTCTATACAATGTGTGTACTTGCTGTACAAATATTGTGTACTTGCTGTATACATAGGATGTATAAGGTAAACACACTATGTGTACTTATTGTACACATATTGTGTACAAGGTATATACAGTATGTACTTAGTGCACATACAATGTGTACTTGGTGTGCACACAGTGTATGTACTTGCTATATACACTGTGTGTACTTGATGTACACATGGTGTGTACATTTTCTATTTATTTTGGATTTTTATACTTAGTGTACATACAATATGTACTTGGTGTGCACACGGTGTATGTACTTGCTATATATATTATGTGTACAAGTTGTATACAGTGTGTACTTAGTGTACACACGGTGTGTACACTTTCTATTTATTTTGATTTTTTATACTATTTGAACTATTATTATTGTCTAAAAATTATAATTTTTTTCAGGTTATGACAAGAGATAATTTTCACATTGTGCGATTTAACTTCTGCATGAAGTTAAAAATTATATTTTTGTTCGGGCTTTCTTTTTGGTTTTCACAAGGTTTAGGTGGATTTGATGTAGAAATTTATTTACAATTTAATGGGAAGTGTCATGATTTACAAATCTCTTAATTGAATCGATGTCAGCATACAATATATTGCACAACAAATTATAGCAAAAATATTTCCAATGCCTCTGCATATCAACATGGCAAAGTTATAAGGTTTTTTATGGCTTCTAAATTACGAATATATATTTGTACAAATCACAATAGTGAACACTCAAATGCATCAATTGTGCCACAATAATAATTTTCTCAGACATTTTACACAACTTTGCATCAGGTTTACTAAAGAAACTCAAAATTAATCAAATATAATGAAGTCTTTCTAAGAAAATAGTATTAATTCAAAAAAAAAGAACGAAAAATTGCTATCAGGAAGGTGCTAATTTGACAGCATCTCTAAAAGGAACCCTTATCCCATCCAAGAACCAAGTTCTTTTCCTAATTTCAAATACCAATAATGAAACTAACAATTGAAGCTATGCCCAGATGTAAGGTTCCGTCTAACAGAGAAAATGAAATAAATCCAACAGGAAATTTTGGTAGCAGCATCAGCTAAAACAAATCATCATCTATGCATTTTACGATATCAGGGTAATCAAAAGTAAGCTAGCACTATTAGAATTATAGCATCAGATGTGACAATCCTCTCTAGTTATGAGATATTTAACACTTGTGTGGTAGCGTGAATAAAAAAACATAGTGCTCTAATGGATGCCATATAAGATCCAGGAAAAATAAGTTGACTAGATCTCAAGTCAAGTAATAAAGAGTTTTAGCATACCTACACTTTGCTGAGGATTAATTCCTACTTCATCTGTAAGTCAAAACAACATATCAACTCATGACAATATAAACTAAAACAATTTTTTAAAAGAATTTAAGAACAGGAAAAATCAACTAAAAATTGATTGAATAGCATGCAAAAATCAACTGCGAATTGGACTGAACAGGAAAAACTCTCATTTACTTAAATATGTGAAAGACAGAAACTAGAAGCCTTGAAAATATCATTTGTATCCCCATACTGCCTTAATTATCATGCTCTGGTCCTTGTTTAAGCTACTGTAATTCAATTTCTTCTCTACCCAATAATCTTTCCATAAAATTCCCTCTATTCCATTTCTCTCCTCAACCCTACAGTGCCCATCTTAAATCCCCAACCACTTGTAGAAGAAGAAGAGACGATTTCTTTAGCATCTGCACTACTAGAAGTAGAAATGTGGAATTGGAAACATCATCAGACTCTAACCGAAATGACATCAATTGTGTGGGGATAGGCTTGGACGTGGAGTGTCTTATTTCCTCTTCTGAAATCAATCACATACCGGTGGCGAAAAAAGGATCGGAGAAAAATTTAGTGGAAATGTTGGTGGAGAATGGAGTTTTGGTGTCCCTTTTCCTCTTTTGGGGAACGACAATGGTTGCAATGAAGGAGGCTTTGCCTCTTACTGGACCTTTCTTTGTGGTTGCAGTTAGGCTTATTCCTACTGGCTTTCTATCGATTGCATTTGGTGCATATAAAGGAAGAGAGAATATGAGCTCGTCGGAGAAATAGAAATATGCCGGTGAGATGGAATGAGAGAAATCGTTGACCAGGGGATAGAAGGCTGATGAGAGAGATAGAAGGAAAATTTTAGTTTATAAAATAAAGTTGTATTTTTGAAAATAGAAATTTAAAAAGTGGTATTTGTGAAAGATAAAAAAAAAAGGTTGTATTTTTTGAAAAAAGGTTAAAAAAGATGGTATTTGAGGTAATTTCCTCAAGAATTTTTGAGTGCCCGATTGGCTTCAATAGGAGAATTTTGTTACAGTCATGAAATATATTTAGAACAAGTTTAAAATAAATTTTATTATCCACTATCCAAACTCATTTATAAATTTTAACCATTAATGGATTGAAAATAATACTTATTTTCAAACACCATATAAATTATGTTTTAACTTGTCAAAAAATATTGTTATACGTCGGTATGAATCATATCATATCATATCCTGAGTTAATTAAAATTCTTTATTTCTATTAAATACATTCCATTATTTATTAGTGAAATTTAATATGTTAAATGGATATTTAATGGATTTTGGTATTAGTTAACTAGTTGTAACAAGTTTGGAATGGATTCAACTAATATAAAAGTATTTAATCTTAATCGGGCTTGAGATGAGTTCGAATATATTTATTTAGGTTTAATACCTTAAATACGCCCTAAACTTGTATTTATTTTCATAATTTATAGTGCAACTTTTATTGTTTTTATTTTACCACTTAAATTTAAATTATCTATCATAATTTACCACCTAACTAGCTTAGTTTGTTATTGTGGATTGAAATGTGAACTTCACGTAATGAGAGAGCGTGAGCAGAATAAAGGTATATCGTGCCATATAAAAGAATTCCTCTTTTCATCATTATTAACGTGAAGAATTACAGTATGAATATAACATGAGTAGGTTACATAGGAATAGCTAACACCAAAGTTAGTGACCTATACAAACTAAAATTACAAAGTGAGAAGTAGGTTACGTAACATATACAAATTACGTAATCAACTACAAGTGTGTAACCATTATCTCTTACACCCTCCCTTAAATTGAGCAGGAGGAGACACAACTGTCAACTTTTCACGTAACCATGTAAATCGTTGCTTGGAAAGCCCTTTAGTAAGCACATCTGCAATCTGATCAGTTGTACAAAGATAGAGAACCTTAAGAATACCATTGGAGACACGATCACAAATAAAATGGAAATCAACTTCCAAATGTTTGCTGCGATTATGAAAAACAAGATTAAGAGTTAAATAAGTAGCCTCTAAGTTGTCACAATACAGCACAAGAGGAGGCAACTGAAAATCGATGTCATGCAATAATATTTGAAGCCATTAAAGCTCAGAGGCAGCAGCAGCTAAGGCCTTATATTCTGCTTCAGTAGAGGAGCGAAAAAACAACACACTATTTCTTGGAAGACCAAGAAATAATATTAGTGCCCAAATAAATAGCAAAACCAGTGGTGGATTTCCTGTCGTCAATGTCACCCGCCCAATCAGAATCAGCATAGCCACAAAGAGAAGTAGAACTAGATTGAAAGAAAATGCCATGAGATGAAGTACCACGCAGATACCGTAGTATGCTTTTGACCGTTCCCCAGTGTGCCAACGAAGGAGAATGCATGAATTGAGCAACTTTGTTAACTGAATAAGAAATATCCGGTCTCGTAAATTGAAGATATTGTAATCCACCAACAATGGATTGATATAACGTTAGATCTTTGAATGGTTCACTGCCTTCCTTCGTCAATTTATTAGCAATGCTCAATGGAGTAGAAATGGAACTACATTCATGCATATTAGCTCGACGAAGCAAGTCACCAATATACTTACTTTGATGAAGAAATAGACCCTTACCCACCCAATCAGCTTCTATACCAAGAAAATAGTGTAATTTGCCTAAATCTTTAACAACAAATTGCCGTTATGAGTCACTAATAAGCCGGCTTAAAATAGAAGAATCATTGCCCATAAGCAAAAGATCATCCACATAAACAAGACAAAAAACTTTAGTAGAAGCAGTATTAATGTAAAACAAGAAAGTGTCATATTTACTGCTGTGAAATCCAAAAAGTAATAAAGCCTTGGTCAGACATTTATTCCAGGTATGGGGAGCCTGCTTTAAACCATAGATGGACTTACGGAGCCGACATACAAAATCTGGTTTGGAAGAATCAATAAAACCCAGAGGTTGTTGCATGTAAATTATTTCTTCAAGCTTACCATGAAGAAAAGCATTAGATACATCAAGTTGTTGAACCATCCAACCAAAGCTAATAGCCAAAGATAAAAGAGTACGAACCGTTGCTGGCTTCACAATAGGACTAAAGGTATCATGAAAATCAATTTTTGAACGTTGATGAAAACCTTTAGCTACCAATCGAGCCTTGTAATGCTCAACAGAACCATCAGGTTTCCTTTTAATACGAAACACCCAATGGCACCTAACAACATTATAAGATGGAGAAGGTGGAACAAGCTTCCATGTACCACTATGGAGTAAAGATGTATATTCTGCTGCCAATGCTTCACGCCATGCTGGATGTTTAACTGCTTTTGTGAAACATGTGGGTGTGGCAGCTGATTTCGCTTCAGCCACTAATGAAGTGATATGTTGGGCTTTAAATGACCAGTTTGTTAGTGGGTAACCATGGGATGAACTTTTGGTAGAGAAGATGGTGCCTGGATAGGTTTTACTGGAATCGTGGAACAATTGGAGGCACGAGAACAAGGAGGAGACTCCAGTGGTATGGATGGCAGAGATGGTAGAGAAGGGAGCTAGACAGATGGTGATTTTAGAGAAGATTGGGAGGCAGAGGATGGGTTATGTGTAGTGGCAGAATATGTGGACTGATGAGGTAAAGCAAGATGAGGAACAAGGAAGTGAACGTAGACTGGACTAGTGGGAGACTAGGTTGTTGATACCGGAGCATGAAGACAATTAGTCTTTGCAAATGGGAAAATCTATTCATTAAACAAGACATGACATGAGATGTAAATCCGACCAGAATTAATATCGAGGCATTTATAACCTTTATGCGATTTACTATATCCCAAGAAAATACTAGTAGAGCGAGAATCTAATTTATTTTTAGCATAGGGTCAAAGCCAAGGGTAATATAAACAACCAAAGACCTTTAAGGAAGTATAAATGGGAGTTTGATTAAACAATTTATGATATGGATTATCATAATTTAAGGTATATTTAGGAAGGCGATTGATGAGATAAACACCATATTCAAAGGCAAAGGTCCAATATTGAGAGGGAATATAAGCATGATGCAAAAGTGTCAAACTAGTTTCGACAATGTGACGATGCTTTCTTTCAGCACAACCATTTTGTTCAAGTGTATATGGACAAGAAATCCTTTGAGTAATACCATGTGTTTTAAGAAAGGGTGTTAATGCTTGAAATTCACCCCCCACCCCAATCAACTTGAAATTGTTTAATTTTAATTTGCAACCAAAATAATTCTCAACAAGAGTTTTAAATTGCATAAAGGTATCCAAGACATCAGAATTATGGCACAAAAAATAAATCCATGTGAATTTCGAATGATGATAAAAAAAGATGACATAATAAGAAAAACCATCAACAGATTTAATAGGGGATGGACCCCACACATCGGAACAAATAACATCTAAAGGAAATTGAGTAACTGTATTAGATAACAAAAAAGGTAATTTATGAATCTTGCTGGTAACACAAGCATCACACAAAGTTGTACTAGAATTATTTGAAAAAGAAAAAAAACAAACTAGATAATTTTTTTTTTGATAATAGGACGAGCAACATGACCAAAATGAGCATGCCATAAATCCAAACTTGCGAGGAAAACACTTGGAGCAGATTTGGTTTGATGAAGACAAAATGAATATAAGCCATTGTTACTCCGACCTTAGTAGATGATCCGTCTCGTGTCCAAGTCCTTAATAACAAAAGAATTAGCAAATAACTCAACAGAAATAGGATTAGAATTAGTTAAAGCATAAACAGAAAGCAAATTACGACTAGAAGATGGAATATGGAGAATATCACAAAAAGACAATATAAAATTACCAAGTTTAAAAGAAGAAGTGCCAATATTGGAAATAGGAAGATAAGAACCATTACCAATTTGAATTTCTTCAAGACCCTGATACTCAGAATGAAGATTGAGATTTCCCAAATCTACAATAAGATGATGGGATGCTCCTGTATCAACAACCCAGGATTGAGCATTCTTTGAATTCTTTAGAGTAGTGACCATGTAGGAGGAAGGTTGTGGAGAGGAATTGGTATTGTGGCTGGATTTAGGAGAAGGATAGACTTTGGCAGCAACATTAGAATGATTCCCAGTGGAATATGAATTATAACAATTGTTACCATTAGATCTACCACCACGGCCTCTAGAACCACGTCCACGTCCATGCTGTCCTCTATCATTGCTAGTCACAAAGTTAATTAGCAATAGGAGGAACATCATAAGAACCTAACAAATCTCTTTCTAGTTGTCTTTCTTCACTAAGAAGTAGACCATTTAACTAATCAAAACTCACAGATTCTAAACAAGCTTCAATAGCCCTTACAAAGGGTCGATAACTAGACCTTAATCCAAATAAAATCATATCAACAAGATCATCTTCAGGTACATGATGATTTAAAACAACCAATTGATCTTCTATACTCTTTGCTTTTTGAATAAAAACAGCAATAAAATCATTATCTCGACGTAAACTTTTTAACTCTGTGCGGAGGTTACGGATCTATGACCGAGATCCAGAAGCATATGCAGCAACTAGCTTGTTCCAAGCTGCCTTTGCTGTCTGAACACCAACAATTTATGGCAAAATATTTTCAGAAATTGATGCAATTATCCAGCTTAGCACCTGCTAGTCTTGACATTCCCACAATTTAAAAGATGGATTGAGTGTTCCATCATCCAGAGTTCTTGGAGGAGGTACAAATGAATCATCAATATGATCATCTAATTCACACCCTTTAAGCAACGGTATCAGTTGTGTACGCCATAGGAGAAAATTGGATGAAGTGAGTTTAATAGAGATTGGATGAGAAAGATTTGGAGTGAAAGTGTTTAAGGAAGTGAAGGATGTCGTAGAAAAAATAGAGGAGGAAGCAACAATGCTTTCTGTGGATATTATTCCTTTTTAGTTTATGCTTTAGGTTTGTGGCTCTGATACTATAAAAGAATTCCTCTTTTCATTATTATTAACGTGAAGAATTATAGTATAAATACAACATGAGTAGGTTACGTAGGAATAGCTAACACCAAAGTTAGTGACCTATACAAACTGAAATTACAAAGTGAAAATTACGTAACCTATACAAACAATACAAAAAAACTGCCAATTAGCGACGATCTTATTTTCGTCGCAAATTTAACGATGGATTCGCGACTGTTTTACAATTCCGTCGTGGGTAGGATATTTCCTATTTTTGCGACGAAATAGCGACAGAATTAATAAATAGTCGCTAATTATTGGCGGGAAGTATACGCGCCATTTTTTGCGATGAAATTAGTGATGAATATTTCCGTCGCTAAAGTTTATAATTTTTTATTTATAAATTAGTTCCAGAAACGTTAGCGACGGAAATTTTAGTCGCTAATTTTGGAGGGAAAATATAACACCTTTTTGTGACGATTTAGCGATGGAAATTTGTCTGTCGCTAATAGTAATTTGTTACAGTATTACAATTAGCGACGGAGGTATTTAGTCGTTAATCCATCGCAAATAAATTAAGAAATATATTTTTTTTAATTTCACTCACATGATTTATGTATAGTTTTAAGTAATTTTAATATAAACCATATGAAATGAATATTTTATTTTGTAACAGAAAATTAGAAATTATTTTATAAGTTGATAATAATTTTTTATCAATTATACCAAAATCTAAAATTATTTATTTAGAAAACTTATATTTTTAATAATAATAATAAATTAATTGTTACGATTATTATATATTTACGTGTTCAAGATTAAAAAAATAAATATTTATAAAACAGTAATATAAAATTTATTATTTCATTCAAAATAATAATAAAAAAAATTTGTAATTAATTTTTATTTTATACAATTTAAATCAAATATTAATAAATAGTCCAAATAAGTTAAGATATTATCTGATAAATCCAAATATATAGTCCATTTGAATCTACATGTTTATGGTTTGGTTGGATCTTCAAATACAAATTTAACAGCTTTTATACGGAACAGTGTAAGTAAAGATTCAACGGTTAAGTATTTGCCGTTAGATCGGCCTGATATTTGGTGAGTACATTCAAAACTCCTTGTTGTTAATTTTGAACGGTGAAGATTAGTTTTTAAGATCTGTAAGTTCAGTTTTTATTACAAAAAAGAGGTTATTTTCTGGATTTTTTACGTAATGACCAGTTTTATATACGAAAACGATTGGAAAATTATTTACCGTTAGATTGGCCTGATTTTTGGTGAGTATATTCGAAACTCCTTGTTGTTAATTTTGGATAGTGAAGATTAGTTTTTAAGATCTGGAAGTTTAGTTTTTATTGCAAAAAAGATGTTTTCTAGATTTTTTACATAATTACCAATTTTGTATGTCAAGACGATCGAAAAATCATTTGCCATTAGATCGGCCTAATTTTTGGTGAGTACGTTTGAAACTCCTTGTTGTTAATTTTGAATGGTGAATATTAGTTTTTAAGTTCTGTGAGTTCGGTTTTTGTTGCAAAAAAAGGTTATTTTCTGGATTTTTTACGTAATGACCAGTTTTGTATATGAAGACGATCGAAAAATTATTTTCCATTAGATTGGCCTGATTTTTGGTGAGTACGTTCAAAACTCCTTTTTGTTAATTTTGAATGGTTAAGATTAGTTTTTAAGATCAGTAAGTTCAGTTTTTATTGCAAAAAAGAGGCTATTTTCTGGATTTTTTACGTAATGACCAGTTTTGTATACGAAGACGATCGAAAAATCATTTACCGTTAGATTGGCCTGATTTTTGGTGAGTACATTCAAAAATCCTTGTTGTTAATATTGGACGGTGAAGATTAGTTTTTAAGATCTGTAAATTTAATTTTTGTTGAAAAAAAGAGGCTGTTTTCTGAATTTTTTACGTAATGACCAGTTCAGTTTTTATTGCAAAAAAGAGGTTGAATCTTTTTGGGTAAATTTTATTTTTTTTTTGGAGTATAAGTAATGACGTTTCTATTCCTATAATTTATAGAAGCTTTGGTTTTCTATAATTTTTGTTAATCTAAAACATGGATTATTATACCAGTGATGTATTTTTCAGTAGAGCATAATCGAGAGAGATTTGAAGTGAGTTTAATATGTGAATACTTGATCTATTTTTTGAACTTATTTATTTAGAAAATTTACATTTTTAATAATTTTTTTGTCAATTATCCCAAAATCTTAACTTATTTATTTAGAAAATTTACATTTTAAGAATAATAATAAATTAATTTATATATTTATTTTATAATTGTATTATGCAGATTAATAAAAATAAAGATTTGTAAAATAATAATATAAAATTTATTATCTCATTTAAAATAATTTTGAAAATTTTAATAATTTATTTTTATTTTGTTAATATTAATGATCAAATATTAATTATTAGAAATTTTAATTATATGTTTACCAAACAATCCTTGAATATAAAGACAAAAGAGTGAAGAATGGTAGGGACATTTTTGTATTTTAAGAATGGTAACCCTTTGTAACGCCCCAATTTTTAAATTATTCGAATAATAAATAAATCGACCCAAATAACATGTAAATTTGATAATAAAATAAATTGGGTTGAATTATAGTTGAGTTTTGGGTTTTATTGCATAAAAGAAGAAGTTCTGAGGTTAAATTGCAAATAGTGTACATTTGGGGACTTAAAGTGGAAGTTGGCCAAAACGACGTCGTTTTGGCCTCTCCCTTTCTCTTCTTATTTAAGGAACCAGTCGGTTCTTCTTTGTCCCAAAATGACTGTCCCTGTATAAATAATTACTCTTGCATTTTGTTTAAATTGAAATCCTTTATATTTTTGTATTTTTTAGGGTTTAACTTTCACTTTCATCTCTCGCTCTCTCTCTCGTTCTCTCTTGTCTTCGCCGCTCTCCACCGCTGATGTAGGTATGGGTTTCACTTTCACAGCGATGAGGTCTTCCACAACGTTCATTCCGTCGGAAGCAAGGGTAGACTCCGGAAGGCAGAGGTGGTGGCATTGCGTCGGAAGCAGGGGTTTACTGTTCTCAGATTTGGTTTTTTCTTTCAAAGTTTTTACAGGAAATCATTCACATGTGCGTTCTGAATTGGTGTTTGTTACTATTTGTTGCAGTACCATTTTAGATTAATGGTGTCCCTCTGAGGAGAGTGAACCAGTCTTATGTGATTGCAACTTCCACCAAGGTTGACATTACTAGAGTAAATGTTGAGAAATTTGATGACAAATACTTCGTCAAGCAAGTCGAAAAGTAGAAAAAGAAGGGAGACGGTGAGTTCTTTGAGGCAGAGAAAGAGGTAGGCTTCCTATCCTCATCAATCGCTTCTCTGCATTATTTTTGTTTTGACTTCTGTTGCAGTTTACTTAATCAATATTCCATTTAGTTTGTCTTACTTCTAGGGTTTGGATTGCAATTGTTATCACCGATTTTGTTATTTTGAACCTCGGATTGTTACTCATTGATATTTTATTGTTCAATTAATTATGAAGTTATAATTATCATAATATTTTATTGTTCTTGACGGACACCTAATGCACTGATTTAGCTGAAGCCATCATTACTTGTAAAACACAACTTATCCATTATCCATTGCATGCTTCATTTGTTATTAAGAAAGTAAATATACTGACTTGTCATTTTGAAAAATAGAAGTTTGTCTGTTTTACGTATCATCCTCGCTCTCGTACTATGTCTCTAAATTGGCAAAGATCAGAGCTTTGAAGACCAAAGTATCAAATACAAGAGATAGTGTTCAGTTCGTAATGGGAAAGAAGATTGCTTTCTCTTTGCATTTTCTGGGTCTTTCTATGCTATGGATAATTCATATGGCAATTGCAGGAAGAGAAGGGCCTCTTTTGCAGAGTTATGAGAGACAACATTTTGGTTATAGCAGATTATTTAGTAACATCTTTGATACATCAAAATATGAGATTTTTCAGCTTAACAATGGCTTGGCTCGAACTCCTCGGATGGGGTCTCTCTCTCATTTCCCTTTTTTTTCAATTTGTTTGTGTGATTATCATATTAAAGTAATGTTTTCTAATTGGATTTGGGTCTTTTCTGCAAATATTTCAATGTGTTGTTAATGGGGTTGCGGTGGTTCTTAGGTTGTTGCTTGTGATCTTGGTTTTTTTTACCTTTTCAAGGATTTTGTGTTGTTACTGCGTATCTTTGCAGATGGAATAGCTGGAATTTCTTTGCTTGTAATATCAATGAAATGGTCATCAAGGAAACAAGTGAATTCAATTTATTTGTTTTCATACTACAAGTAAATTCGTTGGTGATAGTGAATTCGTGTTATTAAAATGTTAATAAGAAAGTAGTAGAATATAAGAGAACATCATTGGAATAGAGGACAAGAATGAAATTCTTGACCTTTTCATTGCCCTTTTTGATAAGTTGGGAAGATCTAGCATCTTTATGCGGTAAACTCAAACAATTTTTTATATCATGCCCCAAAATTGTTGCTTTCTTCAGGGAATCATTGAAATTGTATGTACAGATGACATTTTCCTGCTTTGCATGTAGTTGATCAAGTATTACTGCTTGCTGAAAGCTATTATATTCGCTCTTTGGGTGTAGATCCTAATAGTTAGGAATCTCTCTTTTCTTTGTTTTCAAACTCTTTTGAACCACTAACATTCAATTTTTATCTTTGACAGCTGATGCACTTATTTCAACTGGCTTGGCTGATTTGGGTTATGTACATGTCAATATAAGTACTTATAGTTTTTAATTCAAGTGTTTTTCTACTTAAGCATTTTGCTTCTCTATAGTCTTATTTCATGTCATTGGATGCAGATGATTGCTGGTCTTATGCAACAAGAGATGCAAAGGTCATTTTGACCCTATTGTTCTTTCCAAAAGTTTGTTCATTTTACATCTGTATAGTATAACAATTACTAATTCTTTCTTTAGTTTAATAAAATGCTCTCAGGTGGGGCTCTTAATTTGTCGACTTCCTAACTTTTTCTACTGATACCAAAAGGAATGCTCCTTAGTTTGATGTTCTTTTCTTGTGTGCTTTTAAGCTTGTTATCATTCACATAGACATACTGCCTGGAATTTGCAATGCAATAACTCGTTTGCTTAGAGATGGTAAACTTTTAAGCTAAT
This sequence comes from Excoecaria agallocha, assembly GCA_037975025.1. NCBI lineage: Eukaryota > Viridiplantae > Streptophyta > Magnoliopsida > Malpighiales > Euphorbiaceae > Excoecaria > Excoecaria agallocha. Next base: position 30,581,100 of record CM075818.1, read on the forward strand.
TACTTGTGCGAATCTGTGATGAGTGTAATTATGGATCTTTCCCGAGTCAATGTGTGATCTGTGGAAGAGTTGGGATCTCAGATGCTTACTATTGCAAAGAGTGCACTCAACAGAAGAAAGATCGGGATGGGTGCTATGGTGAGTATCTCTGTGGGAAGATCTGATCTAAAATTGTTGTTTTTAAATGTACGTCTTGGATTGTACATGTAACACATTAATTCTTTTCTATGTTCTTCTGCAAAGACTGTTAAGAGTTTGTCATGTATAGACATATGATCTGCAAGTTTTGAAAGTATGTAAATGTACATCTAATTTGATTGTTGACGCTAATTAGTACGATAATATTTACTACTTTATTGTTTCATGAGAGATTTTTTTAGGATAATATTATATAATGTTTCAAATAATTATATATATATATATATGTGTATTTTGGAACATATTCTGATTTGGAATATGTATGTGTGAGATCATTGTTATGTACAGGTTGAAAATAAATAAATAACGATCATTGTATACAAAACTAAAATTTTAAAATACAGTAAAAGAAAAAAATTCAATTATGCAATACTTTCGCGATGGATTTGCGACAGAAAAATGTTGCTAATATGCATAAGATATAATTTAAGAAATAATTAGTGACCATATTAATGACAAATATTTTGTTGCTAAATTTTACGGTAAATTCATAATTAGCGACGAACAATTTAGTTGCTAAATATTATTATTATAATTCAGCGACTAATTATGAATATAAATTAGCGACGAATTAAAAAAATTTGCGACAAAATATTTCATCTAAATTAGCGGCTGAATTTGAAATCCATCGCTAATATATTCGCGACTAGCTTATTAGCAACTGTTCGTCGTGGCATCGCTAATTTTAATTAGCGATGAAAAAATGGTATTTAGTGACGGAATTTTTCGTCGCTAATTTGCAGTTTTTTTGTAGTGAAATTACGTAACCAACTACAAGTGTGTAACCATTATCTCTTACACCATATATATATATATATATATATATATATATATATATATATATATATATATATATATATATATATATATATATAAGCCACTTATTCTTATAAATAAAAGATGAAGTACAGGGTAGCCATTTTTGGCTAGCTAAGATGGAGAAAGGAAAACCAAGATACAAATAGTTCCCTACCTATAACACTCCAACAACCACCAACCCTGTATATAACACAATTAGCAACAATTGAATTACAACCAAAATAATGAGTATAAAATCAAAAGAACCCAAACCACCCCAGGTAAATAAGTAACATCACTATCAAACTTTAGATTTTTGAAAGCAAGTATGCAAAAGCTAGATCTTCAAGTGGAGTAGACCTCTGAGAGCAGAAAGAAAGAAAGAAAAAAGAAAGAAAACCAGATCAAAATCCATAACTAACAGAGCTGGAAAAGTCAGAAATTAAACCAGCTAAATTGCGCCATATGTGATTCTCTATGCACAAGTCTCCCTGTCTTCGAGTGCCTAATCTAACTTAAAGGGGAAAACGAAATCAAATTGTTGGCTTAGCCTAACAAACTGGTAAAATGACAAAACTAAAATCTTGTTAAGAATTTTTGATGAACTAATTAAACAGATAAAGATTGATGTCATTCAAAGCATACCCACCCAGTCTCGTGTGCCATGAATCCTTTCCATGTCATACTCCATTCTCACATAAACTTTAGCAATAGTTCCTTTAAGTACAATAGATCAAATTCTTAATTATGTCTTTGATTCTTCAAGTTAGCTATACGAAAGAAAATTTACCAAGAGACAAACATGATTTTGGATAAAGTGGAATTCAAACAAGTTTAGAAAACATGCTTACCCCAATATGCACCTTTTTTGCACATCTTTTTTAGCTGCAACAAACATTAATTTTCATATTAAACATTCAAAATTCTATAATACATACACACCATCCAACAAGAAAATTGTGAAATAATTTCAAAGTTACATATCAAGAATGAATAACGGAGACAATAGGGGTTTGACAACTTATCCAGCTATGAGATTTAGTCAGCAACCCTTTTATCTGCTAGTTAGGTTTTTTGTCTGGGTGGAAGCTGGCGGTAGGGCTTACTTAACCCAATACATGGAATTGGGATCTACTTGCTCAACATCCCTTCTTCATTTGCCTCGATTATCCTTCTCACTTGTCTCTTTCTCTTCTCTTCTAATTCCATCCTAATTTTCTCCATCTACATAACATTGGGCTTAATTAGTACAATGAGATCACCACCATTAAAAGAGGAGAAGCAAAGATTGGTGAACTGAGATCATCTTCAAAATCTGAAAGCTTTTCTCCAAATTGATAAAGGAAATCATGACCATATGCGAGATAAGGTAGAAATGGAGAAGAAAATATAGGAATCCTACCCTATTTTGAGTGACTTAGAAAAAACCCATCTATATATCATTGATTTTTTTTTCTAAATTGATAAAAGAAGAATAAGAGTAGAAGGTGAAATGAGGTAAAAAAATGGTGGGAGTTATTGCTTTGGGTTGGGAATGTTGACGGAAATGGAGGAACACCAATCTATTTCGAGACGATGAGTGGAGGAAGACGAAAATAGAGATAGAAGGGGAAAGATAAATGCGCAGTAAAGGGAAAAAAGGGAGGCCTATTCTCCATTTTTCCACGTGTTAAATATGTATTGGTTCCTTTCCATGTAAGCAGCGTGTGTGTATCACATAGTAAAACAATTCTATGCTTTGTTGTTCAGGTAGTAAATTATGATAGATAATTTAAGTGGCGAAATAAAAATAATAAAAGTTGAGGTATAAATTATAAAAATAAATATAAGTTTAGGAGGTATTTAAGGTATTAAGCCATTTATTTATAATTGAATTTGGATTTAAAGAGTTTTTTTTTTAAATATTCTATCAATTGTCATGCCTGATCCTAATTGTAAGGCGACGGCTTAAACTATTTGTTACTATTATCCCCAAAAACTATATATTAAATATTTAATTACATAAATATACTTTCTTGAGGGACAAGGGACCATTCTCTTTAGTCAGGCCCCCTCTCCAATAAAACCTAAAAGAAACAAGATATGCATAACAATTTCAGAGAAGAAATTGCTAATACTTCGCATTGTAGGGCTTATATAGTGACTCAAATAACAATATGCCACATCGCACTAGAGAAGATACGTAATCTCCAAGATCTAGACTATGTATATAATTTTATATGCCAGTTTTCAGAAGATGAAAAATCTTCTTTCTGAACCAACTAAAGACATCCGCTCACTTAATTTTCACTAGTCATATGCGTAGTCCACTGATATATAGGAATATTATTTTTGAAGCCAAAAATACTTGGTCTCCAAAAATAACATTCTTATCATATTCCTATCACCCACCACCACCACTCTGCCCAAAAATCTAGAAATTTGATGGACCCAACCGAAAAGATACTTTAATGGTTGATTAAAGGGAGTCATGAGTGGGTCATGTTAGAGTTGTTTGTTAACGGTTACATGAAATCTCAAAACAAATGTCAAGCTTTAGATCAATCATCAACTCAAACTTTGTTATTCTTTTAATATAACTTAATCGTAATAACTAATTAATGAATGGAAATTTTCCAAGCCATTATAAACAACACTACATTATCTTTAGTAAATATGAAATATATAACACATATTTTATGCCAAAAGCCCTAACACACGAAATAATTTAGAGCGTTGAGTTCATAAAATTTAATATCTAGCCCTACACTGCAAAATTGATTCAAGTCTAATATGGTGAGCCGTGCGGTATGCACCATTGGGTTGGATAATTAAAAATAAAATATATTATTTTCATTAGATCAGACGGTGTCAATGTATGTCACACCCAAGTATCCCACTATTTAGGCCACATGGAATTTGTACTGACGTGTAATTTGAAACCCTAGCAGATGGGACCACCCGCATTAGGTGATGCACACACCTGAAGCCCTAGACCACGTTCCTCAACGTGGTTGACTTGTGTCAGCGCCCTTTATATGCGCCACATTTCTTCCCAAATTTTTTAATACAACCCAAATTCACAGATTAATTTGTCCATCTCTTAGCAACCTCATTCTGCTTCTGCGAAAAAATACATTGAAAATGTCTCCCGTTTCCAAAGCCAACATTGCCTTCTGGTACCATATTTTTGATGAAAAATTCGATGCTCAACGTTATCACGCATCACCTCCATGCATGGAAGGTGATGACGATGACGACCAAGACTGTGCTCCAGCTGCTTGATTAGTTATCATTAGTCTTTCTCAATATGTAGTAGTTTAATAGTAAAGGCAGAGTGACTCTATCAAAGATGTTTCATGAGATGCATTTCGCATCAGAATTTGAGCATCTCAAATAAATTGAGTCAATTAATGTAAGTTTTACAGGATTATGGTATATATCTATATATATAGTCAGAACCATGATAAATAAATAAATATTATTTAATGAACAAGGGGATCAAGCCTTTTAATCATTCGCCGAGGAGGACCTTCCTCTTTAATCTCCATTTCGTACATATTTTGCGTACTAACTATCCTGTTAATTATATATTATTTATATGCGTTCTGTTACCTTGTGTTATTTGTTCAAAAACATGTTTTGACGTCTTGAGGTTGAGGCTAATCAATAATATGATTGAGGATTGATGGTTAGATGTCCTGAAGAGGTGATGCCTCCTGGAATCTTTTATTTATTGGGGTATTGAAATTGAAAACTCTTTGTACCTCCATATTTACATAAAATTCCTTTTATTAGCATAAAATGATAGCATTGATCATTCCATAAAAATTCAGATCACATGTCAATTACTAAACAATGATATAACAAAAGTAAATAAAAATTAAAAGTGTACCCGAATCCATATTTGGTGAATTGCACACTTTGAATTAAATATTTTTGAGCTTGGATTCGTTGTTTTACAAATTTGCTATATGTATGGGATAAAGCAAATCGACAACTAATATCTGACTCAATTTACCCTATAATATTCCTTATATATTATGTTTAATTAGTTCTATGTATAATGTTCCATAAGTTAGTTACATGTTGAAAACTCATACACAATTGATGTTTATGGAGCTCAAAGTTATATCACTTAAATTGCTCTATTAGTTTCGAAAACTCATAATATAATTAATTAATATGTAAGACGACATAAGAATGTAAAACCCAAAATAAAAATATTTCCAATGCAATATTTTCAGTTTATGGTTGCTTATGCCATTTTGGGATGAGTAGACTTCGTGTATATATTAGTTTCTTGTTGTAAATTGTTCTTTTAAAGGTTTCTTAACAACTCAAGTTAACACAAGTTGTTCTTGTTGAAACCGAACTTAAAACTCCAGATTAGGAGAACCATCATCATTGAAGTTAGAGGGCAACACAACACCACCCACATAAGATAAATTTAAAGTAATTCAGCCTAAGAGAGAGTTGATTGAACATGTTGGGAAGAAAAAAAAGAAGATATAGAGCAATTTGCGGCCGACTTAACATAGACCTTGAGAAAAGCAGCAAGTTGCTGGTACAATACGATCATGGTGAATGAAGAAAAGATAAATAGTTTCACAGAAAAATGATCTTTTTAGTCCCAAATATACTTTCGAGATGGGGTGGATAGAGTATAAAAATAATTATGGTAGAATTAAAAATTAAAACTTACTGTACTCTATCTTAGAACTAATTTAGAACAAGCAGAAATTAATTTGATGTGGTTATAAAAATCCTTTTTCTTACCAGAAATATCTTTTTAATTACTTGAGAAATAAATTATTAGGATTAAGAAAAATTAATATGTTTATGTAAATTATGTTTAGAACATGTAATAGAATAGAAAGCCATCAGAACTTAGAAATAAAAAAAGTGTAGACAAAAACCAGAGAAGAACTAGGACAAAATGATTTATAGAGTTTCGGCTTCCTTGCCTTTGTCCTCTCCTCAAGACAACTTGCTTTGAGAATTTCTATCTTCTAAGCAACTCTTTTCAAGCACAAGAGTCAAAGCTAATTACAAGCCTAGGAGCTTAACTACCCCAAGAGTTTTTCATAAGTAAAATATTTCCTAAACAATTGATCCTTTTTCAGAGTAAAAGAATCAAAACGCTTATTAGCCTTTGCCCTAGGTCTTATATTTACCTAATCTCATTTTTCTCACAAATTGAATAATATGTTAACCTTAGAAAACAAATTGCAAAATCCTATAGTTTATATTGAGGAAGATTGATAATTAATGTGGGAAATGCACTAGAGAGCTTTTAGAGCACGAGTTTAAATCTAGAGGCTTTCTGGCAAACTCTCTTTTCTCAATTGTAAAGAAAACACTTTGAAGTTATAATTTTTGATAAAGTAGCCATTTAAGTGTGAAATCATTTTGAAAAAAACTTTCCTTTTAAAAACTTCTGACACAATTAGGTTTGATATAAAATTAGTTTTGATTGTTTTCTGATTTAAACGCAAAGATTATTTCCGATCATATTTTGCTTGAAATCAAACAAATGTTTTAGCAAAACGTTTTAGGAAATAAAATAAACATTTTGATTTAGCAAAGTATCTTTTGAAAACGATTTTAATTTTAATGAGGCACGAAAACATGCATGAGTATGTGTTCAATACTTAATAAGATTGTAAAAGAATAATCTCTAAAGATACAAAAAATTGAAGTATTTTTTCTTGCACATCTTTGTTTTTTGATGTAGAACTTGTATGTCTCAGTTCTGATTTTGTTCTAGTTGAATCGAAACTTCATCAAGATATTTTCCGTAAGTATAAGACCGGTATAAATCTCAGTTAATAGCACAAAATACGTCATTATAAGGTTAAGTTGTTATCAAAATTAACTGGTTAAGTTGTAATCTTTGAAGCCAACAAGATCGATGGAGAGGAATTTAGCTTGAATTGATTTAACTTATGGCTTTTGTAAAATGTAAAAAATAATCTCGTTATGTGTACTGATTTCATAATAGGGTTCATGACAAAAGGAAACCTTACAAAAAGACTCCAAAAAATAATCGATCCTGTTAAAAATTCTACCAAACTTCCAAGGTCTTTCAATGCAATTTGGTTGCAGCCAAGAGACAACATTTGAAGAATCTAACTTAAAAAATACTTCACAATTTGTAATCTTTAAAAACTCATGAACAAAAATAAAGCCTTTTCAATTGCACATTTTAAGAGAGCCCTTATATGTTAGGGATACAAGTGGTATGCCATAAATTCAATCTTACATGTAATAACTTGCAGAGAGTCAATTTCACATATGGTTACTAGATTTACGTCTAATCACTCAAAAGTAACTGACTTATTTTTCGTGATTTAAATGTCACCGAACTTATCACATTTTTGCAAAAAAGTCATTTTAACCGGTTTTTGGCAATAATCATTGTTAGAATGCTGACGTGGCATGCCACGCCATATGCCTAAACACACGTGGTATGACATGTCAGTAACCACATCACCAAAAGAGGCTATATCACATGACACATCAGTACACCACGTTATATTTCTGGACATACGTGGCCTCTTCTGGTGATGTGTCGTGTCACGTGTGTCCAGATATATGACGTGACGTGTCACGTCAACATTCCGACAAGAGTAATCACCAGAAATCTATCAAAATAACTTTTCTGCAAAAAGGTGATAAGTTCGATAATATTTAAGTTATGAAAAATAAGTTAATTACTTTTGAGCGATTAGGCGTAAGTCTAGTGACCATAGATGAAATTGATCCCTTAGACAGATTTTACTTAATATTATTTGAACTAATGTAGGACATTAATTTTGCAACTCATTTATCATATCAATTATTTGATTAATATGAAAATATCTTCTTTTTTTTAATTATGAAACCTGACATTACAATGGATATCATCATTATAATAGTCAAGTCTCTTATAGTTTACTTTAAATTTTTCTTAATCGTAAGAACATCAAAATAGAAAGTTAAAGATCCAGTTAAATCAATATATATATGTGTGTGTGCATCACGATTTCTATTGGATAAAGATTAGTTGATCTCATTAACTAAGTCACATATACAAATGATGCATATAGAGATATGATCTTTGAATCAAATCTTTGGAGAATTCCCAATAATGATTAAAATTACCATAAACTACTTGATATAATTATTCTCTTGAAAATTTTGATATAAGAGTTTCATTTGATCTTTATATCATCATAATAATTAACAAGTTATCTATCATGCTTTGGTACCAAACACCTATTGCCCTAGGGATGTAATTGAAAAGATATCGGATGTGATTAAATGCTTGTAGAATTAATGATTAATCAAAAAAGAATTTGTCAACTCATGATAATAAGTTTTAATTCTATGTTGTCATTAATTGTGAACTACTAAATTAAGTTTTGGCCATGTTAATGAATAAAAGAAGAAAATAGTTTCTTAAGTCATTTATTTGTCGATTATAATTGACATGCATGGAAACATAGTTGGTCTTCTATTAGGGTTTCCCCAATTAAGGGACTTGATATGGATCTATTTCCATATCTATATTATTTCCTTTCTAATATGGATCACTTCCATATCAAGATAATTTCCATATTATATGGACCCCTTTCCATATCGAGAGTCATAGATGTATCCAAACTCCTTCACCTCTAACTCGCATATGACGAAATAATTTTTAATTGCTATCTCCAATCATACAGGTAGATAAACTGTGTGACCAACATACTGATAAGTGTGAAATATACTATATTTTTAGTGTATTTTTAAGTATTTAATTTAGTATTAATTTAGTTGATTTTAGATTTAATTAGTTAATTTGTGTGTTTTTAGGTTTAATTGTTAGTTTTGGTATTTTTTAGGGCTCAATTGAAAAGAAAAAGAGTTAAATTGAAGAAAGAAGAAGTTAAGGAGCAAAGCTATAATTTTGAAAAAATTTGCAATTGGATCGTGAAGGGCAGTAAGAAGTCACTCGGCTGAGTGATTTCATCACTCTCCTCGAGTGCCTTGATACTCTCCTGAGTGTTTTAGTCACTCATCTAAAGGCCAAGACAGTCACTCCAGTAAAGAACAACTATGTCGAGCAAGTAAAACACTCTCATGAGTATTCAATCACTCAGCTAAGTGATCAAAGCCACTCTCCTGAGTTGTGATGTGTTTTATCAACAAAAGACTTTCTATTTCATGAAAACTCAATTTCTCTCTCATTTAGGAAGTTTGAAGGCACAGAGACTTCTTCTTTTGGAGGCTATAATCCAACTATAAAAGTAAGGCAAAGCACCAGAACTTGGGAGGGATTTAGACCTAGGGTGGAGTTAGTTAGACCTAGAGGAATTACAATTACAAAATTTTCTTAGTTTTTAACCTATTTTTCTGTAGTTAATTTTATATAGTAATTTAGCTTAGTTTTTCTATTTTTCTTAATTTGCAATTCTCTATAAGACTCAAGCTTTTTACTAATGCTTGGATAAGTCATCAATAGCAAGTTTGAAGCTTCATGAGTATTGTATCTCTTTAATTTATTTCTCTTTTGTTTTAATCATATTTAGCAAGTAGTTTTATTTTCTTTTGACAAAGGATACTTGAATCCTCATACTTTTATTGTAATGACTTAGTTTGTGCTTTAATTCAATACAAGTTTGATTATTTCTTAGTTTTGAGCAACTTCTTATCTTTTATTCTTATTGGATAGATTATTAACGTATTTAATAAATGGTTGATGATTGATTTCAATTATGATCTATGATATGCATGTTCTTGGGATAATTCATTGGTATCAATGTATGGTTATGTTCTGAAATAGAGATAATTGTATGTTAGTAAAAGTGGATTAAGACTAAGAACAGTTAAACTAAGAATAGATTGAAGTTAAGCTTGCTTGAAGAAGAGTTTAATGGATGTTTAGAAGTTTAAAGCTAAATCTTTATGCTAAGTATTATATTGTTCCTAAACATATGATTCAATGCTTAGAATAGTATTCTGAATAAGATATCAGAATTTATTTAACTGGTTTTTCCATAATAACTTGTATTACTTTTGATTGAAGTCATTGCAATGGAAGTTGAGGTGGATAGTCCCTTTAGCAGAAGTGTTTTAGTTATTGCATTGTGTTTAATTTATGTTAGTCTAATTTTAGTTTTTGTTTTACTTTATTGTCCATGTAGTTTATTTCTTGCCTTCAATTCAAAAACTTGGAAAACACTACAAGAAAAATTTATTTTCCTGACGGAATTGAGTGCATTTTCCTAGGGAAACAAAAATATAGACGGAATTTAGCAACGAAAAATAACGTAGGAGAAACAGTTGTAGGTACCTTCTTTAATGGAAATATTTTCGTCGGTAATTTTATTAATGGAAAAATGTCATCCGTCGGAAAGTGCAAACCAAAAAGTTGTCGTCAATTCCCATATTTACCGACATAATTGTATTTTCCATCAAAAATTTTACCGAAGGAATTAGTATTCTGTCGCTAAATTTACTTACGGAATGATGCATTCCATAGGTAAATTTAGCTACATTCTATTATATTTCGTAGGTAAATTTACCTACATTTCGTAGGTAAATTTACCGACGAAAATAAGTATTCCATAGGCAAATTTAGCCATAGTCTGTTATATTTCGTAGGTAAATTTAGCGACCGAATTTTTTTCATCGCTACATTTTGTCTATATTTTTAGCGACGGTTTACTATATTTTCGTCGAAAAGTCTTAGATTTCATTATTTTTATTATTTTCTTTTATTTATATAGTGGAATCCTAATCAACAATATAATATAAAATATATATTTTACAATAATAAATTAATAGAGACCTAATTCGTAATATAATATAATATAATATTTAATAACATATAAAATCATTTTCTTACAAGTCCTAAAAGCACAAATAATATCCCTAATATTGCAGTCAAATTATCACAAGTCCCAAAAGTCTTAAATTTAAAGCCCTATGTTGTTGGCGCAGGTGGATCATCTGGATGCTGCGATGTGCTACCTCCCCCCCCTTCACTTCTTTCATCTGAGTACGGAGCTCGACTATATATTCCATAGACTCATGCAATTGAGTTGCCAACTGATTCATTGTAGCCCGAAGTTCAAATACTTCCTCACTGGATGCAGCTCGTCTACTAGTGGCAGCTGTACTATATGTGGAGGCATGCTTATTATGTATTTGTGAAAGATCCAAGGCCAAAAATTCTTCTACGACCGTTCTTACCACCAATTACCTATAGATACGTCTCATTCTCATAAATATTGGGGTTATCCTATGATTGTCGTTATACCTCCTCCTGTATTTGATCCTATCATTATAATTATTTATACTACTTAGTGATAATTTTAAACTAATATTATATATAAAATCAATATTGAAATATATGCTTCACATACATTTAATTGCCTGTATCGATCGTTGATGAATGTTACACCATCATGCTTTTTGGTGTATGTATAAAGACCTGTCGTGATGTAGGCTTTTGGCTAGTAGACTTTTCTTGTATAGAAAAGAGGTAAATTACCTACAGTTTGCAAAAATTTCTTATGAGTTTATTCTATTTTTATGATATTTACCCCCTTGTTAAACCAAAAATAAATATCAACAAGGAAGTAATTAATAAGGCACCAAAAATCTCAATTCCAAATTGACCCATCATAATATAAAGATTAAAATTAACAAATTGAAAAAGACATACTATGCTTCTAAAAGATGGCAGTAACAAGACATGAAATCAAAAGTTTGCATTTTCCTAATTACTTCTGAAAAAATGGCAGGTTCCATCAAAAGTATATAATTCAAAATATAAATGTCAAGTTTTAATACCTACAATTTTCTCTGCGTGCTCCTAGGGGGTCATAGATCCACCAGTGTGCACAGGTAGACTCTGCCCCTCTAGTCCTCCCCATATGTTTCTCTAATTTCTCTCAGAAATGGATTTGGCATCGGGCATTGACTAGTAATTCTGCCAATTGTCCTATATTTCTTCAAATATAAAAAAGGGTCGTTCACCACTTTGTTTATGGGAACATGCTAGTGCTAAATCCACAAGCACACGGTTCACCGATTATAGTACTTAAGATATCGTTCCCACAAGAAAAAGGATGAATGGTCATGCACTATTACTCAATCCTTAATTTTGTTTACAACGTTCATAAGTTATATTATTGAATTAACTAAAGTCTATACCGAAACTAAATACACTAATTAAACATACTTAATTGTTAATCAAAGAAGACAATTAAAGATTTATACTTTAAGATATAGATTGAACTCGAACTTATTCTTTTACCTTAAATCTTAAATCTTATATTGCAAACCAAGTTGGATTAATATCATAATTTATTCTCTCAAACTGAATTAGTTGTTCTTAAAACATGCATACATATTTCTAACTTCTTAACTCTCATTAATTGTTAGTTAATGCACACACTTATTTTAAGATTAAGAACCAACCTATAGTAATTATCTCAATATCCTGATCTCTCATGTAATATTTTAATAATGAATCTTCATTAGTTAAAAGAAAGAATACATCTCTTAATCATATTCTCACTTCTCATAATCCTACATAAAATACTAATAAAGATTCTACAATTAAGATTATGTATATTACTAAGAACATAGACAACATAGATAGCATTGATCAAGTTCATAAAGAAAATATAACTTTCTAATTACAAGAAGAAGCAATAGGTAAGAGATAATAAAAGAAATATCTCAACCCTTTTCCACTCTTTTAAGTAGATAATCTTCTTCTTGATTGTCTTCTTCTCTAAAACACTAAGTAAAAATGTAAAAAAAAAAAAAACAGAATGATTGTTCTTGGTCACAACCTCTCTCTCTTCTAACTACTTTCTTATGTCAATTTATATCTTGGATTCCAATAATTATGTCTTTCAGAAATGTCCCTCCAGAAGTAGACAACCTTTGATGAAATGACATGAGTCTTTAAATGCCTTTTCAAAAATAACCACCAAAGTTACCCTTGTTGTTGTGCCCAGGAAGATGTTGTGCTCGCGAAGATGCACGCACCAGATATTTTGACTTTTTCTCCCTGCATTGACCTCCTCCTTTGGAGCCTTGTTATGTCGCGCTTGCGATAGGAACTTCTTCATTTTGCTTGATTTCTGCCTTCTTTCTTTAGCTCTAATCCCTTTACTCCCTACACACACTTACAACACAAAACACATAAAAACACCATGTTTTACATAAAAACCTAACTAAAACTAAATATTTACTTAACAAAAAACATTCATAAAATATGCATGAATCAATTCACATCAATTTCCCACACTTAACCTTTGCTTGTCCTCAAGCAAACTCAAATGCAAGAAAACAAAACATACAAAATCATTCACATAGAGCTTGCATTCATATTTGATGACCATTTGGAAGCATTATGTTACAACCTTCATCTCTATATATCTTAGTCTCAATTTGCAAATTCTCAAGCAATACCCTTGTGTATTTAACTCAACAACCATGCACATTTGGAGAATTAGGAAGTTTCAAAGCACAAGAATATAAGCACTCAAGAATTGAACGTCTTAATACATGTATAGACTATTTAATACAAAACATTGCCTAAAGTAACTCATACTCAAACACTTTTTTATTTCCTTACTTAAATGTTTAGGGGTTAGTGTTTCACTCTTTTCTTTAATATGCCATTACATACCATAAGCTTGTAAATGAATAAACATCTCCACTACTAGTATAAGTCAAATGCATGAAATCAAAGGATCTTATTCAAGGTTGTAACTTGGCTTAGATAAGGGTATGTCAATTTTTGGTTAAGTGGCTCATAATGTGTAGAGAAAAAGTGATCATCATATCATAAGAGACTCAAAACAACATAGCATAATCACATGAAGTTTTAACCTTACTTTTCTAAACTCCCTTATTATTGTCCATATATTGTGCTAGTTTTCTTTTCTTCACTTTTTTCTTTTCTTTTCTTTTCTTTTCTTTTCTTTTCTTTTCTTTTCTTTTACTAGCTTTTGTTCTAACATTAGACTTATAAAAGGAAAAAGGAACCAATTATTCATCATGCTTACACTTAACAAGAGTTGTCTCACATGACATAGCAATCCTAATCCTTTACACATAAAAGGGTGCCAAAAGAAAGGTTAATTGTTCAAAAATTGGATTAAGGCTAATTATGTGCTTAACAATAAAAATCGATTCAAGGCTTAAAATTGGCTACCTAAAGTCAAAAAGGTTGGTCTATTTAAGCAAGTCAACATCGGCTATATGCTAGTGCCCTTATCATTTTTTATGCAAAAACTCACACTAAATGTAATCTCGAAGTTTACCAATATGGCATAACAAGGCTCTTATACAAAGAAATTATCAATGTAAAAGGTTTCAAAAGCTCACTTAGCTATAGGTCAAATTACTTTAAGCAATGATTTACCAAAATAATCATAATTACATGTGAAAAGATTAACAACTTAAAAAGAACCTATACTAAAGTGCTTTGCCACATCATAACCCTCACTATGTCTATAAAGATGCCAAAAAAATAGCCAATGATATAACTCAAGAATTTTGCCAACTAGACCAAAAATATCAACAAAAATTAGGTTATCTTATGTTCACACTCCCAAATATTCATCAACTACAAGCACTCCAAAATTATGCAAACTAACAACAGCCTAAAAATCTAACATGCATATAAAAACAACACAAATGAAAACATAATGCAATTATACTTAGTACTAAAACAACCTAACACATGTAATACACATGGACCTTCCCCACACTTAAAGGACACAATGTCCCTATTGTGTAAGGAAACAAAGCACACAAAAGCATACAAAGAAAACATCACAGAAGCATAAACAAAAGAAACATATAAACACAAATAACAAATAATCAAAACAAAAAGAAATCAAAAATGAAAATAAACAAAAAGGAGTAAGGGACTGCCCTTATGTAGCTCCACTAGGTGAATCCGGTGGAGAGGGGCTGAATTTCACATTGCTCCTTTAGAAAAATGAAAGCAACTTCCGGCTGAGACTCTTATGGTTTTTATGCATATCCTTCCAGCTTGTCTCCATTTGAACCACCTTGGCCTCTAGACTTTTATTGGACTCATCCATCTTGTCCAATCTAATCAACACTTGTTGTCACCCCGAGGAACTCCCTCCTTCCTCAGCAATAGAATCATCTTCATGCTCCTCCTTATTTTCACTATCATCAGCATTAGGGGGTTGATTGCTTCCTACATTAGTCCTACCACACCTTTCCTCATGAGAGAAGAAGGCAGAGGGGTAACCACCTCTCTTCAACAACCTTGAATTTCGCAAGAATTTCATATCCATCATAGAGATCACCTCATTCTCCTCAAGCTCATATCCCTACAATTTTTCCAAACAACCTAACACAATACCAGTGACCATATGGCCCATTCCTACACTCTTGATCTTAGCAATTGAAGCATGATATAGACCATCAAAAATAAAGTCAATAGAGCAAGGTGTCTTTCTAAATTGCATAAGGGATAAAACAAATAAATCCTTAGCTTGCACCTTGTTACTCTCTGCTCTACCAAACAAGGCATGGCACAAAAATTTATGAAACAATAATAGAATATTATCTTTAATTTGCCTATTTGTAGAATTTTTGTTATCAAAATGAGACAAACCAGACAATCTCTTCCATGCTTCAGCAGCAGCAAATTGCTGAGGGACAAAAGTTTTTCCATTCAATGGAAAACCAAACCATTCATACATTTCATTAAAACCAAAAATATACTAAATGCCATCATGCCTAAATTTCATGTTCACTTTCCTATCATCCACATAAGAAAGAGTAACAAAAAATTCAACAACCCAATCCTTTTTAACAGGTAACTTTATATTAACAAATTGCTCCCATTTCATCTATTTTATATATTTTTCAAAGTCTTGAGCAATTCCTAAATCCTCTAACAAAGCAAAATCTAAGTGCCACATACCTACATAGTCTTTTTTAGAGAAAAATTAGAATTTCTGACCTTTAACTTCACTGTAAATTGGAAATGGGCAATCGTACATTTCTGCCACGTTCTGCCTGAGAAAAATTCCCATCAGCTTTCCCCTTTTCCTTTATCCTTCTTGGCTAAAGTCTTCAATCTCACCATTGTAACCCAACAACAAGTGTGCAATCTCACAAAGTAATAAGTGAAAACTGAAAACTTAGAAAAATTTCAACACAAAGGGAAAGATTTCAGAGATAAAAGATGAAGAAGAGAGAAAAATTTAGAAGATTTTGAAGAAATAAGGGAAAAAATTGCTTAAAATGGCAGTTTAGGGTTTCAAATGTTATTTATAGAGTCATTTGAAACACTTGCAATGGTTGGAAACTGCCTAAAATTACAAAATCTGCATCTTGTCTCGCTCGCAACAGAATGGCATTTCGTTAAGCATCTCATTCATGCTACAGGTCCTGTTCGCGACAGAAGCAACCCAAAAAAATTTCCCTTACTTAGTCGTGCTCACGACAAACAACAATTTTTGATATATTATGGCATCATGAATCATACAAAACACTATATAACTTAAATTTTAAACAAAACAACAGAAAAGTAAAAGCAAAGTACATATATATATATATATAAGGCAATTACAAAAATAAATATGTAGATAGATAGATAGATAGATATTAAGTACTACTAAAAGATTCAACTTCAACCTTTTTTAGATAAACACAGAAAACCTCTCGAGTAGGAAAATTACTCTGTAAATACACCTTACACCTTTGAACATTAGCTTTAAATAGTTCACCCTTATCATTTTTAAGTTCTAAATACCCATGGTTAAATACTTGAGTTACAAGAAATGGCCCACTCCAATGTGATCGTAATTTTTCG
Organism: Excoecaria agallocha; assembly: GCA_037975025.1. Lineage (NCBI taxonomy): Eukaryota > Viridiplantae > Streptophyta > Magnoliopsida > Malpighiales > Euphorbiaceae > Excoecaria > Excoecaria agallocha. Next base: position 30,597,931 of record CM075818.1, read on the forward strand.
AGGAATAATCTCAATTTAGAATTAAAAAGAAGTACTTTATCCCCCACTTTAAAAATCTTATATTTGATGTGAGCATCATGCCACTTCTTTATAAATCCTAGCATTCTCATAAGCACTAAAATGTAACTCATCCAATTCATTTAATTGCAAATATCTATGCATGCTAGCTTGTTTAAGATCAAAATTTAAAGCTCTAATAGCCCAATAAGCTTTATGTTCTAACTCAACAAGTAAATGACATGCTTTTCCATACACTAACCTATATGGAGTCATGCCGATAGGTATTTTAAAAGCTGTCCTATATGCCCAAAGTGCATCATCCAACTTATGCACCTAATCCTTACGTGAACTAGAGACACTATTCTCTAAAATCCATTTCAATTCTCTATTAGATATCTCTATTTGGCCACTTGATTATGGATGATAAGGTGTGGTCACCCTATTATGCACCACATATTTATGCAATAATGAATCGAAAGATCAATTTATAAAATACGTACCTCCATCACTTATGATCGCATGAGGCACTCCAAACCTTGAAAATAATTTCTTCAAAAACTTAACAACTACTTTGGAATCATTGGTTGGGGTAGCCTTGGCTTCTACCCATTTGGACACATAATCTACTCCAACCAATATATAGTTTTGGCCAAATGATGTAGGAAAAGGACCCATGAAGTCTATCCCCATACATTAAAGAATTCTACTTCCAAAATGTTTGTTAGAGGCATTTCATCTCTCTTACCTATATTTCTTATCCATTGTCACTTGTCACATTAGGCCACAAACTTCTTTGCATCTTGAAATAACGTTGGCCAATAGAATCCACATTCAAGAACACAAGCTGCCATCTTCCCACTACCATTATGTCCTGCATACAAAAATGAATGGCAATGAGATATAATTTCAAGATATTCATTCTCACCTACACATCGACGTAAAACTCCATCTCCACAAATTTTGAACAAATAAGGCTCCTCCAATAGATAGTGTTCGATATCATGAAAAAACTTCTTCCTTTGTTGAAAAGATAAACCATAAGGCAAAACTCCTACAACAATATAGTTAGCATAATCCGCATACCATGGAGTATTAAGATGACTAACTAACATTAAGGACTCATTAGGAAATTCTTCATTATGTCATCATCATCACCTATAGGTCCATCCTCATTATTTAATCTCGATAGATGGTCAGCCACTAAGTTCTCACTACCCTTTTTATCTCAAATTTCTATGTCAAATTCTTGTAATAAGAGAACCGAACGAATCAACCTAGGCTTAGCACCCTTCTTAGCAAACAAATACCTTAAAGCCGCATAATCCGTAAAAATAATAACTTTAGATCCCAACAAGTATGATCTAAATTTATCACATGCAAAAACAACAGCTAACATCTCTTTTTTTGTAGTTGTATAATTCAATTAAGGACCCAAAAGAGTGTGACTAGCATAATAAATAACATGCAACCTCTTATCTTTCTATTGACCTAAAACACATCCCACAGCAAGGTCACTTGCATCACACATTATTTCAAAAGGCAGGTTCCAATCCGGTGAAGTTATTATAGGTGCAAATATGAGAGCTTTTTTAACTTCTCAAAAGCTACTAAACATGCATCATTAAAATTAAAAGGAACATCTTTGATTAAAAGATTTGCCAATGGCTTTGCAATCAAAGAAAAATCCTTAATAAACCTTCTATAAAAATCAGCATGTCCTAAAAATGACCTCACACCCTTTAATAAAGTAGGCGGAGGTAATTTCTCAATCAACTCGGTCTTAGCCCTATCTACCTTGATCCCTTGCCTTGAAATTTTGTGTCCTAATACAATCCCTTCTTCAACCATAAAATGGCATTTTTCCCAATAGAGCACTAAATTTGTCTCCTCACATCTAGCCAATACTTTATCTAGATTATGCAAGCAAATCTTAAATGAATCTCCATAAATAGAGAAATCATCCATGAATACTTCCATAATCTCCTCAATCATATCCTTAAAAATGGAAGTCATACACCTTTAAAAAATTGCATGTGCATTACACAATCCAAAGGGCATCCTTCTATACACAAAAATACCATACGGGCAGGTGAAGGTAGTCTTCTCTTAGTCACTAGGGTAAATAAAAATTTGGAAATAACCCGAAAAACCATCAAGAAAATAATAATGGGAATGACCAGCAATCCTCTCTAACATTTGATCTATAAATGGTAAAGGAAAATGATCTTTCTTAGTGGCTGTATTCAATTTTCTATAGTCAATGCATACCTTCCACCCCATGGTTGTTCTAGTAGGAACCAAGTCCCCATTCTCATTCCTTACTACAGTCATTCCATCCTTCTTTGGCACACATTGAATAATTCACTATTCGAAATAGGGTAAATGATTCTTGCATCTAACAACTTAATTATTTCCTTTTTAACAACTTCCTTCATGTTAGGATTTAACCTTCTTTGCCTATCATCCTTAGGTTTATAGCCCTCTTCCATATGTATTCTATGCATAACCATAGTTGGGCTAATTCTTCTTAAATCAGAAATCTGCCAACCTATACTTCTAATTCTTTTCCTAACCACTTGCAATAACATTTCCTCTTACTTATTAGAAAGTACATTAACAATGATAATTGGTAAAGTAAAATTCTCTCTAAGAAACGCGTACCTCAGATGAGTAGGTAACTCTTTCAACTCTACATTAGGAACACTTACAATTGAGGGAGGTAATGGATCCTCACTTCGATGTAGGATTTCTGGCATATGTACACCTTGATCCATCTCTCCATTGATCTCTTCACCTTGAGAGTTTACCATGGAATCTTCAATTCCTAACACTTCTAAAATACATTCATCAATGACATTAATTTTCATGCATACATTATCTTCTATAGGGTATTTTAATGCTTTGTCCATGTGGTACTCTACACTATCATACCCTACTCTTAAGATTAATTTACCTTCAGACACATCAACCAAAGCCCTACCAGTATTCATGAAAGGTCTACCTAAAATTAATGGGTAATTAGCATCATAAGCAAAGTCTAAGATTACAAAATCAGCAAGTAATATATACTTATCAACCTTGACCAAAACATCTTCAATAATATCATATGGCTTCTTTAAAGACTAGTCAGCAAGTTGTAACACCATAGAAGTCGATTTCACATCTTCTAAACCCAGTTTCATAAAGATTGATAATGGCATGAGGTTGATACTAGCCCCTAAGTCACAAAAACACCTAAGAAACTTTATATCCCCTAAAGTGCATAGATTAGTAAAGCTACTAGGATCTTTCAATTTAGTTGGTAAGCTATTAGTGATAATTGAACTACAATCCTCAGTCAAAGCAACAGTGGCTACATCCTCCCAACTTATTTTCTTAGAAATTAGATCTATCAAAAATTTAACATAATTGGGAACTTGGGTAATAACCTCAACAAATGACAAGTTAATATGCAAATTTTTTAATTTATCTAAAAAACTAAGAAACTGCTTATCCATATCTTTCTGCTTTAAACGTTGTGAAAATGGTGGATGTGGTTGATACACTTTGCCTTTAGAACCTTCCTTTGTTGCCTCGCGGGATCTGTTGTGCTCGCGACAGGAGCTTCATCTTCCTTCTTTATTTCCTGCAAAACTCCATTCTTATCAGCCAAAACATTATTGACATATGACTTACCTGACCTGAGGGATATAGCCTTTAACTGCTCTCGTGGGTTATCCTCTGTGTTGCTTGATAGACACTCTTAAAGTCTCGAAGGTAATGCACTTACCAATTGACTCATTTGAACTTCCAAATTATGGATGGATGATGATTGGTTTTTCGCTATTTGATCAAACTTAGCCTCTAACCTTTTATAATTTTCATCTTGAGAGTTAAGCTTTAAATTGATACCCTCTAAGAACCTATCCATTTTGACCTCCAAAGCACCAAATCTATCTTGCCCCGGTTGAAAACCTATGGTTCCTCTATTTTGCCCATTCCCCTAAGAAAAGTTAGGATGGTTCCTCCAACCAGGATTGTAAGTGTTGGAATACGGGTTCCCATGCCCTTGTCCTTGCACAAAACTCACTTGTTCTTCCGTACTAACCAAGCCTATCCCACAACTCTCACTCATATGACCTTATTGATCATAAAGGGTACAACCATGGAGTGGGGCTCCTCCCATACTCAAGTTATCTATTTTATGTGTGATTGTAGCAACTTAGGCTTGCAAAGCTGCAACTGAATCTACAGAATGGACTCCCTTAGTAAGAGAAAGTGGTGATATCTTGGCTCTTTTCATAGGCCACATACAATTATTTATTGACATTTTCTCCAACAAGTCAAAAGCCACATTTGTAGTCTTCCTCATAAGAGATCCTACAGTAGCTGCATTAATGGTTCCTCTAGTGGTGGGATTGACACCATTGTAAAATGTCTGCATAAGTAACTCTTTTCAGTAGATTCTAATGAGGGCAATGACCGGTATCTAGCAAGTGTACTAGATCGGCTAGTAATACAGGGAAATATAGATTAAGACCCCAAAATATCGTACCCAAGGGAACATGGATTGCTAAGAATAATATCTATGTATGAATTAAATCAATCCGAGATTGTTTCCCAAATGTTTTTGATTTAAAGGTAAAAATTAAACAAAATAAACAATTAAACAAAACAAAAGCTAAAACATGAATTAAAAACAAAACAATAAATGGAATTCTCTTGCTAAAGAAACTATCCACCTTAAATTTCATTGTAATGACTTAAATTCAATATAAACATCAGTGATTATGGAAAAACTAGTAATAAAGCAAGATATCTTTATTCAAGTATATCATTCTTAGTATTAAACTTATAGACAAATCTAATACTTAGCATGAAAATTTAGTTTTAACTTCCTAAATATTCATTGAAGCCTTTCTCAAGTGATTCAACTCCAATTCATTCTTAGTTCCTCCTCTCTTAGTATTAACCAATAAAATTCACACATAATTATCTCATATTTCGGATAATAATCATGCATAAACATTAAAGAGTTAATCCAAGAACATGCAAATCATTAACTGTGTCAAAACCAATCTTTAGTTATTTATTCAATAAACCAACAATCAATCTCAACACAATCAAAGATAAGAATATGCTTAAAACCAAGAAATAATCAACCGATATTGAAATTAAGCTCAAAATAAAGTCATAACAATGAAAATATAAGTTTTCAAGAATCCATTAGCAAAAGAAGAAAAACTACTTCCTAAACATAATTAAAAACTAAAACAAAGTTGAAGAAAAATAATGAAAAAATAAAAATAATGTAAAATAACTAAGCCTAATTCTAAGATTTCTCTAATTGATTCTACTAATTTCTTCCCTTTCTTTGGTGTTAGAGTTGCTATTTATAGGCCAAAGATGTCGTGGATTCCTTCTCAAACTCTTAAAATCAAATAGGAAGCAAACTCTGCCCAAAACAGGAAGCTCGAGAAAATCCTTCGCGAAGTGGGAGTTTGAACACGTGGCCACATGATTTCTAGTGTAATTCCACACGTGGCCATGTGTTGTTTTTGTTCTTCCTCACACGTGGTCAAGTGTGGTCTTCCTTTGTTTCACACGTGATCACGTGTTACATGGTTTCTCTTCTTTTCTCCTTCTCACATGGCTATGTCTTCTTCTTCATTCATTTTCACGTGGCCATGCATCGATCTTCTGGACCTCACGATCACTTTCTCGCATAAATTTTCCATATTTGTAGTTTTGGCCCAAATCTTTGCCCTTTTTACAATTAAGTCATTTTTCTTGCAAAATAACTCTGAAAAACACCAAAATTTACAATTAACTTCAAAAACATAAAACTAACAAATTAAAGTCAAATTAAACCTAATTAACACAAAATTAACCTAATTAAACACCTAAAAACATACTAAAAACATCATATAAATGACCATTATCAAGCAACTCCGCTGCAATTCCTTAAATCTTTCCCATGCTTCATATAAATATTCATTATCATGTTGTATGAAAGTAGTAATCTCTTTAATAATTTTGGTAGTCTTAGCCAATGAAAAATACTTAGAAAGAAATGCTTGGGCCAATTGATCCCAAGTGCTGATCGAACCTCTGGCAAGCGAGTTTAACCAAGCTTTTGCCTTATCATTCATTGTAAAAGGAAAAAGCTGAAGCGTAATTGCATCGGTAGAAACTCTGTTTATTTTGAAAGTATCACAAATTTCAAGGAAATTTGCTAAATGAGCATTAAGATCCTCATTTGGCAACCCATAAAATTGAATATTATTTTGAACCATTTGCAAAAAAGAAGATTTTATCTCAAATTGGTTAGCATTTACCATAGGTCTTACTACTCCTGGTTGTATACCACTCGAGGCAGGCGTAGCATAATCCATCAAACAAGGAGGATTATCTTTGGCCATGGCTGGTCTCCTAGTCTTTTTCTTCTTCTGTTTCCGGTTACTTAATAAAAATCTCTCTATCTCTGGATCTAAGCGTTCAAGTTCTTCTTGAGAACTCCTTGTCCTAGGCATACACTTGAACTCCTAAATCTGTAATACAAAATAAATAAACAAACACTAATTTAATGTTGTAATACAAAATCTTGAATCAAGCATTATAATGACAATCAACACAAAACATCTCTTATATTCCCCGAAAATGGCGCCAAAAACTTGTTAGTGCTAAATTCGTAAATGCACGATTCACCGATTATAATACTTAAGATATCGTTCCCACGAGGAAAAGGATGAATAGTCATACACTATTACTCAATCCTTAATCTTGTTTACAACATTCATAAGTTATATTATTGAATTAACTAAAGTCTATACCAAAACTAAATATACTAATTAAACCTACTTAATTGTTGAGCAAAGAAGACAATTAGAGATTTATACTTTAAGATATAGATTGAACTTGAACTTATTCTTTTACTTTAAATCTTAAATCTTATATTGCAAATAAAGTTAGATTAATGTCCTAATTCATTCTCTCAAACTGAATTAGTTGTTCTTAAAATATGCATACATATTTCTAACTTCTTGACTCTCATTAATTGTTAGTTAATACACATACTTATTTTAAGATTAAAAACCAACCTATAGTAATTATCTCAATATCCTGATCTCTCACACAATATTTTAATAATGAATCTTTATTAGTTAAAAGAAAGAATACATCTCTCAATCATATTCTCACTTCTCATAATCCTACATAAAATACTAACAAAGAATTCTACAATTAAGATTATGTATATTACTAAGAACATAGATAACATCGATAACATTGTTCAAGTTCATAAAGAAAATATAAGTTTCTAATTACAAGAAAAAGCAATAGATAAGAGATAGTAAAAGAAACCTCTCAACCCTTTTCCACTCTTTTAAGTAGATAATCTTCTTCTTGATTGTCTTCTTCTCTAAAACACTAAGTAAAAATGTAAAAAAAAAATAGAATGATTGTTCTTGGACACAACTTCTCTCTCTTCTAACTACTTTCTGGTGTCAATTTATATCTTGGATTCCAATAATTGTGTCCTTCAGAAATATCCCTCAAGAAGTAGACAACCTTTGATGAAATGACATGAGTCTTCAAATGCCTTTTCAGAAATAACCACTAAAGTTGCCCTTGCTGTCACACCCGGGAAGATATCGCGCTCGTGAAGATGCACGCACTAGATATTTTGACTTTTTCTCCCTGCATTGACCTCCTCCTTTGGAGCCTTGTTATGTCGCACTCGCAACATGAACTTTTTTATTTTGCTTGATTTCTGCCTTCTTTCTTTAGCTCTAATCCCTTTACTCCCTACACACTTACAACACAAAACACATAAAAATAGCATGTTTTACATAAAAACCTAACTAAAACTAAACATTTACTTAACAGCAAACATTCATAAAATATGCATGAATCAATTCACATCAGAACTTACAAAATCTCTATAACATGCACAATCTCGAATCTCCCATACATTGTAAATGACAGCATCAAATTTCGAATCCCAAAAAAATTCTTTCTAAAAAAATAAAAAAATTTATAAGTGTTTATAAACAAAAATACTAATCTAATTAAAGTCTATAATTAGATAAGTAAAAAATTAAAAAGATATTATTTAAATATGCCTCAAACTCCTGATAATAGAGATCCTTTGTTCCTGAGAGAGATTCTTCCATAAATAACCATCAAATTCTATTTTCTCGTTGAATTTAAAGGAGATCCTACAAGAGCATATTTCAGACGGGACCAACCTATAATAAATATCAAATTTAAGATAATTTTCAAATTAAATACTATAATAATTTTATAAACTATTAGTGCAATCATATATAACATAATTTTGTGTTTTTCACTCATATATTATTGATAATGGTAATATATGTCCGTCCATCAACTCCTTTTGCTCCAGGCTGTATGGCCCCACCTTTATCCTTAGTAGGTGTTCTTATTTCCTCAATTAGTACAAATTCATTGTCGGGTATGGGACTAGATGTTTCACCAATAAATGGTGATGGTGTAGAAGTAGTAGGGGTTTCGGATGGTGTAGTACTATGTGGGATAGGTAAATTTGCAGGGATTATTGGTGGAGAAGGTGATGCTTCATATATTCATGTATAGGATGCTCCCTCTTATGATAACCTAAGCCTTGGCTGCAACATACCTTTTTTTCTCTTCGGTGGCATCTTTTTGAACCTGAAATATATGAAATTGATTATTCCATATTAGAATAATATTAATTAAATATATGTAAATATATTGTTATTGATGTAATAATAAATATAATCATATAGTATTAAATTACTTACACCAATTAATTGCTATCATCAGTTAATTGTAAATCAAAATCACCATCATCTTCTTTTTTTGAAGAATTAGAATCAAAATCAGGCTCCTCTTCAGATCTCTCACCCTCTAATATATTCCCCATCCTCTCTGAATGAAATGTCAACATATACATCATTTGGATCGTTTAACAGTTCATTCTTATTGTATGTTACATCTTTATTTCTTCGATGGACCTCTAGTTCTTCTTCCTACAATGCTTCACTTTCAATCCTTTTTATTTTCTCCTTTTGCAAGTATTGGAAAAACACCTCTCGATCTTATTTTGCAAATAGCCAACCAATCTAACTTGTCTCATCTTAAGTTGGGAAACGGAACATAATACGCCTGATTCACTTGCATTGCTAACATGAAAGGTTCAAATTGACTTAATCTTGTTCGCTAGTTGATTTCAACTAGATTGTATTGGCTATGCAATTTTGTTCCAATATTAGAAGTAGGATCAAACCATTCACATTTAAATAACACACTTCGTTTTGTTGGCAATGCAGGGTACTCAATTTGAAGGATCTCAATAATTTTACCATAATAATCCATCGATTCGCCCTGTATGCAAGCCCTATTATTTATTGTTGACATATTATGAACATGAAATTTGGTATGAAATTTGTATCCATTAATGAAATACACCAGATATGATTTAACACTTCGCAAAGGTCCTTTTTGTAAGACCTCATATAAACTTGTTTTCTACTTGATTTTCCAAAGCCTACATATAAAAAAAATTGTCATATAAAATTGTCTAATGTCACTTAAAGACTTAGTGCCATAATTTTTTTATTTCATATCTAGGAAGTCAAAAGTTACATATTTTTCGAACCATCAAGAAAAGTATTTATCGACCTCTTTATTGATTTCATCCTGTATTTTTTCTAGCATTAGCTTGCGTAACAATTCTTCATATATACTAAAAACAACATTATTTGGTAAGAGAATTATATCCACCCCACCTCAAATACCAACATATAACAATTTAAAAATGTAATCATACTTACTGTACAAAAGGTTGAACCTTTTGGCAATTCAATAAAATGTAATAATGGCCAGCCTCTATGTCTTCATCTGTTAACATTCTTCTGCTTGATCGTCCATATGTTCAGCTAGGATATGTAAAAATCGGTAAGTTATCATCAATTTCACTCATTTCACCCCCATCATCATTACGAGGAACTTTTCTCTATCTTGTATGCACATGCAGCTCAAAATAATGTGAACAAAATGTACTTGCTTCCTTTACTAAGTATGCATTACATATCGAACCTTCAACTCTAGCTTTGTTTTTAACATTTTTCTTCAAGTGATGCAAATTCCTACATTAATTAGTATTTTAATTAAAGTTTATAATAAAAACATACTATAAGTATTATTTAAATTTAATATGTAATTACCTCTCAAATGGATACATCTATCGATATTGAATTGGACCAGCAAATTTAGCCTCATGCGCTAAATGTACAGGTATATGCTCTATACAATCAAAGAAGCTTAGAGGGAAAATCCCTTCTAATTTACACAAGATAACTCATATTTCTTGTTCTAGTCTTTCCATGCCAGCCAACTGTATTTCAGATGATGTTAAGGTTTTGAAAAACAAACTTAATTCTGTTATTGCTTCTCAAAACTTTATCGGTAACAACTCCCAAAATGCAATTGGGATTAGCCTTTGCATAAACACGTGACAATCATGACTTTTCATGCCAAATAATTTGTACGTCCATATGTCCACACACCTTACCAAGTTTGAAATATAACCATCCAGAAATTTTATACTTTTTAAACATTCACACAATACTTCCTTTTGTTTTTTGTCCAAAGGGTAACATGCTTTTATATATTTACCCGTGTGAGTATATTTATCTAACTCATTCCTTCTACAAAAAAGTTTTAAATCAGCTCTTGATTTTGCATTGTCCTTTGTCCTTCCTTCAATGTTCATGATGGTGTTGATAGATTGTCAAAAATATTTTTTTCAATATGCATCACATCGAGATTATGATGTATCAAATTAGATTTTTAATATGGAAAATCCCAAAAGATGCTCCATTTTCTCCAACCAAAGTTTTTACTCATGCTCCTATTAATATCCTCAGCTTCAAGTTCTGTTACTTTCAGAAGCCCTAATTCATCAATCTCCTACAATATATCTTCACAAGATTTATTAGGAGGAGCAAGTGTTTTTACCATCTTGTTCTCAATAAACTTGAGCTTATTGCACTTAAATGGGTGATCTGGAGGAAGAAATTTCCTATGGTTGTCAAACTAAGATGTTTTACCCCCATTAGGAAGATAAAATGCATTAGAATCATTACGACAGAAAGGGCAAGCCAATTTCCCTGTTGTGCTCCATCCAGACAACATAGAATAGGCAGAAAAATCACTAATAGTCCACATTAAAGCTACTCTAATCTGAAAATTTTGTTTAAGGGACACATCATATGTTTCTACACCATATTCCCAAAGATTAAGTAATTCAGATATCAATGGTTGCAAGAATACATTAATTTTATGCTTTAGATTTATAGGTCTTGACACAATCACTGTCAAGAACATGTATGCCTCATCCATATACATGCATAGAGATAAATTATATAGAGTAATTATGATTGGCCATGATGAATATTGTTAGCCGAATTGACCAAAAGGTTGGAATCCATCTATGGACAATCCTAATCTGATATTTTGACTTTCTATTGCAAATTCAGTATGGATGTCATTAAAATGTCTCCATGCAAGTGCATCCGATGGGTGGCTTATACTTCCATCAACCTATTCATGTTCATTATGCCATCTCATGTGAGATGTAGTAACATCAGAAGCATAAAATCTTTGAAGTCTCGAACTTAGCAGGAAATAATACATCCATTTCTAAGGAACTAGTTTTTGGTTTCTATTACATTTTCTTGGTTTGAACCTAGGTTGACTATAGAATTTGCACTCTTGTAATTCCTTATCATCTTTCCAAAACAACATACATCCCAACCTACAATAATCCATGTTCTAACAGGCAAACCAAGACCTCTAATAAGCTTTTTCATTTCATAAAAATTTCCAACCATTTTATGATCAAGAGACAATGATTCATTGTACCAAGCAAGAACTTTATCCAAACTTTGTTTAGAAATATGGCCTTCAAACTTTATGTTCAATATTCGAGTAATTGCAGATAGTTGAGTCATGGTCTCACAGTTTGGCCATAATTCTTCGTCAGCTGACTTTAGCAAGTCAAAAAACTTTTTTGCATTTGGGTTTGGTTCCTTTTCAAGATTTTATATATTTTCTTGAAAGGAATAACCAGCTGAGTCATAAATCATTTAGGTGTAAGGATTTTCCATTGACTCCATATTATTTGGTCTAATTCCCACGCCCCCTTCAACACCATCTATATTTACTGATGAATTTACTGCATTACCCTAGAGGTGCTATAAATTAAAGGCTTCCCATGCCATGTCTACTGAAAACAATTTGGAACAAACCTTTTTTTTATCAATTGGAGATTCACTTTATTAGCAGAAAAAAAATGAATATGTTTGCACTTTTTACATGAAAATCTGATTTTTGGACCATCCATATATGCATGTTGCGAACATGCATAGTTAATAAAGGCTTGAACTCTATCAATAAATTCAAGATTTATGAAACCATCTGTGTTAATCGTCTATATATCTAAGATCTATCAACATTACTCATTTTTTCGTAGCTGTTATTTAGCTTCCAATTGGGCTGCTAATTGATATTGATTTAATTTTCTTTTTTTCTAAATCTTTGGAACATACAATACTTTCCAACTTTCGGGAAGTGTCATGAGAATTAAGCTAATGCGTCACATGTTGTTCTATATTATAATGTTCATTTCACAAGCAAGAAATATTCATAGTCAATAAAAAGCATACACACAACATCTATGAGTATCGATTAGTTAATCAATAGAAGCAACTAAACAAAAACAAAACAGGATAACTATGGACAAAAAAAAGATTCAATAAATACATCTGTTCAAATTTGGGTTAAACACAAATAATTAGGAATCAAACATTAAAAAACAAAAAATGCAACTGTAAAGATGGTCCAAGCAACAAAATAACACAAATATAAGCAAGCAATTGAACTGTAAAAAAAAAACCAGCAAACAAGCAGCAAACTTGAGGTTCACTGGCATTCTTATAGAGATGGCCATAAACAAACGAGCTCAAAAAAATTGAACAAAAAAAAAAGAAGGATAGGAAAGATAAAATAAACATCAAAGATGAAAGATACTAACCATTGTTGCATAACTGTAGGAAGAATCAAAGAAAAGGAACCAAAAAGAGAATCGACTAATTCAAATAAGAGAGAGAAAGACAAGTAAAGAAATTTCACCCTCCTAGGTCTCATACGGCTTTCTTATGAAGGTTGGACCATCACTTGTGGCTACGTGATCAATGCCAATGGTCTATACTATAGCCCTCGACAGCGCTCTGCTATTGACATAGTACAACTTAGCGTAGCACCCCTAACTCTTATCCCTACGAGTTATGAGCTCCGAGATCCCTTTTAAAGGCAACCTTTCTGCTAATCTTCTTTTGACCAGACACCAAAAAAGAATCGAGTTGCAGTTTTGCAGGAATAATCGAAAAAGAGGAACCCTATCTTGATTATGGATTACCTTCCTACTATTTGAATATCTCTAATTTTTTTTTGATCTTAAATTATAAGCTACCACATTATCTATAATTATAGAAGTAATTTTTTTTCTGTCTTTAACATGTTGTGGAATATACCTCTAATTTAAATTTCATGAAGAGAGCTAAGCCTAATTATGTGTATAAAATGCTTGAAATTGGCCTCTAATGTAGGATATTAATTTTGTCTAGATTCATAAATAACTAAAAATATCTGGCTTAATTTATAAACCAAATGAATATGTATCAAGTTTGTATTAGAATTTGCAGGGGCTGTTTATGAAAATATTTAAAATGAAATTGTTTTATTTTGATTTAGCTTATTTTTTCATTAATAACGAGGCATATAGCTTATTAATGAGCATGTCATGTTTGAATTAAATTTCCCTTGTATTTTATTAAAATTTCAATTATAGAATTAAGGAACACATTTTATAATTAAAGTTTTAATGTATATTTATATGCATTGCCATCTTATGGTATCTTCTACCAATACTTTATATTTTTAGCAAACTTCTTTTGTTTTTTTTCTAACTTTGTTAAAACTAAAAGTTATAGACTAAATGGAATCCTTAGTTTTTTCTAACTCTGTTAAAACTAAAAGTTCTAACTTTGGATGTATAATCAATGAGATAGAGGAAGAAGGACTAATTCCTCATTCATATATGGAATAGAGACCTTTGTTAAATTATCCATTTCTTAACCTGAAAAAACGAGGGTGATCATATTGGGTGTCTGTATAAAAAATCTCAAAATAGAAAGTTCCATGATATTGACACTATTAGATATCACCTTTTACGTGTGGGATTTGTTCATGATTATTTGGTTTGGAATTACCATAGAGAGATGAATATAATGGTTTACGAATTAAATCCTTATGAAATAATCAATTAAATAGTACCAAGTTTGGAGGTAATGAATCCATACTAGTAAATGGTATTTGATATAGTTGCGCCTAATTTTAATCCTAACATCCAATGGCAACATTTTATTCCAGAAGATCAAACTACCTATAATCCTTACCAAACCGGCATATCAAATCCTAATTGATCCAATCCATTAAATGTGCATATCCATTCAGTATATGAGGCTCTTGATCCATAATCTTGACAATTTCATGATCTTTTTGAATCCAGTAATATAAAGTTATATCCTAGTTGTGATTACCATTATTAGCTTTTTGCAGTTTCTAAGACATTATATGCCAAATCTGAGTTTAATCTACTAGAGAGATTTTATGATGCAAACATCCAACTATATAAGGAAGCTTTTCCTGAAGGCAACACATTGCTTGAAAAATTTTACCAAACAAAAAAGCTTTTTCAAAGTTTATGATTACCTATCCAAAAAATTGGTTGTTGTAATTAGAGATGCATGTTGTATTGGTGTGAAGATGAAAACTCGACACATTGTAAGTTCTGTAATCAGCCTAAATACAAAATGCATGTTAGATCTTATAAGTATAAATTCAAAGCTTATAAAAAGATATATTATTTTCCTCTGACACCTCGACTGCAATGATTGCATCAATTAAAAGTGACAACAACACATATGAGATGGCATCATAACCATATCCAAAATGAAAGGTTTATACAAAATCCATCAAACTCTCTAGTTTAAAAGCATTTCAATGAAAGTCATCTTTTATTTGTTGCCGAGTGTAGAGATTTTAGGTTGGGATTATGCACAGATGGTTTTCAGCCATTTGGGTAATATGGTAGAAAATACTTTTATGGCCTGTAATTGTCACACCTTATAACTTTTCACCTTGGATGTGTATGAAAAAGGCTTATATATTTCTAACTATCACTGTTCCTGGCCATAAAAATCCAAAGCAGAAAATTGATGTGTATTTACAACCCTTGATTCATAAGTTAAACAAATTGTGGGATATTGGAGTTGTAAACACTGATCTTGAGGCAAATTTTGTTAGGATTATCTAATAAGGAAAATTGCTCTTATAAAATACAAAAAATTGGAAAGTTTTAGGACCTCTTAACTTTTTATAACCCTTTTTAAATATTCCATGAGTTTTTTTTGGAAATTTCAAGATTTTTAAACACATGATTAAAAATTAAATGATGGATTTTAGATGCATAATCAGGAATCTCTGCTAGTACAAAAGGATTTGGCCAATTTATGCAATTTACTGGCATAAAAAATTGAGTCACGGCTAGCCTTTTGGGTAAGCTTGGCCATGAATCACTTTTGTCAACAATTATTTGGCCAAATTGCTCAATTTTTTAAAAAAGCAATATTGATTCATAGTCAGCCATTGGGCAAGCTTAGCCGCGAGTGACTTCTGCCAAAGAATAATTTGGCCAAATTGGCCACCTTTTGTTATCATTTGATGACTCACAACTGTAAGTCACAATGCATGGCCGTGAATCATAAAGTAATGGCTATAAATGGCTAATTTCATGCTATTATTAAGGTTTTGGCTTTTCATTCTCAAATTTTTTGCATTTTATCTTCAAATTCATTTAGTTTTTATGTATTGTTAAAACCAAAAATCCATCTTTTTAAGATTTCATTTGAAATCAAAAGTTTAATTTTCATCTTTCAAATTTATTTCATTAAATAACTATCAATACGGTCCTAAAACTTTATATTTTATTTTCTATTCGAGTAAGTACATTGAAGGTAATATATAAAGTTATCTTTTTAGATTAAATTTTTTAGCGATCAGATTTATATATTCATTTTTTAATATTGTGGATTTAACCCCGATTGCCTTAGCATCACTTTCATTTTTTTTATTTTGTTAAATTTCAAGAGGCGAAATATCTTTGAAAATATTTATCAAGTAATAAAAATAATAGCTTCATAGTATTTTATTTTATTTATCGAGATCTACCTTTTTCTTATTTTTATTTAAAATTAGTTTCCCTAAATATAACTTCGAGCAAGGAAACCATACAGAAATAAAGGCGAAGTGACATATAATGTAATATGAATCTTTATTGTTGTTGTTACTCTTTTAAGTGGATGAGCTCATTTATGCAAACATGCGATCCGATGGTCGTGAATCTATGTCAAAATATTTTTCATTTAAATTTCTATTTTTTCTATTAATTAATTTTATTTTATTTTACTGTTATTTTTATTGTATATTATATATTCATTTGTTACTTATGTTGTTTTGTTTTATTTCATGTGTCATACATGCATATTTTTATTTATTTATTTCATGAGTTTTATTTTATTCCATATGACAAAGATGCAATTTACCCTCTAAAATTTGACAAAAAGAGCAATTAACTCCCTAATATTTGTTTTGGTGTAATGTTTCTCCTAAAGTGTACAAATTAGGGCAATGTCACCCTAAAACTAATAGATCTATTATTTTGACTATTTTCGTCAGTTGACTATTGATGTGGTATTGAAATTATACCAAAAAGAGTGCCACATGGTAAGACTAAAAGTGCAAAAAAAAAACCCCTAAAATATTCCAAAAAGAGCAATTTAACCCCTAAAGTTTACAAATTGGGGCAATTTAACTCATATTGGCATGGCACACTTATGTCACATCAGCAGTTAACTGAAGGACCCGTCAGTTTTGGGGTGACATTGCCCTAATTTGTAAACTTTGAGGGAACATTGCAGTAAAACAAATTTTAGGGGGGTTAATTACTCTTTTTTGTCAAATTTCAGGGGGGTGAATTGCACTTTCAACCTATTATATATTATACATTATCTTTGTATATAATCTTATCTGTGAGTACAAAATGGCAAGCATAATGGTAACCCTTTATTCCGATGGGCTTAGAATATTTACCATTGTAAATAAAAGGATTTTGACCGTATAAAGTGAACATCATGTAAAATATTTATATTAATAATTTGGATTTTTCATTAATAAAACAAGATCAATGTCTTAATTTTAATGGCAAAAGCCACTTGTAAATAATCAAATTTTATCAATGTAAAAGAATTTGTATATAATTAAATAATATGAAATTTTCACTAATAAAACTTAGGCTCGTTGTCCCTGTCTTTAAATCTCACAATGAAATGCCTCTTCACAATTTGTATAGAGAACCAAGGTCCTTATCAAATGGACAAAAAATGAAGTGGCTGACTTATGGATGCTTATTTAATATTTCTGAAGATATTTATACCATGATTTATAACTCTAATTTATTATGCAATGATTATGTATGTAAGAAAGGGGATAAAACAATTAATTTAAAAGCTATTATGTCACATTTATTAAAGGTATAAATAAGAGTGAGGTCTCAAACTCTCTTTGAATTTTGGCCTCGTAAGGTTGGAATACCATTTTTTAATGTTTTATTAGGTGGCAACTCCTTATTCTAGTCTTGTGGTGCACAATTGATGCTTCCCGATTGTTAGTTGCCAACAATAGAATAAAGATACCTTAAATGATGTCTCATGCTCTTCCAAGGCTTAATACTTAGTGAATCAGGTTGAATCTCTTGACCATTGTGAAGCAACCAACTACCTCGGCTAATAAAAGCCCAAACCAAATGGGACCTTAAAAGCGGGCCTACCCATGAGCACAGATCTAAATGCATCTCAAAAGGAAAATCACACGCAACATAGGAGTGTCAACATATGATGTGTTAGGGAAGCAAAACTTTCAGATGTGATCTACATTAATGCTGACAATCAATGACTTTCTAGCATATTCCATGATGTCTAGTTAGAGTACATCTGGAAAATATGCATGCCTTTATTGTGTGGATGATACACAATCATTTAGACCAGATAGTGGCGGTAAACAAATATGGAAATTTCTACCTCTTAATCATCCATTTAGGAGAAATGGATGGAACTTTAGAATTAGGCATAATGAAATAAGGCCACCATAACTAATTAGAACATGCAAAGAAATTCTACAAGCAATTAATCGGTAGGGTTTAGTCAAAGTGACCATGCTTGATATAGATGAGATTGATGGGATTATATATCAATCCTGTGGTTGGAAGAAACAAAAAATATTTTGGGATTTGCTTAATTGGAAAACAAACATGATTCGACACAATCTTGATGTCGTGTATATTGAAAAAAAAAATGTCTTTGACAATGTGATTAACACAATTTTAAATGTTGATGGAAAAACCAAATACAATGCAAAAACACATTAAAATTTGGAAATATATTGTTACCGTCTAAAGTTAGCCATGGATCTAAAAAGTGGCAAATATTTGAAAGCTTATTACACTTTGGATAAAAAATCAAAAGAAGTATTGTTTAAATAGTTGAAAGAACTTAAGTTTTCAGATGGATACATTTCAAACTTGGGTCATGGTGTTGACATGACAAAGCACAAATTATTTAGCATGAAAAACCATGATTGCCATGCATTTATGCAATAATTGATTCATGTTGCCTTCCATGAGTTACTTTCTCCCAATGTGTGGTAGGTCCTTATAGAGTTAAGCTTATTTTTTAAGGATTCGATAGCTATTGCTCTCCATATTAATGACATGGAGGCATTGAAATCAAACATCCCACATATCATTTGCAAGCTAGAAAAGATCTTTCCTCAAGATTTTTTTTTTGACTCAATGGAGTATGTAATGATACATTTACCATATAAAACAAGGGTTGCTCGCCCTATACAATATCGATGGATGTATCCTTTCGAGAGGTAAGTGTTAATAAAACTAAAGTTATGCTAGTAAATAGTTATGTGCAAAGGCATGTTTTAATTGATTATCTTCATCCACCAAATTCAAGTTCTTTTAAACTCTTAAAAAAAAAGATTTGAAACAAATCAACAGTAGAGGCATCTATTTGCAATGCATAATTTCTCCTAGAGTCATCCAACTTTTTTTCACATTACTTTAAACTTCATGTTAGTACTCGACGACCGACGTATTTCTTGTAATGGTGATGGTGATTGTAAGGAAAACATAGATGAAAATTTAATAAGTTTCACCTGGCCAAGCCGAACTAGCTCACAACTTATGGAATGAGCCCTAACATTTGATGAGTATAAGATAGCTTATACTTATATTCTACTAAATTATGAGGAGGTTAATCCATTCTTAAGGTGACAAATATTATTATATTTGAATATATTGCTCATTAACATGGATGGCATCTTTATTTTTTTAATATATTGCAATGAAGCATATATTGCAATAAATTATGTGAAAAAAACCCTGATCTTACACTAAGTCAAATAGATGCAAATATTGACCACTACTTTTTCAGATTGGTTCAAATTATATCCATCACAATGTTTTTGTATAACACATAAATATCATTGAAGATATTAGTGCTGATAACTCGCATATGTTTTATTTCAAAATAGGTTCATCACTAACAGTGCATCCCATTCGAGTAGGATATGCTTGAGAAAGGAAGATGTCAAAGACATTGTCATGCAAATTATTCGTGCATTATTTCCTTACTTGGTGACTCAACAACTAGTTGCTCAACCAAATACTACTACTGAAGCACCAACACATGATATTGATGTTGTCCTTTCAATTGCACAGGGTCTTATCCACATGGTGATTATACTTCAGAGTGACATCGCCACTACTCCCTTAGTGTTTTATATAAACTTTACCACTAATGTTATTTTGGATGATATTATTAGCAAAATGGTTTATTATTTTGGGTGATATTTGGAGGATGGTAAACTTATTTAGGATTTCAAGTAATTTTAATATATATACTAAATGTGATAATATTCTATTTTAGAACAAAAATTTATAAATTATATTATGATTTGCATTTATATATATGGTCATTGTTCAATGTTCTCTAAACAAGGAATTAATTTGTTGATATAATAGGCTATAAATAAATACATACATAATTTAAAAAAAAAAAAGAGAAATTAAATTATGTTTTATTTTGCTTCGCGAGGGATTCGTGACAAAACTTCTCATCACTAATATGTAATAAATTTGAAAATTAAGAAATTAATAGTGATAGAATTAAAGACAACATATTTTGTCGTTTAGTGACAAAATATGTCACAATTGAAATAATTTGTATTGCGATAGAATTTAGTGATGCCAAAGTCTGTTGCTAATAATTCCTTTTATGTTTATGGCGACTAATTTAAAATTTATTTAGCAACAGAATTTTAGTTTTTAGTGACGCTTTTGCTGTTGTTAATTTTAGCAATGGTTTTAATTTTCAATTGCAAAATATTTAGCAATTGAACCAGCCGCGACAGTTGTCATGACATCGGTAAAATCAATTAGCGATGAAAGTTAAGTTATCAGCGAGAAAAAGTGCCATCACAAATTTTCTTTTTTTTTTTTTTTTTGTATTGAGTATTTGGAATGCTAATAATTCTTTTGTATGGAGTATTTTATCTCTTATTAAAGAACGGAAAGTTTGGAATTCATAAGGTTTAGATTCAAGCAAAAAATTAATTTCCTGGCTTGTATCGATGGGGTTTAGAAAGCTTTGGCTTGTAAACCCCTTATCTTTGTAATTTGGAATCTAAGCTTAATCAAGAGCTATATATTATCTTGTTTGAGGGAAGATGTATTATGGCATCAGAAATCTTGCAGTGAATTGGTTACTTAGGGTGATAAAAAACACTTCCTTTTTTCACCTTAAAACTATTCGCAGAAGGAAGAGAAACCGTATTGAATTTTTGTAAGATGATTAAAGGAATTGGGTTAGTGATCAAGATATTTTAAAGTAGATAGCTATTGATTTTTTCAATAAAATATATATGAAGGATCAAGATATTCGGCCAAGTTTTTATGCTAGAGGTATGTTTCCTTCTTGTGAACATTCTTTTATAAACGAGCTATCAGCCCTTTTTTTCTTCTCGAGATATAAGAAAAGTGTTGTTTGATATGAAGCTTTAGAAGGCCCCTAGCGCTAACTTTGTGGGTTCAAACCTTTGTGAGGAAATGGGTAGAGTGTTGAAAAGTGATAGTATTAAGTCTAATATAAATAAAACTATGATTTGCCTGATTCCTAAGATTGATGTGTCCAATTCTATTTCTCAATATAGACTAATTTCCATTTATAGTATGGCTTATGAAGTCATTACAAAAACTATTGCCAACAAATTAAAGTTGATTATGCCAAAACTTGTAGGGCTGCCTAAACTAATTTTGTGCTTAGGAGATATATTAATGAGAACATTATTATTGCTTAAGAGGATATTCATACCATGAGGAAGGAAAAGGGCAAAGTAAGGCTTATTGCTATTAAATTGAATTTAGAGAAAGCCTATGACAAAACTAGGTGAAGCTTTTTGCATGATACTCTTTTTGATGCCAATATTCCTACTCTTCTCACTAAAATTATTATGGATTTTGTAACTCTAGTTCTGTGCAACTTCTCTAGAATGGTGAGCTTATTGATTTTTTTAAGCCATTGGAGGGTCTTAGGTAGGGATGTCCTTTTTTCTCTTTACATGTTTGTGTTGTGTATGGAAATTTTAGCTTATGGTATTACTTGTGCTTTAATGGCAGTGCTTGGAAATCGCTTTATCTTAGCAAGGAAGGGCCATTTCTTTCTCACCTTTTCTTGTTGATGATCTTATGTTATTTGCAAAGGTTGACTTGTATCAAGTGGAGGTGATTATGAATGTTTTTAATGTTTTTTATTTTAGTATAGGTCAAAGGGTTAGTGAAAGAAAAACCATTATTTTTTCTCCAAGAATGTTCCCTCTCTTACTCGCTACAATTTGTGTAGAAAGCTGGGTATTTGTGAGCCTAATGATTTTGGTAAGTATCTTGGTGTGCTAGTTCTCCACTCTAGGATCACAAAAATTACTTATAAACCCATTTTTGAGAAAATGAAGAGTAAAATAGCAACTTAGAACTCTACCAATCTTTTTTTGGTTGGGAGAATCATGCTTGCCCAATCATTTTTAATTACTATTCCAAATTACTTTATGCAATCTTCTTCTGTGTTTATTTCCAAGTGTAATGATTTGGAAAGTATTTCTTGTAGATTCATTTGAGGTGATATGAGTAACAAGAGAAAATTATCCTTGGTAACTTGGGAAAAAGTGGAATGCAATAAGGTAAAAGAGGGTCTTCATATATGTAATCTACGTATTCTGAATTCCACCTTTATTTTGAAGCTGGCTTGGAAGATTTTAATTAATGAGGATTGTAACACCCCAAACTTGAATCGGCTGACAATAACTTAAAAAATTTGTAAATAGTATTTTTGATACAAGTTTGTAAGGATAAAAATTTATTGAAAATATGATACGAGTTGGTATTATTTTTAGATTTTTTAATTTATAATCTTAATTAAAATATATTTTAGTAATAAATAAGAAATTAAGACAGGTAGAGAAAAACCAAAATAATAATAATAATAATAACAACAACAACACTATTAACAATCATATTTCTAGAGTTCTTAGAATTCTCTAGAAAAAAAAAGACCACGGCCACAAATTTACAAGGAAGAACAATTAAAGAAAAATAAAATAAAAAGAAAAAAGAAAGAAAATAAGAAAGGAGGGGGAAAGAAACAAGGGAGAACGGGATCCCTTTCTCTAGTTGATCAACGACCTTATGGCCGCTGGACCATTGCCAGTGATGACTTTCACCACCGTTGTCCTTCCAATCACCGACCATATCATCGTCACCCCTGCACCCATGGCGTAACATTTTATTGCCTTTTGCCCCAATTTTTTTGTTGTAACCAAAGCTTTCTCTCTTCTCTCCAGCAACATACAGCAATAACTGGTGAGACAAGCAGCATCGGCAAATCCCCAAGGGTGAGGGGCTTACATCGGTACCCTCCATTCGTCCCCAATCACCGACAATGAGCAAATCGGAGAAAGGAGCAGCCAGCGATTTTGGCATAAATTTTGACCAAACGGTGGGGCACGTGACCAACGTCATCCTTGATGCCAACTGCCTCCAGGTGTTCTTGGGTCAAGTCGGCGAAGCTCCGATCAAGCTCCAGCAAGTACAGTAGGGGACCAAAATGAGAAAAAACCGCAGGAATTGGCTCTAACTAGTTAATTTAATGCTCTGTATCCTCGAGGCAAATGAAGGGGTCTTCATGAGTTGCTGCAGCTAGAGTTAGGCAACAAGTCATTCATACCATTTGTGAACTTTTGTTATTTTGGCATGTACACGGACAAGTTGGTTTGAATTTGATTATGTGATGTTAAAGTAAAGCTATTGTAAATTTAATTGTAATTGAATTGTAAATTATATAGAAATTATGATTCAATGACATTCTTGTAATAGTAAATACTTTGGGAAATAAATTAGGTTGATTGATTATCTGAGGTAGATGGGAAAAACTTATGTTGGAGTTTGTTTGGTGTTTTGGAGATAGTTGGATGATATTAGAAGTGTTTTTACGTCTTTTTTCCACGGGAGGTTGACAATATTAAATAGATTCTTGCGAAATTTTTAGAAAAATAAGGGTGTTACAAGAATTGTCTTTGGGTTTAATTAGAGACTCCCTTGGGCATTGGTGCAATGAGTTTGTGGCTAATATTGGATTATGTTCTATAGTAAAAGCATAAATAAAGCAAAAATGTGGGGTGTTCTTCAAAGGATTATTCTTGCTTATTAATTGGGACATTAACATGTGTTGGCTGAATGTGATAATAAGGTTGTGGTGAATATGATTCTTGGTAGATGCCTCCCTAATGCTGATTGTTTTGCGCTTTTGCGCCATATGGAAGTCAAGATTGCAAGTTTTTATTCCTTTGTTATCTCTCATATCCATTGCGAAGCGAATTTTTTAGCGGATTTTCTCTCCAAGTTGGCGTACAATTTCCCTCCTAGTCTTCTTCTTCTTTGAGGTTCCTCTTCCCAGCATTAGATGGTGATTGAATCATGATGTTGTTGGCACCTCTTATGTGCGCTAGTTTATTTTTTTATGATTTTTGCTCACCTTCTTTTACAAGAAAAAAAAGGGGTGGAAATCTACTAAAATAGCGTTATTGAAGACATAATTCAAAGTTTTAGACGTTGATTGCAACAAAAGAAAACATCTGTTATAGAATGACCGAAATATACAAGTGAAAAGTGGGGAAAAATTTTCAGATTTTAACTCTGCAAATTCTAAATTATATTATTCGGACTATTTACTCAATTGCATTGCCACCATGTATTTCCCTTTACGCTGTTGAAATTCCCTTTTGTTTTCTACTTTTGATGAAAGAGGCCTTTCCGTTTTCTAATTGAGCTGTGTGTATGTGACTTTTCATGTCATGAATAGCCGTATCAATTTACACGGATTGTATTATATATGGCCACTGCTCACTACCAAAAGGACCATTAAACGCCCCAACTTAGAAACTGTCTAAAGCTATCCATGTCAAATAATTGAATCGTCTCATGTGTATTTATATACCGAATTAGACAGTTATAATACAAAATGGTTGCAACAACGAAATAATTCCTATCTAGAAAGGAATCCTTTTGTGGAAGAAAGTCTTAAATGAAATAATTACAGGAGCAATAATTTAAATAGAATCTTATCTATCATCCTCGCAAGTTGCATTGGGAAAGTTTCATCAAACAACTTGTAAATCCCCAACCACTCAGCATATTTATGTCAACTAAGATATATGTGCATTTCACCAGTCTGGTTAATTAAGTCGTGGTCACTTATACTATAATAATGACTTCATTCCAAAAGAAACATTTCACAAAATTATCCTTTCTTTTAAAATGTTACCATTAAAATAACTTTGATCATAAAATTAATAAACTTAGTGCCAGAATGTTCCACTCCAGCTTGAATTATTCCAAAAATGCCAGATTGAACCTTTTCGAACATATCATATAGATATTTTATGTTGATGCGGCTTGCCAGATTCATGATTTATGATTTTTCAGTTAAATTAATTTTAATAGTAATATTTTAAAAATTAAATTATTTTTATGAAACAATTTTTTTATCAAATCGTTGTTAATATATAAATTCAGTAACCGTACATAGAATTGACACAGCCTCCCACACAGAAAGTCTCAAATTTTCTTGAGTTCAAAGAAAAGAAAAAAAGTTCAAACTGATTTCCCAATACAACTTGTTTACTATTTTCTCCTCCTTTATTTGCATGCATGTGTTCTAACTAATTTCTATTATATTTTATGGTATAAACATTTTTTAAAAAGTAAATCTTTAACCTTATTTAGGCAAAAGCTATTTTTAAGTATTTAAAATTTTCTCATATTTGTAAGAGAATTTTGAAGTTGTATTAAATTAGTTTTACTGACAAGAACTAAGTTTTTAAAAGAAAACAAATTAAGTGTCATATCTTCTAGTCTATGTGTTCAAGTACGTTCTAATAAGAGTATTTTCACTTCAACTTTTAATTTCTAATTTTCTATAAATAAAGTTTTTAGTAATTTAATACACTCACATTTTAACCATCAGAAGTT
This sequence comes from Excoecaria agallocha, assembly GCA_037975025.1. Classification (NCBI taxonomy): domain Eukaryota; kingdom Viridiplantae; phylum Streptophyta; class Magnoliopsida; order Malpighiales; family Euphorbiaceae; genus Excoecaria; species Excoecaria agallocha. The sequence goes on from CM075818.1 coordinate 30,623,741, forward strand.
AAGAAATCAAAGGCACCTGCTATAACATCTCGCAATTGGGGCCGTTTTCAGTATTTTTGGAAGTTTTTGTTAGAATGCCATGTCAGCTGGCATGAGGTAAGCACACCCTGAAAGCCTAAATCCACACTCTGCACGTGTTTGACTTGTGTCGGACTCGGTCACCATTTTCTTCATCCTCTACATAACCATATCATCCCTCTCCCTTCACAATCACTCCACCAATATCTTCACAAAATACTAAAATACATTTCCTTGTGCATCTTAATTTTTCTTTCACAAAATGTCTCTCTTATCCAAATCCATTGCCTCTTTGGTTTTAAATGACAATCTTCATCTACATCATGATGATGGTGACGATGGATGCTGCAATTTTGCACCTGCACCATGCCTTGAAGGTGATAAAGACGATGATGATGAAAATTATGATTATGCTCCTGCTGCATCTATGGACAATGACGATGATGACGATTGTGATTGTGCTCCTGCTGCTTAATCTTAATTAATTAGCTGTTGTATTACTAATTTCTTTTTTTTTTTTGTAGAGTTTTATTTAATTGGGCATATATTTTTGTTGGTTAAGACTTGTTTCACTCTTAGCTTCTAATTAGAAACCAGCGTTTTGTATCGAAATTTAATTCAGTAACATAATGCTGTTACTGAGCTTTTAATGTCTTATGATTGTATTATTTATTTCCCGTTTTAATTATATGTGCTGTTAATTATTTTCTTATTTGATTAGAGCTTCAATTCAACAAGAAGTGGAGCAAAGAAATATTAGGAAAAATGCATCATACGAAGGTTGAATTTATAAGTGTTTTTATTAGATTTTTAAATTTTTATTAGGTTATATACGTATTGCACTTTTATTTCAATACTTATTGAGTACAAATAAAAATTTAAAAACTCAGTATATGCTAAAGTTATATTATTATTTCATTTAAATTAACACAAATGAAAATAAAAATTCAAAAATTCAATATAATCAAATAGTATATAGTTATGTCACGATGCAGATCTGTAAAGAATCTGTGTAATAAATAACAAAAAAAAAAAAAAAAAAAAAAAACCTTAACCGTGATTTGTAAGGAACAACCTCATTTAACTCAAGTTAGATCATGAAGTTTAGAGAGATAACAGCTAGTCATCTGGCAGCATGATCTACATTGTCTCCGTGTCAAGAGTAGGTTGGGCTTGGTGTCAGATCGAACAGCCTTTCACCAAGTTGACTTTAATTATGTATTTATTTGTGATTGGATATTTAGATTGTAAAATGTGGCCTGTCTGAAGCTTTGGGCCTTCTAGTTGGGCCCGTTTTTATGTTGTATTCAGTATTTGAAAATTACAGAAATTCTGCAAAAAAGAAAAAAATATATCATTAATATCCATGCGCGTTTTCAAGTTATTATAAAAGTCAAATTTAAAATTTCTATTTTAAAACTGCTACTTCTTCAATATATCTCTTTTAAATATACTTAAAACGAATTTTTTTTAAAACAACAGTTAATATTTAAATATTATTCTTTCTATAATAACAAAAAATACGATCGTCCTCATCGATATTTTCGATTATTTCTCACAGATTGTAATTGTAGATCGCTTTGTTTTCGTGATACCTTGATCTCCTTTGTTTCATGACATATTAATCTCCTTACAATCAACGTAAATTTTATCTTTTTGCTCTTTTTTTGTGCAATTAATTTATTCGATATATTTAATAATTATAATTGTTCGAGTATATAAATCGTCATGTCCATGCGATCAAAATATTTGAACTAATTTATCTTTAATTTGTTAGATTTCGAAGACATAATAGGTGATAAACTGAAAATAAACTGTGTTATTTATTTTTAAGATTGGAACCATTGATATTCATTTGGATAAAACTCCAACAAGTTCAATAGGTGTATGATTTTTAGTATTTAAAAAGCATTGTATGATTTTTTGTAGAAAAATATAGTATATGACCTTTTATAAAAAAATTATACGTTGTATGATTTTTTACAAAATAAAAAATATGCAGTGTATCATCTTTTCTAAATAAAAAATATAATGTATGATCTTTTTGAAATAAAAAAATACATTATCTGATCTTTTGAAAGTAAAAAATACAGTTTATGATCTTTTATAAAAAAATATACTGTATATGATGTTTAAAAAAAAACACTGTATGATCTTTTCTAAATAAAAAAATATATAAAAATTTAATGAAAAAGGACTATATGATCTTTTAAAAAAAATACAATCTATAATCTTTTGCAAAAAAAAAGTGTACTTTGTTTTGCAAATAATAAAATATAGTGTATGATCTTTTTTACATAAAAAAATATTGTATGATCTATTGAACATAAAAAAAATGCAATGTATTTTGTTTTATAAATAAAAAAATAAAGTTTATGAACTTTTCTACATGAAAAGAAAAAAAACTAAATGTTACTAGATTAAAATATACAAAGTTTTTATATGAAAGAACATAAATTGTAAATAATAAAATTGATTCATTGCATTACATATTATATTTTATGTGTTTTACATTTAAAAAAATTTTTTGATTTATTTTACATTCATACAGAAAATCCTGAGGTAGTGACAATATTGATATGATATCAACATTAATTCAACATGGAGGGCACTGGAATCTAAATCAAGATTATGAGAAATTTGAAGTGAAAGGCATTTTACTTCCATTGAGTTGCAAATATGAAGAATTAGCTGGAATTATATCAGAACTACTGAATATAAAAGTAAAAGATGAAATGCTTGATATAAGGTACAAGCTAAAAGCAGGATATTCACCACTAACAGTTGTTGATGCCCTACTATTTTAATTGGAATTGAAGAAAAAAGAACCAAATTTCACAACTTATCCCCTGTGCATCACAGTTCTACAAAATACTATCCTATGTAAGTATGGTTGTCTGATCTTTTGAAAGTAAAAAAAAATACAGTATATTACATTTTATAAAAAAAATATAAAGTGTATGTTCTTTTATAGAAAAAATACAGTGTATGATATTTTCAAAATAAAAAAAAATATATTGTATGATCTTTTCTAAATAAAAAATATAGTATATGATTTTTTATAAAAAAAAAATATATATATATATATAGTGTATGATCTTTCAAAAGTAAAAAAAATACAGTGAATAATATTTTGTAAATAAAAAATACATTGTATAATATTTTAGAAATAAAAATATACAGTGTGTGATCTTTTGAAAGTACAAAGATACAGTTTATGATATTTTACAAAAAACTATATAGTGTATAATCTTTTATAAAAAAATATACAGTGTATTACCTTTCAAAAATAAAAAAAAATATATTGTATGATCTTTTGTAAATAAAAAAATACAGTATATGATCTCTTGAAAATAAAAAAATATAACATATAATCTTTTCAAAATAAATAAATACACTGTATGATCTTTTCAAAATAAAAAAATACACTATATGTTCTTTTCAAAATAAAAAAGAATACACTGTATGATCTTTTTTCAAAAATAAAAAAATGCACTATATAATCTTTTGAAATAAAAAAATACAATGTATAATCTTTTCAAATAAAATCAGTTATTCAATATCTAAATATAATTATTATCTTTTTTAATTAAATTTTTATACATTTTTTCATTAGGTGATTCCTCAAACACATTGCCAAATGAAGTTGCAATAATTGAAAATGAACAAGTTGAATCCAGTGAGTTGATTGATGATAGTTTACATTTTAATTATACTAGCATAAGCTTGATGGAATATGTGAGCAACCTGAGCAAAAATACAGTTAAAGAATTAATTTGCAATGACAAAAATATTCAAGGACAATACGAAGACCCCTATTACGGAATCATAGGTAATGATATGCAATATGAAATTCAAGTGGGACAAATTTACAAAGATAAAGATACTTTGAGGAAATCGATCAGTTTTTTTTTGCAATAAAGCATGATTTTCAATTTAAGGTTCAGAAGTCATGTTCTAGGCAATACTTTATTTGCTACATAGATATAATTGCTGCTAAAATTTGAAAGCACCAAAGAAAGGGGACACACAAATGTTCAAAATCAGAAAATTCATATATGATCACAACTGCAATGTCAACATTAGACTAAGTAACAAGAGGCAAGCTACATCAACCTTGGTTGGTGATATTGTTAAAAACAAATATATGAATGTAAAGACTATCTATACTCCAGTAGACATCATGTGTGATATGAAAAATGATTATGGAATTGATATGAGTTACTTAAAAGCTTAGAGGTCAAAGGAAAAGGCTTTGGAAAACATAAGAGGTAAACCATCTGACTCCTACTCACTTTTGCCTAAATATTTATACATGCTAAAAACACAAAACAGTGGATCTATTATGGATTTGTTAACGCAAGAAGACAACTCTTTCCAATATGTTGTCATAGCACTATAAGCCTCTATTAAAGGTTGGAAACATTGTAGGCCTTTTGTAGTTGTTGATGTTACATTTTTGCAATCAATAAATGGAGAACAATGATCACAACATCTATACAAAATGCAGCTGATAAAATATTTTTGCCAGCATATGCTATAGTTGATTCAGAAAATGATGAATCTTGGGAATGGTTTTTTGCAAAATTCAAACAGAGTTATGGATTAAAACCCAAAATGTGCATCATATCAAACAGACATGACAATATAAATAATGCTATGAAGAAGGTATATCCGGAAGTTAATCATTGCATCTGCATTTACCATCTATTGAACAATGTTAAAGGAAAATTAAAAAAAAAATGCAAAAAAAAAAAATCAAAGAACCGTTATTTGCATCAGCTACATCATATATAGAGAGTGATTTTGAACATAACATGAAAGAGCTGGACAAGGTTGATGCACATATTAGGTTATACCTACAAGATATTGGGTATGAAAAATGGTCAAGATTATACTGTACGAGTAACCGATTTTCAACCATGACATCAAACATTGCTGAGTCTATGAATTCAGCAATGAAATCAGCAAGAGATTTACCAATTGTACCATTACTTGAGTATGTACGTGCTTTAATCTAAGAATGGAATTGCATTAATAGAGACCTAACGTGAGCAACTTTTACAACCCTGCCTAAAGACCACGAAGACAATCTGCACAGAAATTACATTTCTTCCCAAAAAATGAAGGTATGTCCTAAACTTAAATGTATATATGAAAACCTACTAAAAATACAATGTATTTTTTTTTGGAAAATGATGTATTTTCTTTTTATAAAAAATCATACATTGTATATTTTTTCACAAAAGAACATACATTGTATTTTTTTTACTAAAGATCATTTGGTATATATTGTTTGTTTTGAGAAAAATTATATACTATTTTTTTTAATTTTAGAAAGATCATACACTATATTTATTTATTTTTGAAAAATTCATACATTGTATATTTTTTTATAAAAGATCATATACTGTATATTATTTTCCAAAAGACCATACAATATTTTTTTAATAGATGATGCACTTTATTTTTTTTTCTTAAATGATATTTTTATTGCACATAAATGCAGGTTAAGCCATCAAGTGATGTTCAATTTACTGTTTATCATTACCAAAACACATACGTTGTGAATATTGAAAAAAAGAACTTGCACATGCAACAAATTCCAGCTAGATGAAATGCCTTGTCCTCATGCATTAGCGGTAATAAGAGACATGAACTTAAATCCTTATGTGTACTGCTTAACATACTACACCAAACATACAATGATAACAACATGTGAAAAAATTATTAATCCAATATCATATGAATCTACATGGAAGATACCAAGCTAAAAGTATTCAAACAGAAGTTGTATTGCCTCCTAATGGGAGAGTGAGGTCTGGCAGACCAAAAAAAGAGAAAAATCAAAGCAATTTGGGAAACTAAAAACTATTTAAAATGTGGACGATGTGGAAAATATGATCACAACAGAAAAACTTGTAGAGATATTCCTAGAAAATAAAAAAAATATTCAGAATTTTATTTTCAGGAAACTTCATTGAGTTCTATACTTTTTCCATTACAAATATATAAAGATACAATGTATTTTCTTTTCGCATAAAACATATAGTGCATAAACTTTTGACATAAAAAATACAGTGTATAATTTTTCAATAATAAAACATAAACTTTTGACATAAAAAAATACAGTGTATAATTTTTCAATAATAAAAAATACATTGAATGAAAATTTGAAAATAAAAAATAAAGTGTATGATCTTTTTAAACAAAAAAATAGACTGCATTATCTTTTTAAAACAAAAAAATACTTTGTATAATATTTTGTAAAAAAAAATATACAGTGTATAATCGTTTCAAAAATAAATAAATATAGTGTATGTTCTTTTAAAAGTAAAAAAAATACAGTGTATGATTTTTTCAAAACAAAAAAAATATAATTTATGATCTTTTATAAAAAATATAGTGTATGATATTTTGTAAAAAAAATATATAGTGTATGATCTTTTGTAAAAAAAAAATATAGTGTGAACAAATACAATTTATGATCTTTTATAAAAAAAATATACAATGTATGATCTTTTGTAAAAAAATATACAATGTATGTCTTTTGTAAAAAAATATACAGTGTATGTTCTTTTGTAAAAAAATATATAGTGTATGATCTTTTCAAAAATAAAAAATACAGTGTATAATCTTTTAAAAATAAAAAATATACAGTGTATTATCTTTTTTAAATTAAAAAATACAGTGTATGATCTTTTTAAAATAAAAAAATAAATTATCTGATATTTTGAAAGTAAAAAATACAGTATATGATCTTTTATAAAAAAGAATATACAGTGTATGATATTTTAAAAAAATATTGTATGATCTTTTCTAAATAAAAAAATATATAAAAATTTAATTAAAAAGGACTGTATGATTTTTTTAAAAAAATACAGTCTATGATTTTTTAAAATAAAAAATACAGTGTATGATCTTTTTAAAAATAAAAAAAAATACATTGTATGTTTTTTTAAAAGAATAAAAATACACCATATTATCTTTTAAAAAATAAATAAATATAATGTATGTCCTTTTGAAAGTAAAAAAATTATAGTGTATCATCTTTTCAAAAATAAAAAATACTGTGTATAATCTTTTGCAAAAAAATATACAGTGTATGATCTTTTAAAAATAAAAAATACAATATATGATCTTTTGTAAAAAAATATACAGTGTATGATATTTTGTAAAAAAAATTATACAGTATATGATCTTTTCAAAAATAAAAATATATTTTATGATTTTTTGAACATACAGTGTATAATTTTCTCAACATTAAAAATTATATTGTATGATATTTTGAAAATAAAAAATACAGTGTATAATCTATTTAATACAAAAAATACACTGTATGATCTTTTATAAAAAATATATGCAGTATATGATCTTTTTTTTAAAAAATATACAATGTATGATCTTTTCAAAAATAAAAAAAATATGATGTATGATTTTACGAAATAAAAAATATACCGTATGATCTTTTGTGAAAAAAATATACAGTGTATGATTTTTTAAAAAAATAAAAATACAGTATATGATCTTTTTAAAATAAAAAAAATACTCTGTATGATATTTTGTAAAAAAAATATACAGTATATAATTTTTTCAAAAATAAAAAAATATAGTATATGATCTTTTGAAAATAAAAAATACAGTGTATGATCTTTTTGAAATAAAAAAAATACATTGTATGGTTTTTTTTAAAAAAAAATATACAGTTATTAATGTCACTACTATATTAGACTATCTATTTGCAACAAAAGGAGTTGGAATTGATCAAATTTCTCCGCCTCTTACTGTCTAGGACAACATTAACAATGTTAAAACAATATACACTATTTGTCATCTCTGTATGATCATACAATATATATATACACACACACACACACAACAAAATTAATTACAAAAAAATTGTATACACAACATTTTGAAAAAAAAAATAAATTAGTTTTATAATATCCACTACAACTTTCTTGTTCAATCTTCTTCTTTTCACATTTTTTTCATTTCCTTCTGTATCACTTTCAATGGTTCCTTGTTGCTTACATATACCATACATGTATAATAAAAAACCTAATCTATCCCTATAAATTTTTACATTAAATTTTTTTGAATCGGTTTCCCTTCGATGAAGTACTCACAAAATGCTGCTACAAAAACTCTAAAATCACTGAAAAATAAAATATAATTAAAACATGAAAAAATGATGTAAAATTTAAAAACACTATAATTAATAAAAAAATATTAACATATTATATGCAAAAAATAATAAACATACCTGCTTGTTTGAATAAGGAGGTTCTCAACATACACAACGTCAATTGGATGATTTCCTTTTCTATGATCATTAGTTTGTGTATTGCTTACTTCATCATAAAATTCTAAACACTCAAAATAATATGGTAGTATAACAGTATATGCATTTATTGTCAAGTCAGTTTTCGACTTCTTTCGTGCTGATCCCAATGAATCATACACAAAAAAATTTCTCTCGTTCACTGAAAACCTTCATAAAATCCAATAACACCCATCTACAATTATGGGGAAAAAATATACCCCACCTCCAACCATGTTGTATTATATAGTATGAAACTATCAGTTCCAATAATATACTTAGCCAACAGATGTCCAACGTTTACAAACGAAATATCTTTGTTCTTATCATTGTAATTCTTGTATTCCCGTTGTATTGTTTGGTCGAACAAGCTGTCAGTTGTCGTAAATGTACACTGAACATTGTGACTAGCTTTCACCCTTTTGCACATATAGTAAAAAAAACACATCTAAGTGTTGAAAAAAATAAACAAAACAAAATATAATTAAAATATAAAATTAAAAAATAGATACAATATATATAGACATATACATACCTCATTACTAAGCTCTCTTCCAGAGTATGCTAAATCATACCACTATCTTTTATCTTCAATAATTGCAACACCAAAATGGAACTTCTTGTCCAAAGTTGAATGTTTTTTTTGTGTAAATTTGATCTTTGTCCCTAACAATAAACAGACAAAAATATATTATAACTGCATGAAAAAAGCAAAAACAAAAACTTTAAATAAAAGTAAGAAAATTCTTAGTCAATTACTTGGTACTCTTCTTAAGCAAACCTTCATCAACCCAATAGAGATATTTTATTAACTTTGTATATTCAATACTGTCTTCAACACTAATGTTAAATGGATTATCAATAACTTTGTTTTCCGTAACAGTCTCCGACCTAAACTTTTTTTATGAAAGGAGATTTCATAACAGTTTACGGTTTCATGGTCCTCTTTTCATCGACAGGACTAAAATAATCAATAGGATCTGCTACGACAACATCTTTTCCACGTTTATCATCCAAATCCTGTAACAAATAAAAAATGATTCATTTATTATATATTTACAAATAGACACACACACGCGCAATATATATGTATTTTTTTGATTAATTTTACTAACTTTTACTTCTTCTCCCTTGTTCACTATCATCATTGTAGCTTGAATAATATTGTTAATAGACTGATCACTCAAATCCCTTAAAAATGAACTAGATGTTTACTTCCCTTCCAAATCATCTTGAAAAAAAATAAAAAAAATTACAATTGAACATACTGTAAATGAGATAATTACATTGTATCTCGTTTACATATAATGACTTTTTTTGATTTAATCTAGTAGTTTTAACCATTTCATGACTTCTGTATTTGAGATAAATACAGTGTATATTATTCTCAGAAAAGAACATACACTATATATTCTTTCCAGAAAAGAAAATAAACTGTATATAAAACATAAAAAACTTACTTTTTTTCAACATCTTCCTGAATAGGTACAAAATTCTCTTTGTCAGAAATATAATCTCCATGTTTTTCATGTTCTTTATGTTTTTGGACTCCTTCAGAAGGGTTACCGATACGATCTGATACTAGTACAATTTGTTTGTTTGTCTCATCTAAATCTTGTAACAAAAGAAAAATATAGTGTTTGATCTTTTCAAAATAAAAACAAATTACATTATGTCATTTTTTATAAAAAATATACAGTGTCTTATTTTTTGTAAAAAAATATACATTGTATGTTCTTTAGTAAAAAAAATGTATGATCTTTTGTAAACAAAAAACTACATTGTATGATCTTTTCAACATTAAAAGATACACTGTATGATCTTTTCTAAAAAAATATACAATGTATAATCTTTTGTATACAAAAAGAGTATAATGTATGATCTATTCAAAGTAAAAAATACTGTATATGATCTTTCTAAAAATAAAATAATACATTATATTATCTTTTGAAAATAAGAAAATACAATGTATGATCTTTTTTTGTAAAAAAAAAATACAGTGTATGATCTTTTCAAAATTAAAAAATACACTGTATGATCTTTTCAAAATAAAAAAAATTAAATGTATCATTTTTTGTAAAAAATATACAGTCTATTATCTTTTGTAAAAAAATATATAGTGCATGATCATTTATTGTATTTTTTTATTTTTGAAAAGATCATACATGTATATTTTTTTACAAAAGAAAATAAATTGTATATAAAACATAAAAAAAACTTACTTCTTTTCAACATCTTCCTCAATAGGTACAACATTCTCTTTGTCAGAAATATAATCTCCATGTTTTTCATCTTCTTCATGCTTTTGGACTCCTTCAGACGAGTTATCGATAGGATCTAATACTAGTATAATTTGTTTGTTGGTCTCATCTAAATCCTGTAACAAAAAAAATTATTGTATTTTAATTAATATGCACATACAATAATATATATATATATATATATACAAATATTTAATTTTACTAACATTTATTTCTTTCTGCTCACTAAGTTCCATCATTGCAGCTTTAACAATACAATCAAATATCTCATCATCCATATTGTTAACGAATGAACTAGAAATTTTTTTCTTTACGAATGAATCTTGTTATAAAATAATGGAATTTAATTACATTCCAATATGAAATTTTATTTTATTAAAGTGTATGATCTTTACTAAAAAAATACAATGTATGATCTATTTAAAATAAAAAATACAGTGTATGATCTTTTTTAAAATAAAAAAAAGTTGTATGATATTTTTTTAAAAAAAAGTTGTAAGATCTTTTGTAAACAAAAAACTACATTGTATGATCTTTTCAACATTAAAAGATACACTGTATGATCTTTTCTAAAAAAATATACAATGTATGATCTTTTGTATACAAAAAGAATATAGTATATGATATTTTCAAAGTAAAAAATACTATGTATGACCTTTCTAAAAATAAAATAATACATTATTTGATCTTTTCAAAATAAGAAAATACAACGCATGATTTTTTTTTGTTAAAAAATATACAGTGTATGATCTTTTTAAAATTAAAAAATAAACTATATGATTTTTTTAAAATAAAAAATACAGTGTATAATCTTTTCAAAATAAAAATAAATTACATTGTATCATTTTTTGTAAAAAAATATACAGTGTATTATTTTTTGCAAAACAAGAAAAAACATATAAATAGTGTATGATCTTTTTCAAATTAAAAAACATACTGTATAATATTTTCAAAATTAAAAAATATACTGTATGATCTTTTTGTAAAAAAATATACACTTCAATAAATGTATTGTAATATGTTTTCTCAAAACAAACACTGTATTTTGTTTTATATAGTGTTTATTTGCTTTTCATAAAACTAAATAAACACTGAAATTCTATTCATAAAACATAAAAAACAGTAAAACTTACTTCATTTAGTTCTTCATTATATGTTCTATTCCCATTAATGTCTTTCCCAACAAGTATATCCTTTTTCATACCCATATCTGCATCCTCCTCAGCATCAATATCATGAAAAGAATATACATAATTTTCATTTTTCTCATTTTTTTGCTGATCTTCAAAAATACAACTAGTAAAACCCTGATGAAAATTGATAATTTATCACTTATACATAATTTAATAATCAATACTGTAAAATCCATATATAATGTATGCAATACAAACATATTATCTAAGTGCTAGCACCACAATTTATTTTCTGACACATTGCAGAAATAACTTCATAAATCTTGGCCAGTTTTTTATTCATTTTTGGATACAACACATTTTTAAAATAACATATATCTTCTTTTATGATCCTAATATCTTCCCCAATTTCAAGCTACTTAGAACATATTGATTCAATCTTTTCCTTCATGTCATAAGGAGGTACATCCTTTTCAACATGACAACTTTCCCGCTGAGACATATGGACAAATGATGATGGATCACCAGCAGTACATTGTACAAATTCAGGAGAATGCTTTGCGCTACCACTCGGTAAAGGTGTTGGGATACTGCTTAAACCCCTTTCACCCTCCAAATCACCATCCCCGTCCTCATCAATATTATTAATAGCAAATACTTCATTGTTATATCTGACCAAATTCCTCAAGTCATACAACTCAATCTCTTCATTTGTTGGTTGAATATTTTTTACCCTCAACTAAAGAAACAAAAAAAAAGACAAAAATTAATTCAACTCTGAACATAAAAATAAATAATGTATTTTCTTTTTGTTAATCTAATGAACAAACATTTTGTACAATATTAAAAAACACAAACTCTTTGAAAAATATAATTACCTTCTCATTAAAAAGGTGACTCTCAACAAACTTCCAATGAGCAAAGTGTTCAATCTTCCACCTCAATAAGCGAGGAAAACTATTGTTAATTGATACCCCAAAACGTGGATCAATCCTATCACAACACTCATAAAACCATGACAAAAAGGCCAATGGGTATCCTTTTAGCTTGTACATCTTTGAGCAATGCCTTTTTTCAAACTATCTCCTGAGGCTTTTTAATGTCATATCAAAAACTTCTTTCCCCCATGGATAATCATTGTACCTACCACTATCAACAACAATAATTTTCTCTTTACTTACAATTTTAGCCCCTGTATCCGATAACAAATACGAATGAACCAAATACAGTATAGCCATTTTCACTTTATCCATATCTGATTCAAACTTCGCCCTAAAAAAAAGCTCTCTTATGAAATCTTTTGAAATTTTCCTATTTCTTGAAAAATACTTATGAATACAATAAGCATTGTCACTTGATAAGCTTGACTAGTAAAAATCTCCACTGCACTTTAATCCAGTAAACATAGCAAACTGAGCTATATCAAATGTCAAAATATTACCATTTATATTTACAGATAATTCTTCAGCATTAATTGTGCATATCTCTCTCAATAGTAGCGAATGTACCACTTGTGTAACGGCCTCAACACCGGGTCAGCCGTGAACAGTACTTTCCGATGGTGAATAGTACTTTTCGGGCCCGAAAGGACACCCGAAACTCAAAAATATTTTATTGGACCATCGGAAAGTATTGGTCATAGTGAGTCCGGAGTTGAAATTTGAAGTGAAATTGAGGTCAAATGGGCCTCCAAAAGTCAAAAATACTAAAAAGTTAGCGAGTCAATTTCTCTGGTAGGGAAGGTGACTTGATTTTGTGTAAACGATTAAAAATAGTAAACGAACTCCGAATATTGCCATATTTTGCATTCCTACATGAATTTTTGTGTAGAATATTTTAGTAATGAGAATGGAATTTTTCTGGTGACACCGGCAGTTGTCGAATCGGACCGATAAGTTTGAATCGGATCGATAACGAACTCCGATTGAGCCGAAAATTTGCGTGTTAGCTATTTTTGATGTGATAAGAGTGATGAAATTATTTTTGGAGTGATTTGATGACTGGAAGAGAGAAAATTTTAATTAGGCCTTTAAGGGCCTAAATTGGGCCTTTTAAGTTAAATGGGCAAAGCCCATTATTCTAGCCCAATTTTGGGCCCAATAGGGAGGTATTTAAAGGCTGAAATTCTGGAGAAAACTCCAGATTTTTCCTGTGTCTCCTTCTTCCTCCTCCTTGGCCGAATACCCTTTACTCTTCCCTCCCTCTCTTTTGCTTTTTCACCACTTAATATTTCTCTTAAATTCCAAGTTAGGAATTGTAGTTCCATCCCTCTAATACACTAAAATAGCTTCACTTAGTTGATTTGGGCAAAGGAAGTGAAGAAATCAAGGAAAGAAAGAAAGAGGGGTAAGTTGGAGCTTGATAATTTTAATGTTTTAAATTAATTTCTTAGTGGTTTTCCATAGATTTTTGGGTGTAGATTATGATTATGAGGTTGATTTTTGCATTTGAGAACAAGAAAATGAAGAAATCTAAGCTTAAATGGGCTGCCTATGTAGGAGACCAAATTGAGGGGAGTTTTTCCAAAAGCAAAGGCAAGGGAAAGGAAGCCTAGACTCCCTAATTGAAGAGAAAATTGTAAGTGACTAATAAATCTTTACATTTTCTAAGTTTATGAATTTTTTTCTTAATTATGTAATTAGGACAAAAATGTTAAAGTTCTTAATTGATGCAAATATGTTAGGGTATTTGTAATTAAGTGAGAGAAATGATGAATGGAAGATGTAAATGAAAGAAATAAAATTTTTAGGAAGGTGAAGTGGGTTGGCCGAATTTTATAATTAGGGTATATAGTGAGAAATTGCACAAAAATAATAATTGTTAGCTTAAATTAATAGTAGAGATGAAAATTAATGTCCATGAATTTTTAGAGAAATTTTGAAATTAATTTAGGAATTTTTAAGATTATTTATAGTGTATGTATATAGTAAAAGTTGTGATTTATAGTTAATTAATTGATTATTTTAATGCAAAATGATAATAAATAATAAATAATGCATAAATAAATTTTATTGGCATTTATTGAAATTATTGTGATTTTATTTAGAATTTAATGTTATTATGTATATTGAAAATAATTGAATTATTGATTAATAATTGCATAAAAATAGTGAAATTGGTTAAGTTATGTAAAATTAAATTAATGTTAACAAAAAGAAATAAAAAGTCAATTATTGAATTTTTCGGACTTGAAAAGAATTAGTAACGTAATTATTCCTGTGCCCTTAGAATTAGTCTGGCAGTAAAAACTAGTTCTGGATATAGTTGGCTAGCCATAGGAACACCCTTTACCGCGATGCAGGTCATGGCGACTTGCTTTGCTATGGGTAGGATCATTGATCTCCATAGCTTAAGTGTTAATGTGACAGTGAAAAGTGCAGTGTTCTGAGAATGGTTCCTTGGAAATCATTTCTCTTTTTAGTGGGGCCCATGGGGTCCATGTTCCGTGTATCCGGTCTGAGATTTGTTGCCGGATCTGTACTAGGGGCATAATGGTAATAAATTGAGAAAGAAATGAAAAGACAATAAAAAGTAGGAAAAGAAAGTGAAAAAGGACCATAATGAAAGAAAAAGAAAATTTAGGGGCATAATGGTAATTTTCCCAAAAAGTATAAAAAGATAGTAAATTAAGTGAGAATTGACTAATTAAGGATAAAACAGTCAAATAATAGTTAAATAAAAAAAAAGTAAATTTTATGGACAACAAGGACTAAAATGTAATTTTGCTCATAATTGACAAGTTAAATGTAAAGAAATGTAAATGACTTTAGTTATCAATTTAAAGATTATCATTGAACCTATAATGGCAAAATTGTAATTATGTGACTAAATTGAATAACCTTATAGAAAATGTTAGGTTGTTGCTTAAAGGTGATAATAATTGATTTTATAATTATGTTCATATTTATATGCTAATATTTAAGAATAAAAAATGGAAATGTTAGGAAATGTATCGATTGTTAGTCACCACTGAGCATATTGAGTGCTCAGCGTGTAGTTTTACTGCGCGCAGGTAAACAGGAGCTGGAGCAAGAATTCAGATTGCAGGATTTCTTTTAGATTGCTCTAGTTGTATAATTTTGGCATGTATATATAGGTACAAGTTTTACGTATGGTTATGTAATGTAAACATAAGTTATTGTACTAAGAAGTGTTGGATTGTGCACAAATGAAATGGATGGAATGAATGTATATTATTGTTATTTTTTATTGTTGTGCCTCTGAGAGGCTGTGTGGATTGTCTGCTTTTCAGGGGGCTAGTACTATGTACAGCCGTTATATTGCAAAATTTTTATTAGGTGCATAGTAAATTGGACAGTTATAAGTCAGCGGCGAAAGTTAGTTTTTGATTAAATAAATATCGATAAGGTTTTTAGGTATAGAAGTTAAAAAAAAAAAATTTTTGGTCTTCGGTACGTCGGTACAGTTTAAGGAGGGATAAGGGTGTTACAATTTGTGGTGTCAGAGCTGTGGTTTAGACGGTTCTAAGATCGGAGTGGGTGCAATATTTGATTTAAATTTATTATATACATGCCAATTGTTATTTTGAGAAGTTATTTTGGAATTAATGAATTCTTGCTCCTTTATGTTTTATAGTGAAAAGATGTCTGGAGAGCCGAGCCGTGAGGCAGGTGATGACAGGAGTGAGGCCTCAAGTAATATGGGGCAACAGGAGGTTCCACCGCAGCAGGCACCTCCACCAGTAGCGCCTCCTCCTCCTCCTCCTCAGCTGGATTTCCTTAACCTGATGTCAGATTATATCCAGCAGCGACTTCAGGCTGCATAGGTTCAGGCACCGCCACCAGTGATACAGGTTCAGCAGCCTGCTCCGCCTAGAAGAAGACCTATATTGGAGCAGTTGAAAAGACTGGGAGCAGAGGATTTTTCAGGTGAGGACCCTTTGATGCCAGCAGCTGCTGAGGCATGGCTTTTTAAAATAAAGAGATTGTTTGAAATTACCCATAGTTCGGAAGAAGAGAAGGTTGAGAGTATTATAGCCTTGCTTCAGAGTTCAGCTTTTATTTGGTGGGACTCAGTTCGAAGACATACACCTACCGACCGTCTGAATTGGAAGTTCTTCATTGATCAGTTTGAGAAGAAATATGTTGGGTCTGAATACAGGCTTGCTATGCAAGATGCTTTTTGGAGGCTGAGACAAGGAAACCGTTACAGTAGCTGAGTATGATAGAGAGTTTGAACGCTTGAGCGCTTATCTAGATGAGGGCTTGGCTACAGAAGAGAGATTATGTCAGCGATTTGAGAGGGGACTGCATACTGAGTTGAGGCAGATCATTGGGGCCCAGAAATACCCAGATTTGAGAACTATGATTGATGCAGCTCTCAAGTTAGAAACTACTCAGGTTGAGCAAGCAGAGAGGCAGTCCCGATTTCAGCAAAAGAGAAAGCAGGGACAGAGCAGTGGAAAGTCAGGACAGAGTAAAAAGCAGAAGGGTCAACAGGCACCTCAGGGTCATTCACCAGCAGGCAGAGGACAGGGTAGTGCCTCCCGTGGCAAGTCTACTGCCACCACAACATCTAGTGCACCCCGAGGCAAAGATAGTGGGTCAGCAGTACAGTGTGAGCATTGTGGCAGGACACACCCTGGGGAGTGCAGATTTCTGACAGGAGCCTGTTTCAAGTGTGGGTCTCGCGATCACCAGATCAAAGATTGTCCCATGATACAGACTGCTTCAGTAGCTTCACCAGCTTCCGGTACTGGATCTTCTGCACCACGTGGCCGTGGTAGGGGAGCAGCCCCTAATCCGTCAGCCTCCAGACCAGTTGGCCAGTCGTCTCAGGGACAGAGGCGGTCAAGGGGACAGACATATGCTGTGAGAGCTCGTGAAGAGGAGGATGCTCCTGATGTGATTGTGGGTAAGTTCATTCTGTTATCTGACTCTGTATATGCATTGATAGATCCTGGATCCACCCATTCCTATATTAGCACAGAATTGGCACGGGGTAAAGGGATGAAAGAGGCCTACTTGGACCAGGACATCTTGGTGAGTAATCCTCTGGGGCATAGTGTGGTAGTGAATAAGGTATATAAACAGTGTCCTATCAGTGTCCAGGGACATGTATTCCTGGCAAATCTTATCGAATTGCCCTTCCGTGAGTTTGATTTAATTCTTGGGATGGATTGGCTATCCGCCCACCAAGCGACTATCGAGTGCAGAAAGAAAAGGGTTACATTACAGCTTCAGAGTGGTGATGACATCACTATTGTGGGTGCGAGATCTGACTTTTTGTCAGAGGTGATATCAGCTACTGCAGCAAAAAGATTGATCAGAAAAGGCTGTGAAGCATATATGTGTTTTGCAGTGGAGGCAAAGAAGGATAATTTAAAGGTGTCAGATGTGCCTACAGTTAGGGAGTTCCAGGATGTGTTCCCGGATGAGCTTCCAGGCTTACAACCTGATAGAGAAGTGGAATTCTCCATTGAGGTCACTCCTGGTACTGCTCCTATTTCTATTGCTCCGTATAGAATGGCACCTGCAGAATTGAAAGAGTTAAAGATTCAGCTTCAGGAGTTGCTCGAAAAGGGATTTATCAGACCTAGCACTTCTCCTTGGGGAGCACCTGTCCTATTTGTAAAGAAAAAGGATGGGACTCTTCGACTGTGCATAGATTACCGGCAACTAAATAAAGTGACAGTCAAGAACAAGTATCCCCTTCCTCGCATCGAAGATTTGTTTGATCAGCTTAAGGGAGCGGGTGTCTTCTCCAAGATAGATCTGAGATCGGGCTATTATCAAATGGGGGTAAAAGAAACTGATGTGCCTAAGACTGCTTTCTGTACTAGGTATGGCCATTATGAGTTTTTGGTCATGCCATTTGGGCTTGCAAATGCGCCAGCAGCTTTTATGGACCTGATGAACAGAGTGTTTCACCCCTACTTGGATCATTTTGTGGTGGTCTTCATTGATGACATACTGGTGTATTCTAAGACACCAGAAGAGCATGATAAACATCTGAGGATTGTATTGCAGACATTGAGAGAAAAGCAGCTTTATGCCAAATTTAGCAAATGTGACTTTTGGCTGAATGAAGTATCCTTTTTGGGTCATGTTATCTCATCAGAGGGTATTGAAGTAGATCCTTCCAAGATTGAAGCAATCCTTCAGTGGAAGCCACCCAAGAATGTAACCGAAGTGTGAAGTTTTCTGGGTTTAGCTGGATACTATAGGAGATTTATCAAGGGCTTCTCCACCATTGCCGTTCCTATGACAAGACTGTTACAGAAAAATGTTAAATTTGTGTGGACTGACAAGTGCCAAGAGTGTTTTGAGAAGTTAAAGACGATGTTGACAGAAGCTCCTATACTTACTCAACCTGAGTCAGGCAAGGATTTTGTCCTTTACAGTGATGCTTCCAAGAATGGGCTAGGCTGCGTTCTGATGCAGGAAGGCAAGGTGATAGCTTATGCTTCTCGGCAACTCAAGACTCATGAGAAAAACTATCCTACTCATGATCTAGAGTTAGCAGCCATTGTTTTTGCATTAAAGATATGGAGGCATTACTTATATGGAGAAAGATGCTACATTTACTCAGATCACAAGAGTTTAAAGTATTTGCTTAACCAGAAAGAACTCAATCTTAGACAGAGACGCTGGTTGGAGTTGATCAAAGACTATGATTGCTACATCGACTACCATCCAGGAAAAGCAAATGTAATGGCTGATGCGCTCAGCAGAAAATTTATGTCAGGTAATGTTAGTGATTGAAGTGAATTTGTGCAAGGCATTGATAAGTGTAAATGATTAATAGTGATCTTTGCAGCTCTTCGGGCAATGAACACCAGCTTAAGTTTGGCTACAGATGGAGCTATAATAGCTGAACTACGAGTTAAACCAGATTTTGTACATCAAGTGAAAGCGGCCCAGAAAGAAGATGACAAACTAAAGGCTATTGTGGAAAAGCTACAGCATAACAGTGAAAGTGACTATTCATTGTCAAATGATGGAAGCCTTTATTTCAAAGGAAAACTTTATGTGCCAGCTCAGGAAGAATTGAAGAAAGAGATTCTGACAGAAGCACACCATAGTAGCTATGCTATGCATCCTGGGAGTAACAAAATATACCAGGATTTGAAAGTCTACTATTGGTGGCCAGGTATGAAACGAGATGTAACTGAATTCGTGGGTAAATGCCTGATATGTCAACAGGTAAAAGCAGAACATCAAGTACCTTCTGGGCTACTTCAACCACTTGTTATTCCAGAGTGGAAGTGGGATCAGGTAACCATGGACTTTGTGACTAGGCTACCTATGACTCAGTGGAAACATGATGCCATTTGGGTAATAGTTGATCGCCTCACCAAATCAGCTCACTTCTTGCCAGTTCGAATGGATTTCTCTTTGACCCGACTGGCAGAACTCTATATAAAGGAAGTAGTTAGATTGCATGGAGTGCCTGCATCCATTGTGTCAGACAGGGATCCCAGGTTTACTTCTCACTTTTGGAAGAGTTTTCAAGATGCTCTGGGTACTAGACTTCGCCTCAGCACGGCTTTTCACCCTCAGACTGATGGACAATCCGAGCGGGTGATTCAGATATTAGAGGATATGCTTCGGTGTTGTGTCCTAGAGTTTGGTACTAATTGGGAAAAACATTTGCCATTAGCTGAGTTCGCCTACAACAACAGCTATCAATCCAGTTTGAAAATGGCTCCATTTGAAGCATTGTATGGTAGGAAGTGCAGGACTCCTTTGTTCTGGACTGAATTGAGTGAAAGAAAGCTTTTGGGTTCGGATTTGATTCGTGACTCTGAAGAAAAGGTCCAGATCATTAAAAACAGACTAAAGGAAGCAATGGATCGTCAGAAGTCTTATGCAGATCTGAAAAGAAAAGATATCGAGTTCCAGGTCGGAGATAAGGTCTTTTTGAAGGTATCTCCTTGGAAGAAGGTTCTGAGATTTGGAAGGAAGGGCAAGTTAAGCCCTAGATTTATTGGACCATATGAGATAATTCAACGAGTGGGTCCCGTGGCCTATAGATTGAAACTGCCATCTGCTTTGGAGAAGATACATGATGTATTCCATGTGTCCATGCTCCGAAGATACAGATCTGATCCGAGCCAGGTAATAACACCAGAAGAAATTCAAGTTCAAACTGACATGAGTTATAAAGAAAGGCCAGTAAAGATTTTGGCTAGGGAAGTTCGACAGCTTCGAAACAAACAGATTCCTTTGGTGAAAGTCCTATGGCATCACCATAATATCGAAGAAGCAACATGGGAACCCGAAGCAATGATGAGACAGCGTTATCCTCTACTTTTCAATTCAGGTAAATTTCGAGGACGAAATTTTTTTTAGTAGGGGAGAAATGTAACGGCCTCAACACCGGGTCAGCCGTGAACAGTACTTTTCGATGGTGAATAGTGCTTTTCGGGCCCGAAAGGACACCCGAAACTCAAAAATATTTTATTGGACCATCAGAAAGTATTGGTCATAGTGAGTCCGGAGTTGAAATTTGAAGTGGAATTGAGGTCAAATGGGCCTCCAAAAGTCAAAAATACTAAAAAGTTAGCGAGTCAATTTCCCTGGTAGGGAATGTGACTTGATTTTGTGTAAACGATTAAAAATAGTAAACGAACTCCGAATATTGCCATATTTTGCATTCCTACATGAATTTTTGTGTAGAATATTTTAGTAATGAGAATGGAATTTTTCGGTGACACCGGCAGTTGTCGAATCGGACTAATAAGTTTGAATCGGACCGATAATGAACTCCGATTGAGCCAAAAATTTGCGTGTTAGCTATTTTTGATGTGATAAGAGTGATGAAATTATTTTTGGAGTGATTTGATGACTGGAAGAGAGAAAATTTTAATTGGGCCTTTAAGGGCCTAAATTGGGCCTTTTAAGTTAAATGGGCAAAGCCCATTATTCTAGCCCAATTTTGGGCCCAATAGGGAGGTATTTAAAGGCTGAAATTCTGGAGAAAACTCCAGATTTTTCCTGTGTCTCCTTCTTCCTCCTCCTTGGCCGAATACCCTTCACTCTTCTCTCCCTCTCTTTTGCTTTTTCACCACTTAATATTTCTCTTAAATTCCAAGTTAGGAATTGTAGTTCCATCCCTCTAATACAATAAAATAGCTTCACTTAGTTGATTTGGGCAAAGAAAGTGAAGAAATCAAGGAAAGAAAGAAAGAGGGGTAAGTTGGAGCTTGATAATTTTAATGTTTTAAATTGATTTCTTAGTGGTTTTTCATAGATTTTTGGGTGTAGATTATGATTATAAGGTTGATTTTTGCATTTGAGAACAAGAAAATGAAGAAATCTAAGTTTAAATGGGCTTCCTATGTAGGAGACCAAATTGAGGGGAGTTTTTCCAAAAGCAAAGGCAAGGGAAAGGAAGCCTAGACTCCCTAATTGAAGAGAAAATTGTAAGTGACTAATAAATCTTTACATTTTCTAAGTTTATGAATTTTTTTCTTAATTATGTAATTAGGACAAAAATGTTAAAGTTCTTAATTGATGCAAATATGTTAGGGTATTTGTAATTAAGTGAGAGAAATGATGAATGGAAGATGTAAATGAAAGAAATAAAATTTTTAGGAAGGTGAAGTGGGTTGGCCGAATTTTATAATTAGGGTATATAGTGAGAAATTGCACAAAAATAATAATTGTTAGCTTAAATTAATAGTAGAGATGAAAATTAATGTCCATGAATTTTTAGAGAATTTTTGGAATTAATTTAGGAATTTTTAAGATTATTTATAGTGTATGTATATAGTAAAAGTTGTGATTTATAGTTAATTAATTGATTATTTTAATGCAAAATGATAATAAATAATAAATAATGCATAAATAAATTTTATTGGCATTTATTGAAATTATTGTGATTTTATTTAGAATTTAATGTTATTATGTATATTGAAAATAATTGAATTATTGATTAATAATTGCATAAAAATAGTGAAATTGGTTAAGTTATGTAAAATTAAATTAATGTTAACAAAAAGAAATAAAAAGTCAATTATTGAATTTTTCGGACTTGAAAAGAATTAGTAACGTAATTATTCCTGTGCCCTTAGAATTAGTCTGGCAGTAAAAACTAGTTCTGGATATAGTTGGCTAGCCATAGGAACACCCTTTACCGCGGTGCAGGTCATGGAGACTTGCTTTGCTATGGGTAGGATCATTGATCTCCATAGCTTAAGTGTTAATGTGACAGTGAAAAGTACAGTGTTCTGAGAATGGTTCCTTGGGAATCATTTCTCTTTTTAGTGGGGCCCATGGGGTCCATGTTCCGTGTATCCGGTCTGAGATTTGTTGCCGGATCTGTACTAGGGGCATAATGGTAATAAATTGAGAAAGAAATGAAAAGACAATAAAAAGTAGGAAAAGAAAGTGAAAAAGGACCATAATGAAAGAAAAAGAAAATTTAGGGGCATAATGGTAATTTTCCCAAAAAGTGTAAAAAGATAGTAAATTAAGTGAGAATTGACTAATTAAGGATAAAACAGTCAAATAATAGTTAAATAAAAAAAAAGTAAATTTTATGGACAACAAGGACTAAAATGTAATTTTGCTCATAATTGACAAGTTAAATGTAAAGAAATGTAAATGACTTTAGTTATCAATTTAAAGATTATCATTGAACCTATAATGGCAAAATTGTAATTATGTGACTAAATTGAATAACCTTATAGAAAATGTTAGGTTGTTGCTTAAAGGTGATAATAATTGATTTTATAATTATGTTCATATTTATATGCTAATATTTAAGAATAAAAAATGAAAATGTTAGGAAATGTATCGATTGTTAGTCACCACTGAGCATATTGAGTGCTCAGCGTGTAGTTTTACTGCGCGCAGGTAAACAGGAGCTGGAGCAAGAATTCAGATTGCAGGATTTCTTTTAGATTGCTCTAGTTGTATAATTTTGGCATGTATATATAGGTACAAGTTTTACGTATGGTTATGTAATGTAAACATAAGTTATTGTACTAAGAAGTGTTGGATTGTGCACAAATGAAATGGATGGAATGAATGTATATTATTGTTATTTTTTATTGTTGTGCCTCTGAGAGGCTGTGTGGGTTGTCTGCTTTTCAGGGGGTTAGTACTATGTACAACCGTTATATTACAAAATTTTTATTAGGTGCATAGTAAATTGGACAGTTATAAGTCAGCGGCGAAAGTTAGTTTTTGATTAAATAAATATCGATAAGGTTTTTAGGTATAGAAGTTAAAAAAAAAAAATTTCCGGTCTTCGGTACGTCGGTACAGTTTAAGGAGGGATAAGGGTGTTACAACTTGCCCTTGAACCATAATCCTTGGCATCTCTAAAAAATATCCAAAACATTTATTTCTAAAAATTTTCTTCTAGCCCTCATCTAATGCTCCAACAATCAATCCAGGTACATCATTCGCTAAAGTAAAATTAATATTACCTTTACAATAGTCATTTGGATCAATGAATGAATCACTAGGCTTTCTTGGACCTTCTAGCTTCTCCATTTTTCTCAATATTTCTGAAGCACCTATTGTCTTATGAGATCTAAAAGACTTTCGAGATCGACAATATGATAAAGATGACATATTTATCTGAAAAAATCATACATATATAACATGAAAACACACACACAAAAACACCTAAAATGCAAATGAACTTTAAAACACATAAGAATATAAAGTATATTAAACTCATATACATAATGCACAAAAAGCTAAAAACCATTACATTAAATCAAAACAAAAAAAGTCTTCATATGTAAAAGAACATACACCGTATTTTCTTTTATGAATTCTAAAAAGATCATACACTGTAATTTTTTTATAAAGATCATACACTATATTTTTTATTTTCAAAAGGATCACAACTGTCATTTTTTATTTTTAAAAATATCATACACTGTATATTTTTTTACAAAAGTTCATACACTGTATATTTTTTTTATAAAACATCATACAATGTATTGTTTTTGTTTTGAAAATATCATATACCATATTTTATTTATTTTCAACATATCATACATTGTAATTTTTTTTTAAAAGATCACACTGTATATTTTTTATAAAAAGATCATACACTATATATTTTTTTATAAAAATATCATACAATATATGTATTTTTTTACAAAAAAAATCATATATTGTATATTTTTCTATACAAAATCATACATTGTATTTTTTTTTGAAAAGATTATATACTGTATTTTTTTTATTTTCACCATATCATACACTGTATTTTTTTCAAAAAATCATACACTGTATATTTTTTTACAAAAAATTATACACTGTATATTTTTTTAATTTCAAAACATCATACATTGTATTTTTTCATTAAAAATAACAACTAACGTGTACGCATTACAAAACAAAAGAAAAAATATAGAGCAAATTATGCGAAAATACATCTTACTTCTGATAACAAAAAAGACCTATCGGATAACAAAAAAAGCTATCAACTACTCACACAATGTCGAAAACAACAATGCGAAAAAAAACAAAAATAAACAAAAATCAACACAACAACCATCATTAACAACAAATCAATACAATCTAAAAAAGAAAAAGAAAATGAAGAAACAATAATTGACATAAAAATAAATAAATATCGATTTACTTACCAACGATTAAACACAGCTTGAGAAACTTCTAGAAACAAATACATGACAAATGGCGACTCTCTAACAGATTGTTGATATCAACCAAATAACTTAAAGTAATAATAAGAAATTTTTGAATATACTTACAAAACCCTCAAGAAGATGTAAACCGTTGTTAGAGCTTACAATAATAAACCGCCTTTAAACGTTAGCAGGGAAAATAAGTCGCAGATATAGAAATTAGGGGGTATTTTTGATATACTCAATATTTTTAAATTAAAAAAGGGTATATTTGGAAGAAAAAATGAAAATATGAAAAACACGGAAAAACCCTATGACATTTTTGAAAACAAACTTAAAAAGGGGGGTATTTTGCATAATTTCCTCAAAATAAAATTTGTCCAAAAAAACTACTTAATATCCTAATTAGAAAAAATTCACATGTGGTGGAATTTAGTTAAATAACATGTCTAACAATCTCCACTGTAACTTAAATTCAAAGTAATTAATAATTCTCTACCTTAATTTGAATTCTCTTAACCCAATCAAAATTCTTTTCACTTTCTCCATGATGGATGTTGAAACGACCAAAAATAACTCTTATCTCTTTCTAATAAAAATAAATTAAAAATAGAGAAAGAAAAAGTCGAATCCACATAAAATAACACTAATTTAATTTTTAACTACCATAATTTTAACAAATAAAAATAAATAAGGAGTTTTTATAGACTAAAAATTAAAAATAATGACTTCAATAACTAACTAAAATTACAGAAAACTAATTAAATTAAAATTCAATGGATGAAAAATTCTAGCTAAAGATATTCTCAGCATAGGATTCAATTAACTAATTATAGATGAACAAATTGATTTTAAAATCATGCAATGGATCGATCATAGTTGTCAGTTTCGTGTGTCTGACCAATCTTTTTGTATTAATAGGTTAACCAATTAATACTATAATTAATTTATAACCAATAAACAACCTTTTAACAAGCGAAATAATTTAATTTATTGACAGTATTACAATTTAAAAAGACTCGACCTAAGCCAACTAACCTACAAGCGAGATTAATTTAGACCAAATCATGCATTTACTTAATATAACAACCCTTCTTAGTGATACTATTCTAATTGCTACTTGTTATTGATTTTACCAAATAATTACGGATTCAATGATCTCAATTAGCCATATATTATTCAGTTAAATGCACAACGAGTTCTTTTTGCACATATAACAAATAATAATTGAGATATGGTTTCCCTAAATCATAGTAAATAACATGAACATTGTATAGAAATTAAAATACAAGTTAAAGTGGAACGATCTCACAATATAAAGAATCCCGACTTTGAATTAATCGTTAACTGAAATTAAGTGTTTAGCTACACATGGCCATAGAGAAAATAAAAAGATAAAAATTGAAAGCTAAACTAAAATCCCTGTTATAGATCTGAAGAAGGAAAACACAAGGGAAGAAGAGATCCCTGAAATCATTCTTTTTTCGTATTAAAATTCCTCCAAAATAGGAAAGGTCATTGACTCCTAATCAAACTTGGAAATCAAATTAAAAATATCCATTGTAATCAAAATTTTCTAAAAATACTGCTTTTTATCTCTTAAAATAATATCCAATCATCCCCAAAAATAGGCTAGAGTAGAGGTGGCAGCTAGGGCAATTCGTGCACAAATCAATCTTGCTGAATTATTTTACCCTGGTCAACATTTCCTTAGCCTTAGGCAAGGCCAAGGCTCACCCAGTGCTAATTTAGATTAGCTCCAATCAACCATGAAAACATTTCTTCTCAAAATTTTAATCCTACCATGAGCAAAATCAAGAAATAAGTGAAAAGATCCTAAATTTGACTAAAAAGAATGCATAATTCTAAGCAAAAATTAGTTAAAAATATGCAATTTTGGTGACTTAACAAAATTTCCCACACTTGTCCTATTCTTGTCCTCAAGTATGAATCAAACCACACAATCAATCCCGTCGAAAATTCTTTAACCCTCAAACAGATTCCAATCTTAAAAGCTTTAACTAAATCAATATGCAAGGCAAATTAAAGAAGGAAATTGAAAATGATTTCCTACAATTTCATATCAAGACATAGGTTCCTTAATGCCATTTTCAAACCAAAAACAATAAGATTTTTGTACTTTAAGCATGCAAGAATTCTTATGTCTTATTTCAAAATTAAATCAATGCACAAAGGTGACTTGTCAAACCAGAATAGGTATCACAAAGACACATTTCAATAGATAAAGGAAAGAAGAACCAAAATTTTTATTTATTTCTTTTTATTTATAATTTTTTTCTTTAAAAAATAGTAAGACTGCTTATAAGGAATGTAGAATCATTTTTATAGGATGGCACTCGGTTCTGATCCGCATACACTCAGTTACTTAGATCACATAGTTTCAAGCTGCTACTAGCTTTACTTATGACCAATGTTAAGTGGATAGTGGAGTAAAATTATTGCCTATTTTCCCTTTTTTTCTTCTTTTTTTTTTTAATAATGGTAACCAATTTCCCAAATCATAAACACAAAAAAAAATAATAATTAGTGTCCAAACTAGTTTTAACAAGTACCTAAAGTGCAAAGATTCCAAGTTAAATCATGCAAAAATTTATTTCACTTATTAAATTAAGTCTCAAATTTTAATTCAAAAGAATATTAAAGCTACCATAAATTGCATGAAAAAGAACAAGCCATTATGAAAACAACTCACTTTCTGCCTAACATCTTGACAGGTTTCTGATTTTGAAAACATTGCTTTAATGTTCATTTGAAGGACTTGTTTCTATTAACCTTTGGTATGACATATACTGAAAGAATTATTTCTTTTACATGCTTATCTTACTTGGATGTTTTGCTTAGTATTAATTGTTGTAAGTAGTTGCTCTTAGTATACTCTCTCCCTATTAAGCTTTGTATCTTAGCACGAGTGTTTATCTCATGTGCTACTTATTTTGTTTTAATGATATGTAAATGTATATTTGTAAAGAAATTTATAATTGTAATAGTAATAGTGTATAACTTGTAATGTTTAATGAAATAATGATTTTGATATGTAAAGACAAGTGCAGATGATAGTAATACTTGTAAACTTATAAAATGTAAATATGTAATAATCAAGTATAGTGTGTGTGCGTGTGTCTAAGGAAAATTAGTAAGCACCTAATGATGTAGCTACATTTGCTTAAAGAAGGAAAAAGGAATCTTGCTGACTTAGTTTCCACTAATCCTTCCTCTTTAGTTATTGACTCGGGAGCATCGACCTATATAATTGGTAAGAAATGGAAATCTTTGTTCTCTTCTCTTGACACTTGTTATATATATATATATATATATTAATGTCAAATATGCACGTGATTATGTTGATGCTTGTGATAGATATAAATTATAGGTTTTATACTCTTCTATAGTAAGGGCATTACATGGCCAGTTACTGATGCGATAGGTGAGGTGGTGTGAACCCCATGTGTTGGAAGTAGGCGAAAAGGTTGGTGTGCAACTTTTAGAGATTGGTATATAAAGTGGCCAAGGAAGATTCTAGGCAATTCATCTGTACTAAGACTTCAAAAGATGCTATTAGAGCCGTGGTTTGTGTGTTCGTGAGAGGTGGATGATCCAGCTAGCTTTTTGATGTCCTTTTTAAAAACATGGTCTTTAGATAAAGCATTTGCATCTACAAGAGAAATTGTGTCATTCACTCCACAGCGTAGTAAATGCAACCTATCCAAAAATACCAAATCTAAAGGGGGCATAGAGTAGGCAACATGCATATTGGTATTGGTAACATTAACTAGACTCTCATTAATAGCTAAACAGGTAATCAAAGAACCTAAATATAATTTCTTAGGTCTAATGCATAATTTTCCAAGTTTGATCACAAGCCAAAATCCTAAATTCACTTTCTTGCCATGTAATATGCACCACATAAAAAACAATTTAGCTTTGGTGACTACCATAATGTCCTCATTTTACGAGCATAGTAATTAATAGCAAGAAATCTATGAATAATACTCAAAGTAGTGCATTTAATGAAAAATGCTTTTGATTTACTATGCATAAAATTGATATCAAGCATACTTGTCAAGTCCCTATAGACTTTTAATGCATGAAAATCCTCTAAGTAGTCACACAACATATCAAGGTATTTGTTGGTTTTAGAATATTCTTCAATTATCAGACCTAATGCAATGTTAAAGGAAGTGACTAAAAAGAATTTGAAATTGCCTAAAATGCAACATTGAATGGCAAATGGTGCCACCAAATTAAAATTTGGGCCAGTGCAATCAAACTCAAAGGTACTATAAAATTCACTTATTAAAGCATCATAGATAAGAAAATTAATCATGAAAAATTTACGCCAACCTATGCTGTCAAGTAAAACAACAATTTCATCTAAGGCACCTAAAGCATTTAAGGTTGACTTATCAAAAGATCCGGTAGGTAAAATATCAAAATGCTCAAGGAAATAATACATGGTTAGTTGTTGTTCATTAGAGAAAGCAAGGTTACCATTAGTTCATGAGTAGCTGGTGGGAACTTGCTCTTCTTTATCCTAGTCTGGCTCATTTCTTAGGTTGAGGCTGCTTGGAAACATCATGTGCTAGAGGTGGTGGTTCATCATTTTCTTCCGTATCTGAAGAAATTTCATCCAGCAACCCAACTTCAACTTGTCTGGACTAGTATGTAATTGGCTTTTTACATCTATTATTAGGTTTTTGGATGTGTGGGTTGGTGGATATGGTGCATCGACATGTTTGATAAGTGTTGGCAGCTGCTGGTGCTGCCTGGGCTACTGTGGTGGCCTAGTCTATTACGACGCCTTGCGTGCTAGTGGCAGTCTAGGTTGTTATGGTGCCTTGTACGTTGGAGGCCTAGGCTACTGTGGTACCTTATGCATTAATGGCTTGAGTATGTCCGGGCCTCATGAGCATTAAGGACTTACGGTGAGGCATGGTGTGGGAGGGTGAGGGTTGTCTTGGGTGGTGGCAGGATTGTAGGTTTCCTCTATAAGTCCAAAAATGCTAAGTTAGGGTTAATGGTAAAAAAAGTGAAAATAAAAGGTAAAAATTAAAACAAAAGATATGCACAAAAAAAGCCAAACCCAATTAATATAGGAAATCCTAAAAATGAAAATGCAGTAAACCCATTAAAAAATAAAGGCCTATAAATAAAAACCCATAAAACCCTTTACACTTTGAATTATTAAAAATAAGCCACCACTATTAAAATTCCTCATTTTCCATGTGCAACATCTTTTAAACATCAACGTTCATTTTAGTGTCTCACCCAATGCCGAAAAAACATTTTGATAGCCTAAGGTAGGAGAAGGCAGTAAATAAAATAAAAACAAAAATACTAGAATTTAAATTGAAATATTAATAGCTTAGCCTTAGGCAAGGCTAAGCATTGGGTTTCCTCCAAATAGTGCCTCTCTTTAACATTTTTAGCCAGACGTTCGTGGGCTTAATTCTCCTCTCTAGAAACTACCAATTGTGACTCCAAATTTCCTTAAGCTGAGAATCCCTCATAGAATGGTTTTAAGTGATGCCCATTAACCTTAAAAATTTTCCCTTTCTGAAGACTTTTAATCTCTATTGCACCGTGAACAAAAATATTAGTAATCACAAAAGGTCCAATCTATCTAGATCTTAATTCTCTTAGGAATAATTTCAAATATAAATGAAAAAGTAAGACTTTCTGTTCAATTTGAAATTCTTTCCTAGAAATTATTTTGTCATGGAAATTCTTGGTTTTGTCTTTATAAATTCTTGAACTCTTATATGCCTTATTCCTTAGTTCTTCTAACTTCTGCAACTCTAACTTGCCATTTTCTCCTGTTATATCTAATGTCATATTACACCATTTAATAGCCCAAAAATACTATATGCTTTAACTCTACTAGTAAATGGCAGGACTTTCTATAGACCAGTCGATATGGGGATATATCGGTAGGTGTTTTATAAGCTATCATGTAAGCCTAAAGAGTATCCTTCAACTTAAAACTCTAGTCTTTCTAGGTTGGATTCATCATCTTCTCCAAAATAGACTTGACCTCTCTATTGGAAATCTCAACCTGGCCACTATTTGGGGGTGATAAGCAGTAAATAATCGGTGGGTGACACCATAGTTCTTCAATAGAGCCTCTATAAATTTATTACAAAAATGAGTCCATCTATCACTAATAAGTACCATTGGTGTACCAAATTCGTAGAATATATTGGTTTTAACAAAATTCACAATAGTTTTTCATCATAAATTCTTGTGGCTTTCACCTCAACCCATTTAGAAATGTAATCAATAGCAAGTAAAATGTAAGAATTGTCAAAGGAAGACGAAAATGGACCCATAAAATCAATACCCCATATGTTAAATATTTCATAAGCTAATATAGATGTGAGTTGCATTTGATCTCTTTATCCTAAGTTACCTATTCTTTAACAATTGTCACAAGACTTACAAGACAAATAAGCATTATGAAATAAATTAGGCCAAAATAAGCCACACTCTAATTCTTTATGGGCTATTTTCTTTGGACTAAAATGGCCTCTACATGCCTCCGAGTGATAAAATTATTGTATTGACTGCACTTTCATCTTTTGGAATGCAAAGTATTTGGTCAGAATAATACTTCCATAAATACGGTTTATTCCATGCAAAGTATTTGGCATCTCTCCTAAATTTATCCTTCTTAAACCTGGATAATTCATCTGGAACAATGCCTATAACAAAGAAATTAACTATGTTAGCATACAAAGGGCATATTGTATTAATAACAAATAAAAACTAATCAGCAAATTCATCATTCAAATGCAATGCTTCCTCATTTAACAAAAAAGGAAGCCAAACCATGCTTAATTAGATAGATCCTTCTACTGTGAGAATTTGATATTGAGATTAGAGATAAAAAATAGTCTAAAAAATGATTACTTTAGTCCCCAACAAATATTGACGAAATTTTCCTAAAACAAAAATAACTGCTAAAAGCTTTTTTTCTATTGTATAATAATTGCTTTGGACACTATTCAGTGTTCTTGAAGCATAATAAATCATTTGTAGATTTTTTCCAATTCTTTGCCTAAGAACAGCTCCCATAGTGTGGTTATTGGCATGACATATAATGTCAAATGAAAAAATTCAGTTAGGTGCCTAGATTATTGGTGCAGATATTAGCTTCTCTTTCAACTCATCAAATGCATCATTGTAAGCTTAATTAAACTCAAATGACACATTTTTTTGCAACAATTTGCACAATGACTAGGTGATTTTGGAAAAATCCTTTATAAAGCACCTGTAAAAACCTACATGTCCAAAAAAAGAACAAACTTCTTGCACACTTATGAGGTAAGGTAAAAATTGAATAATCTATGTATTTTAGCCATGTCTACCTCAATTCCTTTCGAAAACACAATATGTCCCAAAATTAACCCTTGATATACCATAAAAGGACATTTTTCATAATTAAAGACCAAGTTAGACTCTAGACATCTTTTCAACACTTTAACTAAATTAGACAGACATTCATGGAAAATGTTACCATAAACTATAAAATCATCCATAAATATCTCTATGATTTTTTCCACATAATCTGAAAAGATGCTAAACATACACCTTTAAAAGGTTGTTGGAGCATTGTAAAGTCCAAATGGCATCCTCCTATATGCGAATGTGCCAAAAGGGAAAATAAAGGTGGTCTTCTCTTAATCTTTTAGTGTAATCGATATTTGATAAAAACCTGTATAGCCATCAAGATAATAATAATAAGATTTTCTAACAAGTCTCTCTAATATTTGATCAATAAAATGAAGTAAAAAAATGATCTTTTCTAGTCGAAGCATTCAACTTTTTATAATCTATACAAACCCTTCACCCATTTTGAACTTGGGTGGGTACTAATTCACCATGTTCATTTTTTACCATTGTGATACCCATCTTCTTTGGCAACCTGGATTGGGCTCACCCATATGCTATCTAAGATTAGGTAAATCACTCATGCATCCAGTATCTTTTAAATTTCTTTTTTCACTACCTCTATCATTGGTGGGTTCAAACACCCTTGACCTTGCCTACTTGGCTTGATATTTTCCTCTAAGTGGATTCTATGCAAGCATGTGGATGGACTCAATCTTTTGATATTAGTAATGGTCCACCTAATTGCCTCTTTATGTTTTTTCAAAGCTTAAATCAATAACTTTTCTTCCTTTGAACTCAACTTGTTGGAGATAATTACTAGAAGTGTTTTCTCCTCACTTAAATAAGCGTATTTTAAGTGGTTAGACAGCACTTTCATCTTTAAATTAGGCACCTACAAAAAAAGACAGTAAAATCTTTCCATTAGTAGTAGCCATTTCCAAAGGGTTGGATTCACCTACCATTGGCTTTAAGGCTGCCAATTCTAGTAGCACTTCCTACAATTCCTTTTCTAAGTTCAGCTGTTCTTTAAGTGCATCAATTATATCCCTATGCATATTTTCATCTAATGCAACCTGTAACTTATCATCCTTACTCATTTCAAACACTTTTTGGATTAATGGCTTAATGATGTCTATCCCACACACAGAAGACACTTCATATGGGTATTTCATGGCATTGCAAACATAAAATTACATTACTTGACCATCAAATTTCATGGTAAGTGTTCTTTTATGCACATCAATTTTTTTTCTAGTTGTTTAAAGGAAAGGTCTCCCTAACAACCAAAGATTTTTCATCATCTTTCATGCCAATTACATAAAAATCAGTTTAAAAAAATTAAGTCATTAACCTAAACTAAAACATCCTCTAATAATCCCTTAGGATAAACAATTGAGGAATTAGTAAGTTAAATTACTACTCTTGTTTCTTCTAAGGGTCCAACATTTAAAGAAGAATAAATTGACTTAGGTATAACATTTATAGATGCACCAAAATCACACATAGCTCTCTTAATGCTTAAATTACTAATTATATAGGAAATAGCAAACATACCTTTATCTTTGCATTTTTTAGGTATTGTTCCCTATTTTTAATTTTTATGTCCTTTTCTACTTCTCTTGTCATTTTCTAGTTATTTTTCTTGGGCAAGGGTTGTTTCAATTCTTTTCCACTCCTCAAAATGATTACACTTGCATTTTGTCTTGAGTTTTTGATAGTTTATAAGGGCAATCTTCTATGGGACTCAAATATGCCTATTGAGGTTGTCATTTAGCTCATTTTGCTTTTTAAGTTTTGAATGTTAGGCCTTTTTTTTTAATGCTATTTCTTATTTCCTATTGAAATTGTTGCATATTAGTTGCTAATTATTAAACAATTTTATCAAGAGACAAATTTAGTTTAGGGCCTGGTTAAAGGGGTTATTGTTGTGGCCTTAGGTGGAATTATTATGGTGGATTTCGTTGTTTTGCACCATAACCGATGTTTGGATGGTCACACCACCCTAGATTATAGGTGTTAGAATATGAATCTTACTTCCTAAGAGGTTTTCCATCAAACCTACCTAGTACATTTATGCAATGGCCCAATTACTGGGTTAGTCGAGAATAGTATTTTTCGATGATAAATAGTAATATCAGGGTGAATAGTACCTTCCGGAGTCGAAATATATTTTATTTGATCATTCAAAATAGCATGTCAGCAGGAGCCTATGGTTCAAATTTGAAATTAAAATGAGGTCAAATGAGTATCTAAAAGCTCAAAATAAGGAAATTTCATGGTTTTGGTTCAAATAGTGTCTGGATTGACTAAGGTTTGATCAAAACTTTAAAAATAGCAAATGACCTTTAAAATTACTAGAATTTCTAGATCTACACTAAGTTGTATGTAGAATTATATGGTAATAAAAAATTAATTTTTCGGTGACTTTGAAAATTGGGTTATTGTACTAATAAAAGTAAACTAGACCGAAAAGTAGTCTTTGATCAACTCAAAAATATTTTTAGAGCCTAATGAATATATTTTAAGGATTATGAAAGTATTTCTAGGAAGGATTGAACTCAGCAAGTAAGAGAAAAATAATGATTTCTAGAGGCTTTAAAAATAGTAAATGATTTTTAAAAATTGTAGGAATTTTTAGTTGGGCTCTAATTAGTATTTAGAATTATTTGATGGTGAAAAAGTGATTTTATGGTAACATTGAAAATTAGTTAATCAGACCGATTTGAGTGAATTGAATCAGAAATGGACTCTGATTGAGCTAGAATTTTTCATGAAGGCTTAATTTATTATTTTAAAAATTATGAAATTAATTTTAAGTGAATTTGACTTTGAAAAGAGAGGAAACTAATTTATAGTGCATTAATTGGGCTTAATTAGGCCCAACCTCTTTGGTTAAACCAAGCCCAGCCCAAAGCAGCTCTATAAATAGCCTAAAAATCTAGAATTTTCTAGGGACTTGCATTTTGTCTTGAGTTTTTAATAGTTTATAAGGGAAATCTTCCATGGGACTCAAATATGCCCATTGAGGTTGCCATTTAGCTCATTTTGCTTTTTAAGTTTTGAATGTTAGGTCTTTATTTTTTTAATGTTATTTCTTATTTCCTATTGAAATTGTTGCATATTAGTTGCTAATTATTAAAAAATTTTATCAAGAGACAAATTTAGTTTAGGGCCTGGTTAAAGGGGCTATTGTTGTGGCCTTAGGTGGAATTATTATGGTGGATTTCGTTGTTTTGCACCATAAGCGATGTTTAGATGGTCATGCCACCCTAGATTATAGGTGTTGGAATATGGATCTTACTTCCTAAGAGGTTTTCCATCAAACCCACCTAGTACATTTATGCAATGGCCCAATTATTGGGTTAGTCGGGAATAGTATTTTTCGATGATAAATAGTAATATCAAGGTGAATAGTACCTTCCGAAGTCGAAACATATTTTTTTTATCGTTCAAAATAGCATGTCAGCAGGAGCCTATGGTTCAAATTTGAAATTAAAATGAGGTCAAATGAGTATCTAAAAGCTTAAAATGAGGAAATTTCATAGTTTTGGTTCAAATAGTGTCTGGATTGACTAAGGTTTGATCAAAACTTTAAAAATAGCAAATGACCTCTAAAATTACTAGAATTTCTAGATCTACATTAAGTTAGATGTAGAATTATATGGTAATGAAAAATTAATTTTTCGGTGACTTTGAAAATTGAGTTATTGTACTAATAAAAGTAAACTAGACCGAAAAGTAGTCTTTGATCAACTCAAAAATATTTTTAGATCCTAATGAATATATTTTAAGGATTATGAAAGTATTTCTAGGAAGGATTGGACTCAGCAAATAAGAGAAAAATAATGATTTCGATTTAAATAGTAATCGATTGATCGTTGGTTTGATAGAGGCTTTAAAAATAGTAAATGATCTTTAAAAATTGTAGGAATTTTTAGTTGGGCTCTAATTAGTATTTAGAATTATTTGATGATGAAAAAGTGATTTTATGGTAACATTGAAAATTAGTTAATCAGACCGATTTGAGTGAATTGAATTGGAAATGGACTCTGATTGAGCTAGAATTTTTCATGAAGGCTTAATTTATTATTTTAAAAATTATGAAATTAATTTTAAGTGAATTTGAGTTTGGGAAGAGAGGAAACTAATTTATAGTGCATTAATTGGGCTTAAAGATCAAATTGGGCTTAATTAGGCCCAACCTCTTTGGTTAAACCAAGCCCAGCCCAAAGCAGGTCTATAAATAGTCTAAAAATCTAGAATTGTCTAGAGACTTTACCCAGCCTCTCTCTCTCTCTCCCCCGTTTCTTCTTCTTGGCTGAATTGGCCATCATTGCTCCCATGGCTTCCTTCGTTTCCTCTCACTAAAAATTCCACTAGATCAACTTACCCCAAGTGATTTTCAGCCCCTGAATTCAGTTATCTTGATCTCTAAAACTTATTTGAAGTGGAGGAGATCATAGAAATCAAATGGAGAAAAGAAATGGTCAAAAATCAAGTAAGTGATTTTAGTAGAAATAAATTTATTTAATGAGTTTTATGGATAGAATTAGGACTAAATATTATTGTTATGTGGTTATATTAAACTAAGGAAGTATTTTGATGGTGGTCTCTTTGATGTTTGTATTCGGTCACCTTAGGATTCAAAGGGGAAAGATGATATTTTAAGGGTTTAAAGTAAAGGAAATAAGTTTAAGAGTGAAGATTAAGCTTTT
The DNA here is from genome assembly GCA_037975025.1 of Excoecaria agallocha. NCBI lineage: Eukaryota > Viridiplantae > Streptophyta > Magnoliopsida > Malpighiales > Euphorbiaceae > Excoecaria > Excoecaria agallocha. The sequence goes on from CM075818.1 coordinate 30,661,180, forward strand.
AAGGCAAGTGGGTATATTATCCTTCAATTTTCATGTAATTTGTATGGGTGGATGATTATATATATATAATGAATATGTGAGTATAATGCATGCTTAATGGAGTTGGGTTTAATAGTTGTGTTTAGCAAGGTTAGATATGATAGTTTAAGTGATTAAAATGGAAAGAAGTGACTTGAATGGAATGGAATTAAGTTTGGTCAAATGGTATACTTAGGTATACTAGGGTATATCTTGTAATTTAAGGCAAAATGAATATGTATATATGCTATTGAAGATGTAATCTAGTTTAATTAATAATACAAGGATGAAAAATAAATTTGGAGGAAAAATTATATGGTTGGTTGAATGAATATACTAAGTATATATAGGTATATTTTGTGAATTTATCGATAGAAATGCTTAAAATTGTATGTATAAGTGAAGTGAAGTGATAGGAAATTTTTTTGGAATATTTAATGTTTAAATGGGATACTTTTATATTTTAATTATGCATTATGTGATAAGTAAAGTTATGGAGAATACTATGTTGAGGTGAAGTAATGATGTAAGTAAGGTTAGAATAATCCAATAAGTAAAATGAAATTGAAAAGTGGAGAAAAAAAGTGCAGATGGAAAATAGTAGGTTAGCCAAATGTATATTGCTAGTATATATGGGTACTTTAATGTTTTATGATGAATAATTATGTGTTAAGGTTGGCTAGTAAGTAATTAAATGGGTTAAATGATAAATGGAAAGAAATTAATTATGGAGGAAAGAATGTTAATTATATACCTAGGGGATATTGAGTGTAATAGAGTTAATTGTGATGAAATAAATGTAAGTAAATGAAGAAAATAAACAGGATTGTGTAAAGACATGACATGAAATGATAATAACCGTTGTGTTAAAAAAAATTCCTATTGTGAAATGAATATAACCATTAAGAGATGAGAATGGCAATAATGAAATTATGTGTCCATAAATTAATTTGGAATTTATGGAATTAAAATGAATATTTTTAAAAAGAAAATAACATTATGTCTAAAAAGAAACTATTGAATTACTGTAAAACAATTCATAAATTGATTGGAAATGGTGAATTATTAGTGAAATAATTCACAAAATGTACAAAACTGATGAAAATGTTGAATGACTGGTATACTAGAAGGAAAAAGCTACTGGAAATGTAAATATGTGAAAAGTGATTGCTTTTAATAAGTAAATTTTGCTCTTAATAATGGTCAGGCGGTTAAAATCTAGTTCAAAATATGATTAGCTAGTCATAGGGACACCTATATCGCTATGCAAGTCATGGTGACTTGCTTTGCTATGGTAGGTCATAATAATCTCCCATAGTTTCTGTCGACTATCTGTTCTGATCTGATCTGAGGTAGATTGGTCCTTCAAGGTCATCCCCTACTATCTACTGTGGGCCCATGGGGTCCACGTCCCGTATATCCGGTTTAAAGATTTCTATAGGTATTGTACTAGGGGTATAATGATAAAAATAAGCTAAAAGTACAAAAAGTGAAGTAAAAATGATTAATGTAATGAAAAATTACCTAATTGAAAGAAAATAATAAGTTTAGGGTCAAAATGGTAATTTGCCCAAATAATAAGTTTAGCAGTTAAAAATAACAAGGAATGAATAAAAAGGGTAAAAATGAAAAATAATGAATAAATAGCTTAAAAATGAACTTCTGAAACTTTGAAGAGCCAAAATATAATTTTCATAAAAATGTTAAATTGAGGACTAAGTAGTAATTTGTATGCCAACTGATGAATTTAGAGTGAAAATAAGTAAACTAGTGGCAAAATGGTAATTAAAGTGTAAAAAAGTGGCGATTTTATAATTAAATGAATAAATATAGAGTGATAAATGAAATGAAATGAATAAAAAAATAAAGTAATAAAAGAATTGAAATAAAAAGGCTGAACTGTAAGGATTTGAAAGTATTAAGATTATTATTGTAATTTACGCTTAGTAATAAGATTAAATGATAAGATGACTAAGGATATGAGTAAGAAAAGACTAAAAGTGAAATTGTGCATAAAATATAAGTTAAGGACTAAATGGATATTCTACCTAATGAATAGTGAATTAATGTAAATTATGTGTAATTAGTGGCATAAGTGTAATTATGGTGAAATGAAAGGGTAAAACCATAATTTAATGGAATTTGAAAGATTAAAATGTAATTGACCATAATAAGGTTTAAGTGAAGACCTGAATTTAACAGATAAGTGTGTAAATAAGTAATACTTTAGGGAACAAATTGTAAATTTTAGGTCAAGTAATGAATGAAGTATGTAAAGAAGAATAATAAAAGACATTACTGTAAATAAATGGAAAAAGGAAAAAATTGTGCACTAATAAAAAGATAAGGGACTAAACTGGAAAGTGATCACAAGAATGATGATCTAAGGATTATAGAATTAAGTATTGGCATTAGAGTAAATGGTTGAGAATAAATAGGTACTATTGTCACTACTTAAGAGTTTAAGGACTAATAGGTAAATTGTTGATAAAAGTGTTAATTAAGGAATTAAAAAAGCAAACTAGTTAGATATATGATTAGGCAATCAAAACATAAAGATAATATGGAGGTAAAGGAATAGATGGACAGAAGGAAGATAGTAGTATGGTTCTTATGTAAATAATTAAATGTAAAGTAAAGAGATTGTTATAAGATGATTGGTTATAGTGTAAGCAAAGTAATCATGAAAAAAACTTTAACTAAGTATGTTAATAGGAATAATAGTTACTTGATGTAGGAAATAATAATGTGTGCATGTTTGATTAAAGATTTAGAAAGTTTAGGATATGTATCATACACTGGGCCTTTTTAATGCTCAACGCGTATTGTTTTGCTGCGCACAGGTTTAAAGATCAAATGATCTAAAGTGGCTAGGATCTTGTGGATGATCATAATGGAAAGTGAGATTCAGGTTTTAGTTGCTCAAAGGCATGGCATGTATATTTGTATATGTGTAGGAATGTAACTAAAGGACTTGTATGAATAGATTTATTATTTATGAAAGTATCAATATAAATTGTAAGCATTTCTAATTATGAATTGATTTCATGTTTTGTGTTTAAGAGTTTTTGATGTTGAAAAGAAAAATTTTACCGTACTGCTAGTGGCAGCGTAACTCGTAGCTATTATGCTGATATGATATCAGTGATAGTCGATCTCTGTATGTACAGTGCATAGTGATAAAGGTGTTACAATTTACTTGTTCTTGTGAATCATCTTGTAAAGTAGGACCCATATCAGTTAGATGCCTAGCATATACACAAATCCCACACACTTACGCTTGGGGAGATTTATCTACAGCTATATTTTGAACAAAAAGAGTTAGATTATTAAAATTTTCTTCAATGGAAGAAGATTGTACCTTATTTACACTTCTTGAAGGGTATTAATATCTCCTGGATTGTTGACAAGTGGCAACCATGTTTTGAATTAATTCTTGAACTTGCGTTGGGATTTTATTATTAAGGCTACATCAATTATCTTCCTTTCCATGCTTAGCATTCCCTCATAAAAATACTGAATAAGGAACTAATCTATAATATTATGTTAGGGAAAGCTTGCATATAACTTTTTGAACCTCTTCCAATAACCATGAAGTGATTTTATTTCTCTTTATCTGATTTCATTTATTTCTCTTCGAATTATAGCAGCTCGAGAGAACATTTGTACCATATCAATCCATGTGGTGATCATTCCGGATTGTAAATTTAACAACCAATCTATTGTTGAATCAATTAACAAAATTGGAAAAGCCCTCAACTTCACTTACTTCTCTGTAACTCCATGTGGCTTCTTTCTGGAGCAAACTACATGAAATTCCTTCAAATGTTTGTAAAGATATTTATTTTTCAAGCCATAAAAAGTGGATAGTAAGTGAATCAGACCCGATTTCAGCTCAAAAGTAGTGTCCAAGTCTTGATAAGTGATGTATAGAGGCACTGGTCCAACACGGGTGCATGTAATTCTTCAAAGTCCTTTCTGACATCTTTTTCTTATATTTCAATTGGGAATTAAGTAAAATTAGTCACAACTTCGTCTTTATGCATTTTAGAAGAAATTTTAGCGCACACTTTTTGTAATCTCATTTCCTTTCTAACTCTCCAAGTTGTTTTCTCAATTTCAACATCAAATAAAATTTCTCTCAAAATTTTAGACCTAGTCATCAACAAATTAAATCAAGTTAAAGTAGTCCATAAAAATGGTGCAAAAATTTGATGGGTGTCCAAGCCACCAAAAATAAATCCTATATTTTTCTAATCAAAATAAATTGTAAATAGGACAAGAAAGGGTCGACTCCACAAAGACTATTACTAATTTAATTTTAAATTACTAGAATTTTAACAAATAAAAATAAAAGGGGAGTTTTTATAGACTAAGAATTAAAAATAATGAGTTAAATAACTAACTAAAATTGTATAAAATTAATTAAAATAAAATTCAATGGATGGAAAATTCTAGCTAAAGATATTCATGTCACAGGATTCAATTAACTAATCATAGATGAAAAGATGATTCTAAAATCATACAATGGACTGGTTATAATCGACAGCTTCACGCTCTTTACTAATCTTTCCATATTAATAAGTTAACAAAGTAAGACTGTAATTAAAACCTAACCAATAAATAACCTTTTAACAAGCGAAATCATTTAATTTATTGACAACATTACAGTTTAGAAAGATCGGACCTAAGCTAACCAACCTTTAAGTGAGATTGATTTAGACCAAATCACGCATTTACTTAATATAAAATCCTTCTTAGTGATGTTATACTAATTGCTATTTGTTATTGATTTTACCAAATAGTTACAAATTTGATAATCTCAATTAACCATATATTATTCAATTAAACTCACAATGAGCTCTTTTTGCAAATATAAAAAATAATAATCAAGATATGGTTTCTCTAAATCACAGCAAATAACATGAACATTGCATAGAAATTAAAATAAAATTTAAAGTGGAATGATTTCACAGTATGAAGACTCCTGACTTTGAATTAATCTTTAACTAAAATAAAGTGTTTATCCACACATGGCTATGGAGAAAATCAAAAGATAAAAATTGAAAGCTATACTAAAATCCCTGTTATAGATCTCCTATGATGCACGTCAAAACCTGGAGGCATCCAGTTTATTCTTAAAAGCCTACTTTTAGGGCTCAAGATCGAATAGAGCTCCATTTAACTACTCGTGAAGACTAGTCCCTTCACAATACATAGAATTTTATTCATATCTATTGCTAGCGATCAACCTACGAGGGTGTCTGTTGGGCACCATAAGGCAGGTATCATGGAGTCGCTACCCAATAAAATATTGGGAAAGTGAGTTCTAATCTCATGAAGCTGAAACCTGATAGCTTTGAATTATAACTATAATTATTAATATGTTTTTATTGTGTTTAAGAGTTTTTCAGTGTTGAATTAATTGGTTTTATGTTTAAATTATTAATTCTTTATTTTAAGTTGGTTTATTGTATTTTGTGTGTTTTGCAGGGATTGTTTGAAGAAAAAAAGTAATCAACTTGGTAGGGTTGAAAATCAACCCAACCGAGTCGCCTAAGGAAAGATTTTTGGTGTACGAAATCCAGTAGCTATCACCTCGGTTAGATTGGTTTTTAACACTACCGAGGTCCTAATGGAGAATATGTAGAAATCAATATCTATATTGGGTTGAATTTCAAACCTAACGAGATACATGGCCAACTTGAAGTATAGTTAATCACCTAGGCACTTGATCAAAGTTACAATTTTTATCAAAGTTTTGCTGTTTTAAGAAGTTTGGTGGTAGCAAAACTCCTCCTATTTAGGGTCTTTCAAGTATTGATATAAAAGGAACAATAGGAGGACAATTTTAATAGAGAGTTTTTTAGGGTTTTTATTCTTTCTTTTAGTCTTTGTAAATTAAGGTTTTATTTTCTCTTCTTAGTTTAGTTTTAATTTAGAGATTCAAGGTTAAACAAAAAGAAAGAACTTCAAGTTTTATTTTCTCTTCATCAAGGATGTATTCTAAACTTAATTTTTTCTATTCCATGAATATATTATTGATGTTTGAGTAGTTCTTTTGCTTAAGAATTCTTAAACCATAATTGTATTGGAATTTTGAGTTTAATGAATATTTGTATGTTTTTTTCTATTTTCCTTATGATTAATTATGCATTTATGTTGATGTTTGGTTTTGTTTTTTGATTAATGTCTAGCAAGTGTATTAGATCAGTTAGTAATATAGGGAAATATAAATTAAGACCCCAAATATCGTACCCAAGAAAAACTATGATAATGCAACTTATTTCAGATTTTAGGGTGAATATCGTGTGTAAAGAATAAAAGAAATCCAAAGTTTTGTAATGGTGATAAGAGATTTAATAAGTAAAACTTAAATAATTAAAATTAAACCTAAACAAAACAATCAATTAAAGTTGGTAAAATTCAATACTAAAAGCAACTTCTGCTCAAGGACTATCCACTTTAACTAATATTGCAATGACTTAGCTAAAAAGAATACAAGTGACTATGGAAAACTAGAAATATAAAGCCAGATAGCTTATTCAGACTATCGTTCTAAATATTAAATCCTCTTATTAAGAACAATTTAACACTTAGTATAAAGATCTAATTTTGACTCCTAAACTTCCATTAAACTCTTTTTCAAGCAAATTTAATTTCAGTCTATTCTTGGTTCAAGTTTTCTTAATCTTAATCCACTTTAACTAACGTACAATTATCTCTTATTCAGAACATAACCATGCATCAACACTAATGAATTAACCTAAGAACATGCATATCATAGATTGTAATTGAAATCAATCATCAACCATTTATTCAATATGTTAATCAATGACTCAATACAACCCAAAGATAAGAAATTGCTCAAGAGCTAAGAAATAATCAACTTATATTAAATGAAAGCACAACTAAATCATTACAATAAGAGTTAAGGATTCAAGTATCCTTTAGCAAAAGTTAAGAAAACTACTCACACTTCATATTAAAAAACAAAGTAAATAAAGTTGATGCAAACTCATAGAAGCAAGAAACTCCCTTGACAATTATAGAACTCCAAGCAAGGCTTCTAAACTCCAAGTATTTGTATCTTACAAAATTAAACCTAAGCTAATGTAAACTAATGAAAGAAAATTCGTAACTAAAAGTCCTCTCAGTCTTGATGTCTTTAGCTCTTTTTATAGCCTCCCAAGGAAGAGTTCACGCCTCCTATAACTTTCTAGCTTGGAAGAATTTATGTTTAATTGAAATATGAAGCTTTTAATTGCCTAATTAGGATATTTACTCGGGAGAGTGGCCTTTGTGCTTAAAAGAGTGGTCTTTGTGCCCGAGAGAATTGTTTTCTACTACAATTCACATAACTTCACTTAGGCGAGTGCCAATTTCACTCTGGAGAGTGCCAAATCACTCAGCCAAGTGATTCATGGCTACCTCCCATGAATAAAAGCCAAAATCCTCCTTAATTCCAATTATGCCCCTAACTTTCTCCTTTTTGTACTTTAGCCCATTTTCTCTTAAATTTGGCCCTGAAAAATATCAAAATTAATAATTAGTCCTAAAAACACATAAACTAACTAATTAAACCTAAAACCAACTAAATTAAGACTAACTTGACTCAATTGGACACATAAAAATACACTAAAAATATAATATAATTCACACTTATCAATTTTTAATATATTGAGAAATCGTATGGGTTTATGCCTTGTTCTTTTATTTTCTGCATCTAGTTATCTTTATGTTCTGAATGAAGTTTTGATTCCTATGTGTTGATTATATTTAATTCAAGTGTGTTGGGGAATAGATGAATTTTTAAATGGGTTTTTCGAGAGGAGATTCATTTGAGATCTAGGAATTTATAAATCTGAGCTGATGCTATTTATTAGGTTGTTCTTAATTAGAGAGTTTAGTAATCTAAAATGGTATTCTTAATAAGAGACCTATTTTGAGTTGGTTTTTTTTCAAATATTCATGTTAATATTATTTTAATTGTTTCCAATTACATTTATAAGGATATAATTTCCTAAGCATTGATTTCAATTTTATTGATTCCCTTGAGGACCTTTTTTTAATTTAGTTGTTAATTTTTAGATTTAATTTTTTTTCCTAGCTTAGAACTCCTTTTAATTCAAAAATTTGGAAATCATCTCAGATTAATTCAACTCAATTATAGATATTTTGCTTAGCAATCCTTGGTCCTCTGGGTTCGATATTATTGGGGTCTTAAATATATTCTCCTATATTACTTAGCCAATATAGTACACTTGCTAGACACCTAGGGGTGAGCAAAAAAAAATCGAAAAATCGATCCAAAATTGAACCAATTTTTAAAGTTAACCGAATCAAAAAATGGTTTAGATTTTTAAAAATAGGGATTTCCTATTTTATTTCAGTCTATAGTTTTAAAAAACCATCGATTTTGGTTAACCGACCAATTTAATTATATATATATATATATATATATATATATACAAACCCTATCTCTCAAACTAAACTCTATTCTATTTCTGCCTCTCTCCCTCACCCAACCACCCCTCTCTCTAGTATAGGAATCCTCCCCTCTCCTTCATGCTGGTTGCTGCTCACCAAACTTCGATCGCCCTTACTGTCTTTCTCCCTCACCTGTCATTTTCCCTCACCTTTGTTGTTCTACTGCAACGCTGAAGGTATATCTGCCTCTAACCTGTCTGTATAATTTCAATACTTAATGTTGTTTTAGTTCCGATTTGCATTGTTATGGATCTGAGGAATATATAATTGGTGAGGATGAAATTGTTATCTATTGTGTGTGTTTTTCCTTTGTTATCTAGTGCAGCATTGGAGGATGAAATTGTTCCTAGCTATCTATTGTGTGTGTATTTCCTTTGTAAGATGCAAAAAAATTTAATAGTTATCTGGTGTGTTTCCTTTGTAGATAAATAAAATTGTTAGACAATGATCAAAATGTATATTGTCTAGTTAGTTAAAAAGAAAAAAAGATATTTGAAAATATAAAAATAATTAAGCAAATTTAAAACTAAATGATTTAAGAGTTGGTAATGTGTACAGAGTCTGCCTAGGCAGAGTGACTTTTGATTAAAAGTAAAAAAAAAAAGGAACTTGTTAAAAATGAGCAGTGAGTAGTATTATTAAGCATAATTAATCCAAATTCTCCATAGTTTAGAGGAATGGTTTGTAATTAAGGAACAATAAAATAGTAAAATAACTCTAAAATATAATTTCATGTTTTAGTTCTAACTCTATTTTTTTTTATTTTCAGAAAAAAATGGCAATAAAGATCATAGAAAATATAGTACAAGGAGGCATTACATATCACAATAAAATAAAATAATTTTCATATAATATATTATCAAAATGTTTGTCCCTTGATGATATTTGAATGCTAAGCAACCATATCAAGAAATTATTAATCTTACGATTATTTTGTTGATTAGATTCATATATATTAAAATGACCTTCATATAAATGTTCTAACTAATGCCTCAAATTTTTTCTTTTCTTATTTTTTCCCTCCTTTATAAAGCCAATTCTTCATCTTTAACCCCCGTGAATAAGCCATCTAAACTCATAATGAATATGAGTTAAGCTAGGATAGAATTTCATAACATATCATGTTTTTATTTTTTTAGTGTTTTATTTTTTTTTATTTTAGTTTAATTACAAAAAGTATATTTTTTATGCTTCATTTCACTTGTTTAATTATGACAAGTAGTTATGGACATAAAAATTCCATTTATTAATTTTTAGAATATCTTGCTTTGCTCGTTTGCAGAATCAGCTTATGACATAAGTGGCCATAATGTGATTCACGTTGATGACTAGGGAGTTGACTATGTATTTTTATTCGATATTTATTTATTAAATTGATTTGAACATTATGTGTTTAATTTATAATTTTAATATCAAGTATTTTGAATATTTTAACTTTTATATTCGTAGTTAAAACAATATGTTGAATTAAGTATTGTATTCAATTTTTATTTTTAAGTATTTGGAAAATTTTAATTTTCAAAATTACATTTTATAATTGTAGTGGTTAACAAAAAAAATCAGTTAACCAGTCCAAAAAACCAAAATCGATAAACTAGGTAACCGATCGTAATGGAATGATTAATGGTTAGTATTTTGAAAAACCCGATTTTAATGGATTGGTTTTTTTTTTTTTGCTAATGGACTGGTTAACAGGTCTATGCTTATCCCTATAAACATCGATTATGTTTTTGGCACTGTTGCTAGGGAACAACGGTGTTGTTATTTAATATAATTAGTTGAGTTAGTCTGATATTTTAATTTTTTTTTTCATTTAGTTGTTAATTTTTAGAATTTTTTTTGCCTAGCTTAGAACTCCTTTTAATTCAAAAATTTGGGAATCATCTAAGATTGATTTAACTCAATTATATATATTTTGCTTAGCAATCCTTGTTCCTTTGGGTTCGATATTATTGGGGTCTTAAATATATTTCACTATATTACTTAGCTATTATAGTATACTTGCTAGACATCGGTCATGTTTTTGGCGACGTTGCTAGGGAACAACGGTGTTGTTTATTTAATATAATTAGTTGATTTGGTATGAGATTTTTATTTTTATTTTTTTATTTGGTGTTATTTTTTACAGGTAGATTTTAAGGCATTTTCAAATGATGTATGGTTCTATCCAAGATTATGAATTGGTTCTTTTAAAAGCACAAATGGAAGATTTGAAGAGAGAGATGTAAGAACTTCAACAACTGCATCAACCTTCAATCATCTATTATACACCATCCTTAGAAGATTCTTATTCTCTATGGGTGCCACAAGAGTCCACCACTTTCAAAGTTTAAAGTTTTCTAGATTTACTTGCAATTTTGGAGAAATAATTTAGGGTTAAAAAGGAAGAGTGGGAGGTTATATTTAAATTCCAAGAGGAAAAGTTAAGGAATCAAGAGGAGAAGATCAAAATTTAAAAGAGTTTATTGAGAAATTAGGAAATGAAAATTAAAAAGTTGGAATTTAAACTGGAACTCTTGAGTATTTCTATGCAAATTCAAGGTGGTGGTGATAACAATGATGAATAGAGTCATGTGCCAATGGAGGATAATAAAGAAATTTAGTATGCGGTGCATGAGTTAAAGGAGGAACCAATCATTGTTGAAGACAAGTTATGTAGCTTGGAAGATGAATTCCAATCTTTTATGAAGAATTTTTCACCAATGGAGCAAAAAGAGTTCAATTCTTAAGAAGAGGCACTGAATTCAGTCCACTTGATGAATTTATTGAGGTTAGAAGAGCCAGTAGAGTTCATGTTTGAAGAATCAAGCGTTGAGTCAAACTTTATTAAAGACATGAAATTTTCAGCCTTGGTAAACTTTGACAAGTTTCTCCGATTAATGGGAGAAAATGAGGAGCAAAGTCAAAAGATACTATTATTTGGATCACAAGCTCGACCTCCAAAGAGTAACATAAGTCGAGCTAAGACTCAATAAACTATAACTATTCTAACCCTTCCCTTTAAATTTTTGTCATTTTTTATGTGTGTTGATTTTTTATGTTGTGTGTTATTTTTAATGATTTGTTATCCTATCTTTAGTTTAATTTTGTACGCTTTTATATTTCAATTTATTTTTTTGTGTTTTCTTAGGTTTATTGTGTTTTTGTCATTCAATTCATGAGTTTAAGATGTTAGTTTACTGAATTAGAGGTTAAAATGCACAATTTTAAAAAGAAGCTACTTTTAATGATATTTATGCTTAATTATTGTACTTATATTAAATGTGCTTCTAGATTAATTGAAGAGCTCATATAGTTTTCGGAGTTTCAATTAAGGAGAAATACAATTTAGTTGAACCTAAGGTGGAGTTATACTTTTTTAGTGTGTGAAAGTTGACAGTAAGTGCAAAATTCTAGGTATGTGTTCTTTTATTTGTATATTGTCAGTTTTCTTGATTGAGAAAAGGGTAAGTGTTTAAAGTTGGTGAAAATTGGGTTTGTGAATGTAATTAATTTGGGACCTTGTTTTGGTTTAAATAGCAATTTTAAAGTGAGTCGAGGGTGTACATAAGGAGAAAATAATGTTTTTTGAGTTAAAAATATCATATTTGAGTATCAGTGCACTATCAATTTTCATGTCTGTGTTATTAGCTTGGTAAGGTTGATTTTCAACCCATCTGAGACACATTGGTAATTAAAAGTCCAATAACCAGCATCTCGGTAGGGTTGATTTTCAACCTAATTGAGGTACCCTATCTCACTCTATCTCGAATCCATCAACTTGGTAGGGTTGATTTTCAACCCAACCGAGTTCTTAGCCCTATAAAAGCTACCCACATCACTCCTAACTAAGACACACTTTATTTTTGGCCAAGTTTTCTCTTTCGTAATAGAGACATGCACAAACCCAGCCAAGTCATTCAAGTATGTAATTTGTCTTCATCATTTAACACCTATCATTCATCAAGTAAGTTTTAATTCTCTTGTTTAATTCTTTATGATAAATGTTGGTTTATTGCTTGGTTTAAATTAAATTAGGGTTTTTATTCTTCTGTTGAATGTGGGTTCCAAGGGATTATTTTGTGTTGATTTAATGCTCAAATTGTATGTAATTGAAATTAGATTGTTTGTTGGGGTATATTTAGGTTTGATTTCAATTTTGGCATGAGAGTGGTTTAGATTTCTCTAGTTTTGGCTTGATTATTGTTGCGCCACTATGTGTTTGATAAAATGTCATAATAACCAACCTTAAAATCGTTGGCTTTATTTTCCTAAACCAAACCATGTCTAACCAATTTTAGATTCTAGACCTCAATTCACACACTTGTTCACAATTCTATAACACATTGGTTGTGTGAATCTGGCATTGGATCATTTTAAATTAGGTGTATTTATCCATTCAGCTAGCCTTGCCTTTTTTAGACTTGTTCTTTGTATTTGTGGTTTTATTTGCATATGGATGCTTAAATTGAGTGTCAAATTATGAGAGGCCTATTATTTCTTAGTTTAAATTGTTGGGTTATGCAGTGAGCTGATTTTGCTACTTTACTGAGGACAACAAGATTTTAGAGAGGGGGATAGAGCTCAGTTGAACCTAGTTTTGAATATTAATTCAGGGAAGTATTTAATCTTAACTTTTATTTTTCTTATGAATTATTTTAATTTTATTTTTTATTTATTTTTTTTGTTCTTAATTATAGTACTTTATGTCCCTTAGTTTTGTAATTTTGTGTTAAGTTAGTTATTTTTATGTTTTGTGTTTTTTATTTGTTTTGTTTAGTTTGGTTTGTACTTTGTGTTGTAGTTAGTTAGTTTTAATTGGAATATCATGTAGTTTATAATTAGTTTAGTTTGCCCTAGTTTATTTTCGAAAATGAACTTGTTAAACTTTAGCTTAGAATTTTGTAGTGGTCAAAATCTATGTTTAGCATTAAGACAAGCATGTTGCTTAATGAAATCTTAACTAGGTAAAAATTCAACTTGAGCAATATTTGTTAGTTTTCACATTTTAAACACTAAGACCAGTTTTGAAATAAGAAGAAAAGCCAATGCATCAAGTTATTTGAGCAAAGAATTTTAGGACACTAGAACCTTCCTCATCACCCTTTAAAGCATATAAACAACTCAAACAATACAAAAAGTGATCTACGCATATTTTTCTTGTTTAGCCATAACTGAGCTTGTTTAAATACCCTATATGTATGTTTTTCCCTTATTAATCATTTTGAGCCTAATGAGGTATGCTTAATGTATGCCATAATTATTTTTCTTGTTACACTTATCTTTTTGCCATTTAGTTTAAAAAGCCTTTATCTTTCCTTCTAAGAATTAGGCACTCTAGGATTAGAATTTATCAATATTTAGGGTATTGAAAGAGTGTAGTTAAAAAAGGTTTTTGGGATATTGTTGTCAATGGTTGATGTTAAAGCCAATAAAGTATTAGAAAGATGAACTTGTAAATAACGAGGTATCATTTGTTGCCAACAATGAAGCTAGCAAGTTCTTAAAGAAAAAGAGAAAAGAAAAGGCAAGAAAGTTTGAATTAAAAGCTAGCAATTTATGGCAAAATTTTAAGTATGAGGTATTTACAAGAAAAAGAAAAGGGTTTATGACTTCTGAATATGGTTGAGTTGTGAAAGTTGAGAGGAATTTCAGTGATCTTTTCTCTTAAAATATTTTATACGTGAAGGGTTAATTAAGCAAGTATAGTTAAGTGCGGTGTTTTTTATTAAATAGAGTGAATTCTGGAAAATGTTAGTCTATACAATCAGAGAGTGGCTATTCTTCTTGTTCACTATTGTCCATTCTTTATTAACCATTTCCATAACCACATTACAACTTTATTGAAGTCCTAGTGATTTTACGATTGGTTTTGAGTTGTTTAGTGGAGATGACCTTCGAAATTTGGTGCTAAATGAGAGATTTATAGTGCCTCTAGAGTTTCAAGCATGAAACCATTTATACATTTAGGTGTAAATTAATTTTAGAGCTTGACTATGCGATTGCATTGGTGTTTTGATTTTGAAAATACTTAAACTATTTTGATCTTGCACACACACACACACACACAGAAACTGGCTTATATTTTCATGATTGAATTTGATCGAGTTGGAATTTTATTAAGTGCTACTATTAATTTTAAGTATGGTTTTAAATTGTATAATTTTTTGGTTGAAGTTTAATTATTTCAAGAATTTGGTTTGTTAAATTTTGCTTGAAGGTAAGCAAAGACTAAGTGTGGAGTATTTGATAGCTTTGAATTATAACTATAATTGTTAATGTATTTTTAGTGTGTTTAAGAGTTTTTTAGTGTTGAATTAATTGGTTTTATGTTTAAATTGTTAATTCTTTATTTTGAATTTGGTTAATTGGATTTGTGTGTTTTGTAAGGATTGTTTAAAGAAAAAGACTAATCAACTCGGCAGGGTTGAAAATCAACCCAACCGAGTTGCCTAAAGAGAGATTTTTAGTGCTTGAAGTCCGGTAGCTATCAACTCGATTAGGTTGATTTTCAACCCTACTAAGGTCCTAATAGAGAATATGCAGAAATCAACATCTCAGTTGGGTTGAATTTCAACCCTATCGAGATACATGGCCAACCTAAATTAGAGTTCATCACCTCGATTGGGTTGAATTTCAACCCTACTGAGGCATTTGATCAAAGTTATGATTTTTATCAAAGTTTTGCTATTTTAGGAAGTTTGGTGGTAGCAGAACTTCTCGAATTTAGGGTCTTTCATGTATTGATATAAAAGAAGCAAAAGGAGGACGATTTTGATAGAGAGTTTATAAAGGTTTTTATTCTTTCTTTTAGTCTTTGTAAATTAGGATTTTATTTTCTCTTTTTAGTTTAGTTTTAATTTAGAGAGTCAAGTAAGGTTTCAAGGTTGAAGAAGAATGTCCTTCAAGTTTTATTTTCTTTTCATCAATGATGCATTCTAAACTTAATTTGTTTTCTATTCCATGATTATATTCTTAATGTTTGAGTAGTTCTTTTGCTTAGAAATTTTTAAACAATAATTGTATTAGAATTTTGAGTTTAATAAATATTTGCATGTTTTCTTCTATTTTCTTTATGATTAATTATGCATTTATGTTGATGTATGGTTTTGATTTTTAATGTATCGAGAGATGGTTAATTATTAAATTTGAATGTTAATTATATGTGTTTATGCCTTGTTCTTTTATTTTTTTTTATCTAGTTATCTTTATATTCCAAAAGGAGGTTTTGATTCCTATGTGTGGATTATATTTAGTTCAAGTATGTTGGGGAATAGATGGATTTTTAAATGGGTTTTTCGAGAGGAGATTTATTTGAGATCTAGGAATTTATGAATCCGAGCTGATGTTAGTTATTAGGTTGTTTTTAATTAGAGAGCTTAGTAATCTAGAATGGTATTCTGAATAAGAGACCTGTTTTGAGTTGAGTTTTTTTAGATATTCATGTTAATATTATTTTACTTGTTTCCAATTACATTTATGAGGATAGAATTTCCTAAGCATTGATTTCAATTTTGTTGATTCCCTTAATGACCATGTTTTAATTTATTTGTTAGTTTTTAGATTTATTTTTGCCTAGCTTAGAACTCCTTTTAATTCAAAAACTTAAGAATCATTTCAAATTAATTCAACTCAATCATAGATATTTTTATTAGCAATCCTTATTCCCTTGGGTTTGATATTTTTGGGGTCTTAAATATATTCTCCTATATTAATTAGTCAATCCAGTGCACTTGCTAGACACCAGTCAAAACCAAAGATAGTTTGGACTTCACTCCTGTTTGTTACTTGGTTAATGTTTATATAAATGAGTGTTTATGATTAATGATTCTCACTGCTCCTTAAGCATTCTTATGGCAAAGAATTTAAAGGCGCATTTCAAGCACATTAAAAAGCTATAAAGTAATCGAAAGAACAAGAAAATATAGGAAATATTTATACTTGTACAAAATAACCATACACAAAATCAGGTAATTAACTAAGTATTTTTGAATGAGGATGTTGGTCCTCACATGCATATTTACAAAAATGCAGAATTTCAAGATGTATTGTGGATAAAAAAAATGGGATAATTGATCCTTTTTAGTTTTAGGAAGAAGAATTGTATTTAGCTAATTTAAAGTAAAAGAATCCTTGATGCCTTAAAAAAATCATAATTATTAACATTTATGGGAAAAATTAGGACATTGGTCCCTTTGTTATAGAAAAATTTCACTCAAAGTTGTATAAAAGTATTTAGCGACTTTTTAGTTTAGCGCTAAAAATAACTATTCGAAACAAAGACATAAAAATATGCATAAATCGGACTATTTATTGAATTGGAAATTTTGACTTATTCATGTATATTTATAAAATTCCTTTTATGGATTAAAAGCAAACATTGATCTATTTTACAGGAAAAAAATCCAATTATTCAAGTAGAAAATATTTGATGCGGATTTTCCTTGATTACCTCACAAAAGCTCACTTTTTATTAATCATTACAACCGATTTGCAACAAAAAAGAAAATAATAATATAGGCCATCTACAAAAATTAAGAAACTAATATTTAAACTTACAGGTAAGAAATTCATCTCAGGCTAATTCAGACCCTCAACATTCCATTCTCTTGCAAAGAAAGAAACATCACATGGCACATTAAGAGGGGAAAACACACATGAGTTAATAAAAATACTTAGGGCATTAAATCATAAAAAATATATAATGAAATATAAAATATATTAATAAAGATGAAAATATTAGGATAAGAATTAGTAAAATCATAATACAGGAAATTAAATAAAGCCAAAAAAAATTACATTAATAGAAGAAATCAAAACAAAGGCAAAGAAAAGAAGAAAACTAACAAAGAAAAGGAAATAAACACCAAAAGAATGAGTCATGGATTCATCCAAGGAGGAGAGAGAGCAAGTCACACTCTAAAAAAAGCGAGTTATAGCCTAAAGGGTGAGCCATAGCCTTGATTAGGACGAGCCACGCCCCCTCAAGTGAGTCACTGGGCGATCTAGAAATGAGTCACGGCAAGTCAAGGGCAAGTCATGGCCTCCTATGACTCAAGGCTATGAGTAACGCCTAGTTCATCTAGTAGCTATTAGAACCATTCCATAGCTATTCTAAAATCACATAAATGTCATCCTAGGCCCCATTCATGCATAAAAATAGTTTTATGCTTTTTAAAATCAACTTTAATACATAGAATGGTCACTAAAACAATTAAAAACTATTAATTAAAGAAAACAACATATAAGAGTCTTAAGCTTAAGAGAGAGAGACGAGCATAATAAAGTCATAAATTCACACTTAAAATTCATGTATAAAATTTAATTACTCACATATATAATCCCTCAAAACACTCATTTAAACGAAGAGAACAAAAATAACATACATCATGAAAAAATAAGCAACAGAGCATAGAGGAAACTGTATAAAACATACAAAATAGGTATGTACAAGAGAAAAACTTATAGATCTACATGTGAGCAAAACTTTTTCCTTTTAGATTGCCTTTAGTAGAGCTATTCTAAAAACCAATGTCACTACACTCTTAGCCTTTTCTCCTTTTTCTTCCTTCATTTTTCTTTAAAGGCCTAGCAAAACCAGAGTTTGTTATTATTTGTCTTATTCCCCCCCTCTTTCTCTCTCTCTCTCTCTCATTTCAAATTCTCCTTCCTTAAAAAGATTAATTCCCCTCTTATTTAAAGACCATCATTAGCATTAAATGTTGAGGATTAGGCTAAATAAAGTGAGACAGCTTTTTGTTAAAAAATTGATCATCTATTTTGCAGGAAAAATTGTAATTCTCGATAAAATGCTGAGTCATAGCCTTGACTGGTGAGTCAAGGGTGTGACTAGAAGTTGAGCCTCCCAGAAAAGCCTAAAAACTCATTTAAAAATAGAAATGGCATGAGTCATAGGCTTAGGCCATGACTCGCTCATGACTCATGCCCTTGATTCATACCTAGTGACTTGAGTGACAGCCAAAAAGAAAATGAGTGAGTCACCTCTAAAGGGCATGACTCAAGAGCGAGTTATGGTCTTAACCCATGAGTTAAGGCCATGACTCACTTCTGCATCCATTTTAAGCCTTTAAATGTACTCCTCTCACCAAGCCAATAGAGAAAAGGCATAGGTATATCCCAAAACATTATTTTTGACTCTCAAAATCACAAAAGCTTGTGGGAAGATATTTTTCAAAAACAAACACCGGAGAAGGACATAGTGCTCCCACTTCTTGGCTACTTTAGAATAGCATTATCCTCATTAAGTAACCCCGATAGAGGCTAATTCAGGAACCAATGTCTATAGTTTCCCCTAACTTTGGGAAGACTGGTGCACTAGTATCTAGGTTTGCCAAATTTCAGAGTGAAAAAATAGAAGACACATACCTGAGGCAATGAATCTTGAAATATAAACACGTACCACTTGTGGTAGTGAATTTCCAATTGAGTGATTAGCACCAGCTTACCAGCATGTTAAATCTTTCATTAGTTGGGGTAGTTACTATCAGTTTGTCGACGTGTTAACCCCCGGTCAGGTAATTACCATTAGCTTTTCGATTTGTTAACCTTTTATTGGTTAGTGTAGTTACCGTTAGCTTGTCAATGTGTTAACCCTTTGTGGTCTGCCTGATTAGTGTTAGCTTGTTAGCATACTAAATCAAGACATGTCTTTTATATTTATTTGATTAGTGCCAGCTAGTTGGCATGTAGAATAAAGAAAGATAATTGGTTGATGCTGACTTGTCAACAAGTCAAACCCAATTTATGGAGAAGATCGATGCTAATTTGTCGGCCTATTAAACCTTTTTGGGATTATCTGATTAATCCCGACCTTTAGGTATGCAAAATTAGGGAAAATGATAGGTTATATGCCTTGTGAGATGACCTTTTGCCTACAAGCACTTACTGCCCCTTAAGAGGACTTTGATACCTATGTAAAGGACTTGAAGTTAGCATGCTACTGCAATTGAAATAGGTTCTTACCTTTTATGGATTTGCATGATTCTTTTTATAGAAATTCATATTTAAGCAAGATGGCCATGTTTTAATAAGTGCCTTAAGGCATAGGGATAATGTTTGTACAATCTTGATATATGAAGGCTTTATTTTGATCTGATTGTATAACATTTGTAGTGTTTGAGAATTTTTTATAGGAAGTTCCCATAATATGGCCCTATGTTGGGATCTCAAATCCCTAAAATTTGATTCATGCAGCCATCATAGACTCATCTAGGTGGTCCAAAGGGTCGGACGGATGCTTGGTTCAAAAGTCTATATCCAATCTACTGAGGTCAGATTCCAGTTTAGATTTGGATTCAAATGTCAATTCTGAGTTAGGTTTTAGTCAGTTATTAGAAAGTAGCCAAGAAACAAGTTTAAAAATTGCAAACAATGAAATGAATGAGGCCAGAAGGGGAAATGAAATCGGAAGAGCCGCTGATGATACCTTGGCAAGGTTTCCATTTTTTAAGGAAAGAGTGAATGTCACTCCTACTGGATCTTCAACAGTGAGGGATGATTTGGACCAGAGAATGGATAGATGCCTACAGGAATTTGAAGAGAGGATGTTGGCTATGATTAGTGGAATGGTGGCTTCTGCATGACCTAATGTTAGAACTAAGCTTATAGCACTTGCTTGCGAGACAACGAAGTCGACACATGTTGGGAATGCTGTCGTAGCTGATACTACTGTGCTTTGAGATCTACCTAAGAGGAAGAGGAGGTATGATCCTGAGGATGATTTCATAAAGGAAGAGGACAAAGATTATATCTCTCCGGTGATGAATATGAGAATAAGTGTCCTAGTGCGGAGGATCTAGCTTTCAAGAAGATGAAAGAAAAAATAGAAGCTATGTCTAGGCTGTTATTTGCTAGTAGGAGGATGAACCTTGAAGATAGGGATCCAGATGGAGATGAGCCACTGCCCCAACGGTTCAAAATGTTAGACCTACCCAAGTTTGATGGTACGTTGGATCCTTCAGCCCACATTAAGCAATACACGCTAATCATAAAAGGAACCACTCTATCCAAAAAATAAAAGGTAGAATACTTTTGCTTGAGCTTGATTGAGACTACAATAGACTGGTATCATAGTTTGGATAGGCGAACTAAAGAGGATTGGGACCTATTGATAAAGGAATTTCTTAAGCAATACGAATGCAACATGCGAATAGAAGTCAAATTAAAGGACCTTAAGTTACTCCAACAAATGCATAATGAGTATTTTCATGAATATTTCACTAGGTGGAGAAACAAGGTAATGGAGATGAAAAGGAAACCTAACATGGTTGATCAAATCAGGTTGTTTATCCGAAATACGAGTCCATACTTGAGAGACGGTTTGAAACTGAAGGATCTGAAAGACTAAGAATCCTTGAAGGATATAACTATAAAAGCTAAAAAGAAGTATTTAGCCTGATGAACAAGTAGTGAAAATGCAAGGAGAAATTTTGGTGGTAACAAGGTTGTCAAGAATAGTAGTGGATAAAACAGAGCTAGAAAGACTGTAGAGGTATCCGCTACAAAAGCTAGCCAACAGAGACATTATTCTAACTTGGGAAAATCATTGTCTTAGGTGTTAAATAGGCTGGTTAAAGAAGGAAAGCTTTAGTCACTACTGTCAAGGCTTACAAAGAGTCAGGGGCTCCCCTACTATAAGAAGGATTAGTACAGTGCATACCATTAGCACACGAGGCATTTAACTGATTATTGCTATACTCAAAGGAATAAGATTCAAGACTTGATAGATAGTAAGTAGATTTCAAACCCTAAAAAGAGGGAATAAGAAAAAGAAGGAAGGATACAATATCGTTCCCTCACCTTTATATATGATCGGGTCTAGCTTGCTTGAGCGGTACATGATTAAAGATTTGTATGGAAATGAGTACTTGGCCATTACTCACTCCACCCTAAAAGTAACAAAGCCAGTTGAGGTAAATTGGCTAGTTTCTATGATTGACTGTTGGGATACCCCTCTTGAGAGTGAACATGAGGGAGTTTTAGTGCCCATTGACATCTGAAGTTCAGCCTGTGAGAATGAGAAAGAATCAGAGGAAGAAGATGGAGTAAAGGTAGTCACAAGAAGTGGGAGAATGACCTCAGAGATTGAGAGGCAGTCTGTTCCTGCTATAGTGCCGACGGAGAATAAAGAGGCAGATGATCAAATAATTAAGCAGTTAAAAAAGTCACAGGTTCAGATATGTATTTGGGATTTGTTGAGGCAATCTTCTTAGACAAAAATTGGTAAAGGCCCTGAGTGAAGCTATTGTTGCTACTACCATATCACCTTCTGAGTTACTGGATCTAGTTAAGGGAGGAATCGAAAAAAATGTAGTATACTCTGATGTTGATTTGCCCGCACAAGGAAGAAATCATAATTATCCCATTTACATTAAAGCTCAGGTTAATGGGAAGCACATGGCTTGTGTGATGATAAATGATGGCTCATTCAATAATGTTTGTCCATTGGTGATAATTTCAGCTTTTGGGTTGAATGAGAATATGCTAAGCAAGTTTGATCTGACCATTTCTACATATGACAACTCCAAAAAGCAAGCTTCTGGGACCTTTAAGGCTGTGGTAAAAATAGGGCCCATTGAGACTGAAGCTGAGTTTGTGGGTTTGCCTATCCCAATAAATTTCTCTATACTTCTCGAAAGATCATGGTTTCATAAGCTGGAAAGAATGCCCTTCATGTTACACAAGATGGTTAAGATTCCCTAAAATGGTTAAGTAGCCCCTATCAAAGTAGAAAAGGAGAACTAGGTGGTTGTGCTCAAAATAGCCAAATAGCCATTTAGTGAGTTTTATGTGGCAGTTATTAAAGATGAAGAAAATAAGGATAATTTTCTTGACAGTCCTCAAGTGATCAATATACTCACTACAAAAAACTGCTAATTAGCGATGGAAAATTTCGCCGCTACTTTAAATTAGCGACGCCACGACGAACAGTCGCTAAAAAGCCAGTCGCAAATATATTAGCAATGGAATTCAAAATCAGTCGCTAATTTAGCGATGAAAAATTTCGTCGCTAATTTTTTTTCCGTCGCTAATTTATAATCCTAATTAGTCGCAGAATTATAATAATAATATTTTAGCGACTACATTTTCCGTTGCTAATTAAAAAATTAATGTAAAATTTATTGATGAAATATTAATCGCTAATTATTTCTTAAATTATATCTATTACACATTAGCAATAGATTTTTTATTGCAAATCTGTCGATAAATTATTGCATAATTGAATTTTTTTTGCTATATTTTAAAATTTTAATCTTGTATACAATGATTGCTATTTATTTATTTCAATTTTATACATAACAATGATCTCACACATATAAATATATATTTATTCCAAATAAAAATATGTTCCAAAATACACATATAGAGAAAATTATTTGAAACATTACCTAATATTATCCTTAAATAATCTCTCATGAAACAATAAAATAGTAATATTATCGTACTGATTAGCATCAACAGTATCATCTAAATAAAATAATGATCAAACATATAGTACTGCTAATATCACTAGGAAGCAGAACCACCACCATGAGCTGATGGAGAATCATTATGTGGATGATTATCTTGTGCAGCTGAAGGGGCAACATCATCGTGTCCAGATCCATCAGTAGCAGTATTAGACTGATCAGCAGCTGGTTGTTGAATTCCCAAGTGAGGAAATTGCATTTTCAACACCCAAATTCTGCCTTGTTTTCAATTCCTCATAATTCCCAGTTCCCATAAAAATGTGGACTTAAATATCTTGCTCTTAATGGCCATTACTGTCTTTTATCTATAAAATCATGTATTAAAAGCAAATCAAAACCTTGATATTCCACTACTACTCCCACCATAAGAAAAGCTAGATAAAAGCCTTATTTTCTAAGTGTCAAAGATCAATTATTGTGTCATGCATGCTCCCATAACAAAGTATAATCGGCATATGCCAAAACTAATGCTCAACAAACGTATGAATACTTATTTTATATGAGCATGCACAAATTATATTTATTTAATTCATTTATCATACATCATTTTCAACTTCGGATTTGCTGGATCAAATACTATCATTAAAAAAATTAGCAATCAAATATTGTAATATTAAAAATAAGCTTTATATACCCCCTAGGTTGAAATGGAATTGTACGGATCCCTTCTCTTTTAATCAAAGGTTCAAGACTTGAATATTGAGCACCTTTAAATACTAAGAAGTGCTTTGCCCCCTCTTTGTGGGCCTGCCGAACGCAGATCCAGATTAGTCGGACTGGTGGGCATCGAATATCAGATGGTTTATACCAAAAATATGTTGTATATAAGAGAAAAGGTTGAAGGACAGTCTCATTGATGGTGTCCGATTCATTCCGAATGGGATCAAAGTCTCTTTTCCAGAAGATTGCCTGGGCACCTGAGGCCCAAAGCAGACCCTACTTGCAAAATGAACCCCAATCTATCAGAAAGAAATAAAATTCGGCACAATCAATTCATATCAGTAGTTGATCAATAGAAAAGATGGCCAGTGCTGAGAAACTGTAGTTTGCAACCATTGCAATAACTGCACTAGCTAACAAACCTAAAATCAATTGAAGAGAGTGGAAGCAAACAACAAAAACATCACTAGAATTTGGCACTTCCATTTAAATTCTGGATGTAACAAGAAAAAATTCAAGTGGTATTTCTGGTGCAACTAAATCAAATGGAGAAATCAGAAATCACCCATGATACCAACAATATCCTGTTTGTATAAAGTTATACTAAACTCAATGACCCATGTACTTGTTTTACAGCTGCAAGATTTACATCCAGGATAGCTTTTTCTTGTGAATTCTCCTGACCAAACATTACTTGCCCCCCATTTTCGAAAATTCTTCAAAACAATCACAAAAATCAATCAATCAAAGGAACCTAAACAAACAAACAGCAGTGGATAACATCAATAGCAATAATACTTGGCACTGCTTAGCATTTAAAGACAAATTACTTTGATAACTGACTTCAATAGGAATATAAGTAGGTCGCTTTGGACTCCCAAAATTAATGAATGGCAGGTGAGTAGAATACTTGCTCTTTGCATGGTTTCTCACTCAACCCAATTATCTTATACCTTAGCCCAATCAAGTTGAAATTGAATTCACAAAAGTTAATTACCTCAGCCCAATCAAGTCGAAATGGGTCTCGCACACCTTGGTTGGCAATTAACAAATCAACTTCAGGATCAGGCTGAATGATCATGGTAGTGGATATATCTGGAAAAAAAGGCAAGTGAGAAAATAAGTATAGCATATGGCAATTGCAGCCAAGAGATAATTAAGTGATGATATAAATAAAGTTGGAATTCACACATGAGGCACATCAACATCATCACACACAATAAATGCTTACCAAGCTCAAGAGTAATGTAGATGCCGAAAGCAATTTTATAGCTGCTTAATTTTATCAGCATGTAAACACAAAGAACAATGGAGGGAAAGAAAAATATAAAAGGGCTTAGAAGTGAAATGAACTATCACTTAATATGTTCTATCACATTCAAGAACATCAGATATATATATATATATATATATATATATAGTTCTTGCTTTCATGTTCACTTGCGCAAATTGGTTTAAAAAGACAAAAACTGTGAAAGTAAGAATGTAGGTAGGATCTGAACCGTAAAATCTCCATTGAATTCTGTAAGAAGTATTGAAGTAACAGTAAGAGAGTATGAAGGAAGTGAATACTTTATATCTTAACAATAACTATATATATTAAACTTGCACTGCAAAGTTATTGAAGCTGCTACTATCAAGTAATGCAGGAATTAAACAAAATATAATACATCTGAAACTAGCAAAACTCCAGCACTGAAAAGTTACAGAAAACAGTTGGTCCACAAATATGAAAGATGGCATATTAAATTATTAGGTGATTTATCTAAATAATTAGTTAAATAAGCATTGGATTTAATGCTCTGAGTCAAGGCATCTCTTATAAAGAGAACAGAAGGAAATAGGACCAGACATAACCTATTTTAAACTATCACTTCTACCATTTAAGACAACCAATCTCACCATCATTTTCCAAAACTTTTAATTACTATTCTCAAGTGTCAAATGAAATCAGAAGTTTAAAAAAAAAAGAAATAAAAATGAATCACATATTCTTGACATCAGAAAATTGAGCCACCAAGTAAAATTTTAACTTTAGTATTATAAAATTATGCTTGAATTAATTTATTATTATATATTGACCACAATATTACTAGAACAAAAGTTGAATAATCATAAATAAAATTAATTCAAAATGATATCATTTTTATTCCCTATTTGAGCATATCAAAATCCTAAGCTGATTTCCAGCAGTAAAGGACAATTGAAAACTCAGCCACCAAGTAAAATTTTGTTCATTTATTACGTAATTTCTATAGAAATATTACAGCATCTGACCTTTATTATTAGATATGAATGACAGTTACATGCTTGCCTATAAGCCATTCATATGAATAAAAGACTTGGCTACGTGTTACAACAAAAAAACAACAGATTATGTCATCATGGCAGAAATTTCAATGAGACTTCGTTCAAACTTCCTAAATTCAGTCTCCTGAGCAATTCAAATGGTCTCTAACCAGTCGATTAAATATACAGTTATATTATATCAGTCACCTTATATAATGTTCTAATTATAATTTCTTTTATATTCTACAAAAATGTGGAGAAGTTCAAATCAAGTAATATGATTATTATATTTAGGCAATTTCAAAATTTTATATTCTCAGATGCAAATTTCCAGCATTTTTCTATTCTCAACTGAAAAGCGCTTATTCTCATAGCCAAACATTTATACCCAACATAAGGATCAATCATAAGATAATCATAAAAAAGAGAAGAGGTAGCAATAACCTGTCTGGAGCAAAAGGAAGAGCAAACTTAGCCTCCATCTCTTGAGATACATGTTGCAAACCTTCATCGATAACTGTTAATGTGCAATTACTAACTCTCTTCATCAGTAACTTTTAAATTACAAATTGCAGTTAACAATAAAAATCTCAAAGAACCCTCAGAATGAAATTGTAAATTCCAAAGTAGAGACAGATTAACTAGTGCGGCAGTTCAAGAAGCTGCCAAAAGTAAGCGCAATCAAAATAAGAAGAACTTCAAGGACCCAATACGCATGAACCCTATCACCAAAGGAACAATTGCAGCAACAGTATGAATGAAAATGCAGATAATTGTGCAATGATGAAGCAGAAACAACGAAAATCCAAGATACCAACCTAATCTTTGGCCATGGAAACAGTAATTATGAGATCAAATCCTCCTTACTAACTTCCCCAATAACATGTCAAATCAAAAGAAGCATTCAGTGTGCCAATCAAAAGGGAAAATCTAAAAAGAAATTGAACAAGATGCATTTCCTCTAAATACAGATGGACATTATTTTTGGTTCTTGAATTAGAAGTCAGCGACACATGGTTCTCTGTTAGCAGTACAGGTGAAGCAAATACCAAAAACCCTCTCATTTAGCTGACTTTTTTAAGCAATGGCATCATTCATTGACTTCTAGGATTAAATAATGCTGCCTTGGTATCTACACTTATTGTATTTATAAAAAAAATTCAAGCCATTTGCAGTGGCTCATGGCCAACTCTCTAGATCATGCAAATATTATAGAAGTAACCCAATGAACCATTCCCCCCACAACCTGAAGTTTAATAGTTTAAATCCCACAAAAGTAGTGTACCTAAACCAGTAGACCAAATCTAAGCAGTCAAAATGGCAGAACACATCCAGGTGCAGTTCATTAAAAACTAAAAACTATCAATCTCCTGGCTAAAATTAGATCAGGTCAAATAGCATTATACATAATGAAGGCCAGCTAAGCATAATCAGATTAAAAGAATATATCGAATAATTTATTCACTGAATTTTTCTTGATCTTTTGAGTTTGCAAATAACCAATAGAAAACAAAAATACAATCTTTTTTCATTAATCCCGTAATCATTAAAAAGAACCTTTAGCGAGTAAAGGAATAAAGCATCAGAAAAACATAGATTATTAAAGCGGAAGGAACCAAAATCACCAGAGGAACAATTACAGCAACAGTAGGGTTTTACAGAACCCACAAAGAGAAATTATATACTGCAATAAATCAAACAAACATCATGAGATATTCAAACCAAAAAAAAAAAGATATTTAACTAACATAATTCTTTTTCTTGTTTCAGTTCGTAACAGAGCTCACCGGAGCTTTGCTGGCGTGAACCGACCACATCTAAAGGTAGCTGATGTTGGGAGGTGTCCAACGACGATAGTCACGCGCCGAACAACCTCCATTCTTGTCCTAGATCTGTACCAAAAATTACAGCTACAATGATCGCCGATCTACTTAGTTCTGGTGAATGACGACCCGAAGAAGGTGACGCTGGACTCCCCTAATCGATAGGAACTTGATCGTGTAGGTAGTGATGCAATAGGCTGTCACCGGTCACCAAAAAAAGAACAAAGAGGGGTTCTGAGGGGAGATAAAATGGAAAGGAAGGAGGTGGTGTTGATGATGGGCTGATAATCAAAGAAAGGGACAGCGAGGAAGGGACGGCAGCAAGACGATCGTCGGTGGTCAGCGTCGTTGGCCAGCCACCTTCTTCCCCTAATCCCGATTTCCTCTCTCTTTTCTTTTTCCCTTTTTTTTTTTTTTTTTTTTTTTTTTGTACATTTGTGACTATATTCCTTCCTTCTAGAAAATCATAGGACTCCTTGTAAATTAACATTATTATTTTTATGATTATTATTTTCTCTTCTCACACATACCTATTTATATTAACTTTTTTTTTTTTACTAAAGTGTATTTAACACTAATTATAAATTCAAAAGCCTATAATTTATATATATATTATTTATTTATTTTTTCCATCACTCATATAAGTCTTTATTTTTCCGTTCAATGAACAACCTCAATATTTCGGGACGTTACACGGCAGGACTTTCGTGACTAGAGTTTTAGATGTGGAGGTTCAAAATTAAATACGATCCTCCTAAAACAAATATAGGGCAACCCAATTAAACCCTACACCAAAATGACATAATTTTGTGTGTGGAGGTTGAAAATTTCAATCTAGCCCTCAAATTCATTTATTATTATTTTTTTTTTATTCACAATTAAACCCCAATTCAATTTACACTATTTCACTCCATCTCTATTAAATTTATTTATTTTTTCTCTATTTTATTTTTGAGTTTAGACTAAAGTTGGGTTTAATTGACTATTACTCAGATAACTGGACTTAGGGTGTTACATATTTTATGTTAGATTTATTATATGTAATATATTATATTTTATTCTTTCTCTTATTTGTTATTATATTTATTTTTTCATACAACTAAGTATATATAAAAAAAATAAAATTTTTTAATTGGTTAAACTCAATCTAAATTGGCTAATTTGTTGATAATTATATTTATTTTTTTAAAAGTAAAAAATACCCCTAATTTCATATGTACAATATTTTATTAAATGGAGGATAATTTCATAGATAAATTTATATAGAATTTTTATTTGCATCAATAGATATAATATGTATGCATTATTATAATTATAAAATTATATACTTGTATATAATTAATTAATTAATTTTTAATTGTAGTTATATACAATTTACTTTATTATAATTAATGTAATGTTCTAAAATTTAATTTGTCAATAAATATATCAACCTTCATATATATATATATATATATATATATATATATATATATATATATATATATATATATATATATATATATATATATATATATATATATATATATATATATATATATATATATATATATATATATATATATATATATATATATATCAACCTTCAAATTATACTTGCTCGTATAGGATCCTCAATAAAGTGATCCTCGTGAACTCGTATCAGAAATATTGCTCACATATTAAAAAGTATTTATCGGATGACTCAAATTTTGGGGCATTACAAATCAAACTCCCCAATTTCAGATTTTATTTCTTATTTCCATTAAGATAACTTATGTTTTTTAAGTATTATGATAAGTTTATATTTATTTATTTTTTTAAATAAATTAAAATTTAATGAACAATCAATTCTATTTATTTCGATGCTAATTTTTATTTAATTATAGAAAATTATGTGATCACACATAATGAATACATAATTTATTAAGATATGTGAAGAAAAAGGTCAATTTCACTATATGAAGAAAAATGTCAATTTCATTAGTTCTTATTTTTCTACTATGTGAAGAAAAAGGTCAATTTCACTAGTTATTATTTTTATCTTGCTATTGAAAATAGCTATTTTTAATTGAAATGGTGGAGAGAGGTGGCGGAAGAGAAAACATTATTTTTATATATAGGATAAATTTTTGAAAATACTAAAATACCCCTACCAAATTTCATCATTTTATCCTTATATCCAACGATAATTTTGTAAATATATATAACTAAAATTTTAACAAAATAAAAATAAATTATAAATTTTTCATAATTATTTTAAATGAAATAATAAATTTTATATTATTATTATATAAATATTTATATTTATTATTTTTCATAATATGACTATATAATAATTATAACAATTACTTTATTATTATTAATAAAAATGTAAATTTTTTAAATAAATAATTTTATATTTGGGGATAATTGATAAAGAAATCAATAGAATTCCTAATAATTTAATATTTGATTTAAATTTTATAAAATAAAAATAAATTACAAATTTTTTTATTATTATTTTAAATGAAATAATAAATTTTATATTACTGTTTTATAAATATTCATTTTTATTAATCTTGAACACACAAATATATAATAATCATAATAATTATTTTATTATTAATATTAAAAATGTAAATTTTCTAAATAAATAACTTTAGATTTTGGTATAATTGATAAAAAATTATTATCAACTTATAAAATAATTTATAATTTTCATTTACAAAATAAAATATTGATTTCATATGGTCTATATTAAAATTACTTGAAACTATACATAAATCATGTGAGTGAAATTAAAAAAATATTTTTAATTTATTTGCGACGGATTAGCGACTAATAATATTCGTCGCTAATTGTTTTAGTATAGCAAATTACTATTAGCGACAGACCAGTTTCTGTTGCTAAACCGTCGCAAAAAATGCGTTATAATTTCCCTCCAAAATTAGCTACTAACGTGTTCGTCGCTAAATTTTCTGGACTAATTTCATGAATAAAAAATTATAAAATTTAGCGACGGAAATATTTATCGCTAATTCCATCGCAAAACATGTCACATATACTTTTCGCCAATAATTAGCGACTGTTTATTCATTCCGTCGCTAATTCATCACGAAAAAATAGAAAATGTCCTCCCCACAATAAAATTATCGCTAGTGACTTGAAAGGATGAATTTCTTGCCTAGAGCTGGTTTATGTAGGAATTCTCAAGGACCTCAAACTGTTGTCGCTACTAAGGGTCAGAATGACAAGAAGAGGTTAGACTTCATAGGAACTGGTAAGAAAGGGAAGGAAAAAAAGGCAGAAGGAATCCCTTACATTTCTCAAAGTTTTGTACCAACCTCAGGTCTGTTCCTTTATTATGGAGAGAATGAACCTCAGATGATGGATGGTGAGTTAGTACCAGGATTTGAGCTATTCAATGATGTCTTCGATTGGGAACGAGGAGTTATAAAGTCGATGAAAGTTTTTGGGATGAAGAGAGTCTACTACACCATTCAGTTTGGGATAAATAGGAGCCAGAAGAAGTTATGATAGAGAATCTGCTTGCTACTAAATTGAAAGGTAAATAGAAGATGCAGGCCAAGGAGTCACCTAAAGCTGAATTTGAGATTGGAAAGATGCTTGATGATGACAAGATTAGAGAAGATACTTTTATTAATGTTATTTATGTTCCTAAATTCTTTGATGAGAACAATATTTGCTTTTTTTTTTACATTAATAAGATGAATAATTTTACTTATTTATGTGATGTCTCTTCTAATTTCAATATGCATGATTGTGATCATAAAGTATTTATATTTGACATTAACTCAACAAACACATGTTCATTCAATCTCGAAACTAAAGAAAATCCAAAAGAAATTTTATTAGCATCAGATATAACTCCTGAGGAGAGAGAAAAATTTTAGAGAATATTGAAAAAATATGAAAAAGTATTTTCCTAGACCTATGAAAACATGCTAGGGATAGATCGAGAAGTCTCTAAATATGCCATTCTAACATACCCAGGATACAAACTAGTTAAACAGAAGCTTAGAAGACTTAAGCCAGAATGGGCTGAGAAAGTTAAGGAAGAAGTTAGAAAGTAAATAGAGGCTAAGTTCTTAGTGGATGTTCAATACCCCATATGGTTAGCAAACTTAGTCCCTTTCCCTATAGCAAAGAAAGATGGAAAGGTAAGAGTCTGTGTGGATTATAAAGAACTGGACAAAGCTTGTCTCAAGGATGACTTTTTTTTGCCTAACATAGATGTTCTGGTTGATAGTGCAGCCACTTGTGCCATGTATAGTTTTATGGATGGATATGCATGGTATAATCAGATCCTAAACAAAATAGTGGATAGGATCAAAATAGCATTCATAACTGAATGAGGGACATATGCATACCAAGTCATGCCTTTTGGACTTAAAAATGCGAGATCTAGCTATCAAAGAATGGCCACTAAGATCTCAGACGATTTGATTCACAAGGAAGTGGAGGTGTATGTAGATGACATGATGATCAAGTCAGTAACTAGAGAAGGTCACTTTGAAGCATTAGAAAGGTTCTTTTAGAAGATTAATAAGTACAATCTCCACCTCAATATAAGGAAGTGCATATTTGGGGTTACTTCAGGTAAGCTTTTAGGTCATATCATGAGCCAAAGAGGCATAGAGGTAGATCTTAACAAGGTAAAGGCTATCAGGGAGG
Organism: Excoecaria agallocha; assembly: GCA_037975025.1. Classification (NCBI taxonomy): domain Eukaryota; kingdom Viridiplantae; phylum Streptophyta; class Magnoliopsida; order Malpighiales; family Euphorbiaceae; genus Excoecaria; species Excoecaria agallocha. The sequence goes on from CM075818.1 coordinate 30,693,584, forward strand.
TGCCAGTACCCCCAAAAAAAAGAAGTCAGGGGATTCTTAGAAAAAATTCAACACATAAGCAAGTTCATCGGCAAGTTAACTTTAATTTGTGAATTGATCTACAAGCTACTCAGGAAAGATCAGCCCGTGGTTTCAAATGAGGATTGTTAGAAAGCATTTGATACCATCAAGGATTACTTGTTACATCCACCAGTGTTGAGACCACCTCAGGCGAGGAAACCTTTGATTTTGTATTTAGCAATAAAAGACAGCTTAATGGGGGCTACGATGGCACGAAAAGACGATTTTGGGATTGAGTATGAAGTATACTATCTCAACAAGAAATTCTTCCCTTATGAGAAAAAATACATTAGAGGTCAAAAAGATTTGTTTGGTAGTCATATAGGCATCTAAGAAGTTAAGACACTACTTCCATTCTTATAGGATATAAGTCATAGTTAAACAAAATCCCCTTAAATACCTGTAAGAAGCCCCTTCACTGTTAGGAAAGATGGAAAGATGGTTAATTCTCTTGCAAGAATTTGACATAGAATACATCACTAGAAAAACCATTAAAGGAATAGCATTGGCAGAATTCCTAGCTGATCAACCTCTACAAGGTGAAGAGGCGACCTATGAATTCCCTGATGAAAACATAATGGCCATAATAATGTAAGGGTGGCAGATGTATTTTGATAGAGTTTTTAACAATAAAGGAGCAGGATCAAGAGTGATCTTAGTTACCTCACAGGGAGAAAGGATGCCATTAGCTAAAAAGCTGAAATACAATGTCACAAATAATGAAGTAGAGTACAAAGCCTGCATTTTCGGGTTAGAGGCTCTACTGGCTATAGGGGCAAAGTCTGCAAAAGTGTTTGGAAATTCATCTCTTGTGGTTTACCAAATGAAGGGGTAAATAATTAGTGAAAGAAGAATGATTACTGCCTTATCTCAAATGTTTAAAGGTTTTGAGCTGTCAATTTGAGGTTTGCGCTTTTGGATACGTGCCTAGGGAGGAAAATCAGTTGGCAAATGCCTTAGCTACCCTGGTGTCTATATGGGATAATTCGAAAGGAGTGATTATGAAACCTGTGTTAGTTTTGAGTTCTGATAGGCCATGCTTTGAAAAGGAATAGGTCATAGATATTGAGGTAGATAACAAAAAGCCTTGGTATTACGATATTAAAAATTACCTGAAAAGGTCAGTGTTCCCTAAAGAAGCAACTGAAAAAGACCAAAGAATGATCTATAAGTTGTTGACTCAATTCATCACTGTACGAGGAGTGCTTTATAAAAGACAGCCCGATAGAATTCAATTAAGATGCTTGGATGGAAAGGAAGCAAAAAGGGTAATGGAAGAAGCACATGCAGGAGTATATGGAGCTCATATGAATGGATTAGTCTTGGCAAAGAAGATTATAAAGCATGGCTTCTGTTGGCTTAGAATGGATACCGATTGCTCCAAATATGTCAAGGAGTGTCAATTGTCCCAGTAGGATACAGATCTAAGACATCTACCCGTTTCTAAACTGTGCAACCTCACGTTGCCATGGCCATTTGTTGTATGGGAAATAGACATCATGGGAATGATTTGTTCGCCTGCCTCAAATGGACACAGATTCATTATAGTAGCCATCGATTACTTCACTAAGTGGCTAGAAGCAAAATCTTTCAAAAAGGTAGATGCACGGGACATGGCCAAGTTCATCAAGAAAAACCTGATATGCAGATATGGTTTACCTCCTCACGTGGTCTCAGACAATGAGCTACAGTTCTCGGGTCAAACTAGACAAATGCTTATTAGTTATGGGTTCAACATCACAAGTTTTCTCCTTACAAACCTCAAACAAACAAAGTAGTCAAAGTAGCTAATAAGAATGTAAAGAGGATTCTGGCCAAAATGGTGTAGACTTACAAGGATTGGACTGATAAGCTACCTTTTGCACTATGGAGTTATAAGACCGTAGCCAAAACTTTAATAGAAGGGACTTTGTTCTCTCTGATCTATGGAACATAAGCAATACTACCAGTAGAAATCAAGCATCAGTCTTTGGAAGTGGTTCTAAAGGCTATGATACCAAAAACGGAATGGGCTAGGTAGAGACTATCAAAGCCTAACTTACTTGATGGGAAAAGAATGAGGGCATATTATCACTTTCAAGTTTATTAGAAGAGTTTGGCCCATCCATTTGGGAAGAAAGTAAGGAAAAACCCTTTAAAAGAATGAGACTTAGTGTTAAAACAAATGAGGCCTGGGATTTCAAACATTCAAGGCAAATTCAAGCCTATATGGGAAGAACCTTTTGTCTTTAAGAAGTTATTATCCAAGGGTACTGCCATTTAGTCAAACAATGATGGCAATGAATTTTGAGAACTTGTGAATGTCGATAGATTGAAAAGGTTCCATGCCTAAAGACTAAAAGAGAAAAAGAAGAGAATAAATGCCCCGTGGGTAACAAACTGACAAAATGGTGGCCTTGCTAAAATTGGGCACCTCATCACGGTGAAAATCGAAAAAAGGCATCCTGGGAAAAAGTTAGAGGCTGAGGAAAAATAATCAATTAAGAAAACCTGAGAAGACTTATTGGTGACAGGAGTTATGATACTTGTAAAGTTTCATTTTGAGATTGAATAACATATGTTGTTGTGATAAAGTCAAATACCCATCATGTGTATCGAAATCAGAAATGAAATATCATGCATGTATTCATAAATGTCATCTAAGTATATGAAATAAACATTTTCTATCATATGTTCAATAAAAGCAAAAATGTCATCTATGAAAGTGTCTAATCTAATCTATCAATATTATGTCTCTCTCTATCCAGGTGCCTCAGGTGAGAAAGCCTATCGTCAGTAGCTGGCCTAGTGACCCATTACTTATATGAGTCAGAGATAGTTAAATCATAAGTGCCCATGTCAGAAATAGTGGTCCTCACTGGATGTTGAGTCCAAATCCTCTAATAATATTCCATCACAAAGTAAGCAGTAAGATGCCTCCACCAAAGCCCAAAGGTCACCTTATAATCTTTTGCCTACCTCCAAACTAGTGAACACATTAGACAGAAACATAAAAGGTGGCTCGATGAAGTCCACAAAGAGGGACACATCCTGACTCTCCATCTATGACCACAGAAAGAATAGGTAACTAAGGACACCTAAACCTAATATCTATATCTATGGAATGACCAAGCCAATCAACAGCGTTCTGAACCGACTGGAACTCACACTAGATGCCTAGACATGACAAGTCTCATAAGGTAAATCCATGTGGTTCTAACACTAGGGGGAGGCTCAGACAATAGTTGTAACTTCTCACGAAGCCATACTTGAAAAAAAAAAGCCGTCGAGGTGAGTTTGATTCATCTCAAGCAAATGTAAGGCATAAAAATGTCTAAAAATCCAAAAGGACATACATTTTAACAAGAAAAACTAACATGAAAACCCACAAAAGGCATGCTACCTTTAAAGATAAGGACATACTTGAAGAAGCAAAGGGTTGCCTCTTAAAAATAAGGAAGAGCCGCGTGGAGTAAAAAACCTATGATAAAAGTCATCTAAGCCTATAATAGTCTCTGCTACAATCAGGGAAAAGGGATTATACCCTCGATGTATGCTAGTAACAACATCAAATAATCCATAATCTGCAGTCATAGGATTGCAAGCAGGCATCAATAGACGTCGAGAAAGGCAGCAGAGCGACACCACACCAAAAAGAAAGGTAAAGATATCATCAAAGTTAGGCAACACATCTATTAGCTACTCTAGCGAAAAAGTCTCCCCATGAGACATTAAACTTATAGCCTTGAAGGAAAGGACACCCATGGCATGGACCACCTCTTTAGGATAAGTGACCACGAGAGAAGATAAACATGATCAGACATCAAAATCGAACCTAACGCCCACCATGGCAACAAATTCTTCAAGTAAAAGACATAAATCCTGGTGAGGAAATAAAATACATGAAACCTAAGGTCCCATAATTGAAGTACAACAGACAGGAGGTGTTTATCTGGAAAGACTCTTCTTAGAATCTCAGGCTTAAATAAAGGGCTAAAAGAGGATCCTCCTAAGTTTTTGAGTCATCCAGTAATAGGTCTAATTTCATAAGTCCAATGGTTATAATTACTAGATTTTTTTTAGTAATCTAAAGATGTAGAAAGGATGGGAGAAAATAAATAAATGAAAAAGGAAAGACAAGAAAAGAAAAGGAGAAGAAGAGAGAGAAGATTACTTGATGGAAGTTTCTTGGAAGTTGAAAAGTTAATGGCATAAAATCTAAGAAAAAGGGTATTATTTACAGAAAGTGGTGAGCCACGACCGACCCTCACCCAGAGCGAGCCATGAGTTACCCATCCCTCACCTCTAAAAAGCCAAAAGTCGCATTTTTGTATGTCCAATGCATTGCACGTACATATTAGAACATTAGCCTCTATTTACATTTTGTAAGTGATTTAAAAAGACTAACGACCTAAACTTCTAAACCTAAAGGATCTATGATGTTTGGAGCATGAAAATCAATATTCCACAGAAGAATAATTGATTTCAGGGGGTATTTCAGACTTTTGGGTACTTGGGTATAGTAAAATGTAATTGAACTCTATAAATATTGTAAAAATAATATTAAAACTGATAAAAAGAGTGTTAATAATATTGTAAATTAATTTTAGATGATAAATATGAAAAATTGAGAAAAATGGTTTAAAAATTGAAGAAAACAGAGTTAAAATGAGGAAAATAAGAGAAAAATAGAAACGGAGGGCAAAATGGTCTTTTTAACATGAGGGATGGGATATCCTATATGTCTCATCTATCACAAGGTGAAAGATGGGCTACCCATCCCTCACTCGATTCTAGCCAAAGCCCATTTCTATCATTTTTTTGTTCAAACTCTATTCTTTCCGGCAAACGTTTCCTCTCAATGGTTTTTCAAGCCTTTCTCATTCGTATGGCATCTGATTCTTAATCCGTTTGTGCTTACAAAATCCTGGAAGTGAGGCACACTTTAGGAAGCCTATATTTTTTGCTTTTCCTATCTGCTCTTCTCAAGTAAGTGTAATTTAGTAATTTGGTATTTTCTTCATTTCTTTTTAAGTTAGAATAAAACTTAGGCTGGTAAACTTTAGTGCTTGGCATGATGGATGCGAGCATTTGCTATTGTATTTGTATCTAATATATATTTTGTTGTTATACTTGATTTTTAGTTTAGAAATAAATGATGTCTTGTAGTGTAAGTAACATAATGTATATAACCTTTTTACATGGTACCTTATATATGAGCATGTGAAATTTGGAACATGTTATTTATAGGCAATAATTTACATAAACTTTAGTTTCTTATAGGCACTCTTTTTTCTCTACTATTACACCAAGGGTGAATATCAAAAAGTTGTGTTGTTTGGTGGCCTTGGTGGTCTGTGGCTTGTTGTTTGTTTTAAAGTTGATGTATGAATAAGAAGGCAGTGTCATTCCTAACCGAAATGCTACCGAATGTTTTCCTTAACTTTATTATTCTCGTTAAGCATAAAATACTAATATCTGTGCTATTTAGCAGCCCTGAGAGCTTGTGTTATGTTGTCTTTGCTTTAAATGTGTCTTTCTGAACAGGAGGTAGTCACATTCCTAGTTGGAATACTATTGAAATTTTGTCAAAGTCTCTCAAATAATGTAAAATATGCTATTAGTAGTTGTGATGTCCTGTGTGTTGTTTAAATGTGTTCTTTTGTGTAGGAGGCAGCCTTATTTCTAGATGAAATTTATTTTTTTCTTGTAAAACATGTAATGAGTGTTTTGACTTATTTTTTTCGTGCAAGATCACTAGAATTACATGTGTACTAAACCCTCCTTGTGCAAACTAATCAAATTCTTATTTTGTCTATGGCATGAGTCAAACATGAACTAACATGTCATATTTTGCAGGATGCCTCGCAGGATAGCACGTCCTCAGCCTTCACAGTCGGTGCTGACATATATGATAGATGAGTAAGCTGCCAAGTACAAAGCCTTAGGTTAGGTTCAATTCAGAGCTAGTTGATACATATCTAGGTAGTTCCTGAAAAATTTCAATCTACTACAGGAGGCTAACAGGCTGTTAGCCAACATTGGATAGACTGACTTCTTTGCTCCAACCTTCAAAATATACACAGGCGTGACCTATGAGGTATTGGCTACCTCATGGTATGGAGGATACCAGTGGTTCGATACCTGGAAGGGAGTAGTCCAGTTTAGAGCTCTAAAGAGATCGTTCAGTATTACCAGATGCAGGTTCACAGAGGCCATAGGACTTCCTACCAGACCAGGCACAGTCACACCTCCTAGACTAATGACTAGAGATAGTTAGAGGGCCATCACGTTACCCGAAGCAATATATGATTCAGACAAGGCGAAGAGTACTATGTTGGCTCTTCAAATTTATAGGTACCTACATAGGGTTTTGTCTACTTCTTACCTCGGACGTACTAGGAGTCCAAGTAATGTCAACTCGGTAGACATTACCAGTCTATAGGGGATGCAGGTAGGATAACTTATAGACATCTCTCATAAGATCATCTCAAACCTGACTAGAGTCAGCACCATGCCAGGGACACAGGTATGTGTAGGCAGAGTTATTACGAGGCTGCTGATATCACTCAAATTGGAGAAAGTCCACTTTGGGGAACCCATCTAGGAGAGTATGTATATAGACTTGCAGGAAGCCATCACTATGAGCATAGTAGAGCCCATAGAGGGCCAAAATAGGTTGCTTATAGTGCCTAAGACTTGGGATAGATGCAGTTTTAACCCCATTATACCAGATCAGGCAACAGAGTAAGATGCTTAGGGTCAGGCAGCTGAGTGGGTTCCAATAGAGCATCAGGAACAACCACCTTAACAGGATGCATGAGCAGATGAGCCTCGTAAGGCATAGGGTTTTCAAGGGGTAGAGTCGAATTTCAACTATGCTTTTGATATACAAATTGACCTACATGATCTCTTAGGTGGCTCACCCCAAACACCAGCTCACCTTAGGTCTCCACTTAGATACTAGAGATCCCCGGCTATAAGGTTTTCTCTATATGGATGCCCTGGAGCTTCATCCTCTACCACCCCTCCACCTTATGGATATCCGGGGGCATCTACGTCGATAATACCTCTACCACAGGTTCCATTATCTCCTGCTTAAGCACCTATAGTTTCATATGATATCTCTAGGTGACTAGCTATGATAGAAGAGAAACAAAGGACTATGTTCATGGTGATACAGTCTTTCAGGCACTACCAGCAATCCTTGAAGGATGGGACGTCTTCTCTCCTTTCACCTGGCCGTCCCTCGCTTCTTTTGGCTATCCTTGAGGTATTGTTATGATTTTTTTCATGCATTTTAGGGTTTTCTGTCTTTTATTTTAATATTTGTTTTATATAGTATAAATGTAATATTTGGTATGTTTTTGTGACTATTTACACATTATTGTACCTATAATTAGCCTATTTGTGTGCACAAATAATGTAAATATTTTTATCATTAATGCTAATTAATTTGTTTATTTGATAATTTTTTTAGTAACTCATATATTTATGGCCATAGAGGATATATGGTATTTGCATAGGAAGTCGTGCTCCCGCTCTAGTCGCCATCTTTATCTAGGTTACTTTAATTTTTATTTGATTATTATGTTGTTTGTTATTTATTTATTTTCTTCATTAGTATTTTATTTAATTTTGGATGTGTTATTTTTTAGGGTTTGTAATTGATCGGTGTCTAGCAAGTGTACCAGATTAGCTAGTAATACAGGGAAATATAGATTAAGACCCCAAATATCGTACCCAAGGGAACATGGATTGCTAAGGATAATACCTATGTATGAATTAAATTAATCCAAGATTGTTTCCCAAATGTTTTTGATTTAAAAGCAAAAATTAAATAAAATAAACAATTAAACAAAACAAAAGCTAAAACATGAATTAAAAACAAAGTAAAAATTGGAATTCTCTTGCTAAAGAAACTATCCACCTTAACTTTCATTATAATGACTTAAATTCAATATAAACACCAGTGATTATGGAAAAACTAGTAATAAACCAAGATATCTTTATTCAAGTATATCATTCTTAGTATTAAACTCATAGATAAATCTAATACTTAGCATGCAAGTCTAGTTTTAACTTCCTAAATATTCATTGAAGCCTTTCTCAAGTGATTCAATTCCAATTCATTCTTAGTTCCTCCTCTCTTAGTATTAATCAATAAAATTCACACATAATCATCTCATATTTTGGATAATAATCACGCATAAACATTAAAGAGTTAATCTAAGAACATGCAAATCATTAACTATGTCAAAACCAATCTTTAGTTATTTATTCAATAAACCAACAATCAATCTCAACACAATCAAAGATAAGAATATGCTTAAAACCAAGAAATAATCAACCGATATTGAAATTAAGCTCAAAATAAAGTCATAACAATGAAAATTTAAGATTTTCAAGAATCCATTAGCAAAAGAAGAAAAACTACTTCCTAAACATATTTAAAAACTAAAGACAAAGTTGAAAAGAAAAATAAAGAAAATAGAAAACAATAACTAAGCTAAATTCTAAGATTAATCCCTAATTCTCTAATTCGATCCTACTAATTGATTCTCCTCCTTTCATTGGTGTTAGAGTTGTCTATTTATAGGCAAAAGATGTTGTAGAAGCCTTCCAAACTTCCCAAATTGGAGTAGGAAAAGAATCCTTCTTGAATTGAAAAAGATCGCAAATCCTTCGTTGCATGGGAGACACAACACGTAGCCACGTCCTTTCCTTTGCAATTGAACACATGGTCACGTGTTCCTTGAGTCTTCCTTCACACGTAGCCACGTGTGGATTATGCCTTCCCTCACAGGTGGTCACGTGTCTTCAATGCTTTCTTCAATTCCACTTTCACGTGGCCACGGATTGATCACTTCATTGTTTTCACGTGGTCACGTCTAAAGCTTCTGACTAAATGCTCAATTTTCTCGCATCAACTTTTCCATATTTGCAGTTTTGGCCCTAATCTTTGCCTTTTTTACAATTAAGTCCTTTTTCTTGCAAAATAACCCTGAAAAACACCAAAATTTACAATTAACTCCAAAAACATAAAATTAACCAATTAAACTCAAATCTAACCTAATTACCACAAAACTAACCTAATTAAACACCTAAAAATATACTAAAAATATTATATAAATGACCATTATCAGTAATAGCTAGTAAAAAAGAATTTTTTGAATATCGAAACTCCAATTTTGCAATTTTCATATTTTTCTCAAAGATTTTATGATTTTTTTGAGTGTTTTCAAGTGTTTTAGCAAAAGAGCATGGAAAACACTGAGTTTGGCCTTTAAATATGATAGACAATCATCTATCATGTAAGGGATGGTTGTCTATGGTCGCCCTCGCTCTTTTGTCTAGGTCAAATTAGGAGTATTTTTGTAATTTTTGGATTTTCACCTAAAAGACACCCGTCCTTCAATGGGGATGCCCGTCTGTGGGTCTTTTTTTAGATTTTCCATGTTTTTAGAAATTTAAAAGAGGAAAGATATATTTTAAAGATTTTTTATCCGGATTTTATAGGGAGAATATCTCCAAATTTCCTAAGGTAGAGTCAGGATCCAACTCTAACTCTCCCCTAGGTATAAAAGTAAAATATTTTTAGGGTTTCTTGGGGAGGAATCACTTTTGAATACAGAGGCATTCTTAGGGAGGAAAAAAGAAACAATTTCTCTCTCTGTAAGAAGATTTTTCTCTAACACTCTCTTGATCCAAACACACACACAACAAATAATCATTCAATTCTCTGAAAAACAAATAGCACAATCAAAGTGGAGATCTAGACTATAAGAAATTTAAAGTCAGAATATATTTTAAGGGTAATATTATAAGCTCGCTTTTTACTTTCTCTCTCTAAAAAAATTTTCATGCATAATTATGTTAATGTTTATTAAAATAATCATGTTTGAATACTCTGTTTAATTGATTTGCATGCTTAAAATGTGATGAGATATAAATCTGGATTAATATTCATATTAGAGGCATGATTAGATAAAGATTTATCCATTTTTTTATGACTGTAAGCTTTATTTTTATTCTGTAATTCTGGAATTTAATAAGTTTTAGTGTATTTTGTGCATGATTTAAGGCTATAACATTGTTTTGGCAAGTTTTAGGACCTAATAACTGCATATTTAGGGTTAAGTATGATTTTGCATGATTTTTGGTGTAAATTTATGCATTCTATTTTATCCAACGAGGGACAAACAGGAAGAAGCCTCGATGAACAATCGTCTATCAAAGCGACAGATGGGACATCATGGGGTTTTTTCTCATCTTGTCCCTCGTTCAATTGTGGGCATCTGTCACCCTTTCAGGGGCATCTGTGGCTAGTTTTTTAGGCATTTTCACATGTATTTCATACATTTCATGGTAATTGCAATATTTATTTGATCCCTATAATATTTATGCATCATTCTGTATGATATTTAGTTCTGTATGTATTTTTTTTATATTGTATTAATTAAATAAATGATTTTCTTTGGTATATTTTGGTTATTTATTTGTATAATGCCAATTTATTTGTTTTTTATGGCTTTGTTAAGCATGTAAATTCTTTCGCCTTCAAAAAATTTTATGAGATTTTTGCATTAGAAATCGTGTTCCCGATTGGAAGATCACCGTCAGCCCATCCGGTTACTTCATTTAATCGTTTCATTTATTATTTTAGTTTATAATTTTAGTTTATCATTTTATTCATTTATTATTTTTTGTTCATTTATTTATTTTGGTATTTTGGATATATTTTATTTTAGGGATGTAATAGTTAGTAAAAAGGTTTTTTGTGCACGTTAAAAGGAAAGGGAAATCAAAATGATTTCTACTAATTAATTTAGGTTTTCCTTCAAAACTTGACCAATGTCCAATTTTCATCCAAAGCTAAATAAAAGACAAAAGAGAGTTTTTGTAAGATATGCATGAGAGAACCAATGTTCCCAACTCAAACGAATACCCCAATTTACATATGTATATTACTCTATTCTTATTTTTTAAATGATTTGCTTATGTGTTTAAATAGTTTGAAATTTATTTATTCATTACTTTATTGTTTGCTTGGGATGTTTATTTAATTCTATTGCTTTGCATTGTGTGAGAGAGGAGAGTGAATTAAATTTAAAACTCAAATATAAAAATAACACCTAACCAAAATGCCTAAGAAGAGTGATATCCAAAATATTAATCTTTATTTGGACATCAAAAGGTCGAGATTCATTTCTTGACACTCTATTGGATGGTGACTTTATGACACCTACCTCTTTTTAGCCCATTAGTAGACGCCTTCATGGTTTGGATACCAATAATAATTTGGGCTTGATTCCTTTTTATTATGAAGTAGCCAGTTTATAAGTTAATGTGAGCCTTTTTCGGTTTTAAATCCTAAAAGCGGGCCTCTAAAAGTGAACCCAAAAATAAACAACATCTTCAGCATGCATCACAGTCGTGACTCCGTAGGGAACCAAAGAGACCTTACTTCTAAAAGCATTTTAGTTAAGTTTTTTATCATTGATTTTTATTAATTAATCCTATCTCTTTTCAAAACTGCATTTTTTGCATTCATCTTAAAGTCTTAAAATTAAGTTAGGCATCCCTTTTTAGCCCTAGTGTTATCCTGAAGCATGCCTTATGTTCACTCAATGTAGGAAGGTGTCAAGGAGACCCACCAGCCCAAGTCCAAACGACATGGTATATAAAATAATGACCATTGATCGTTATGCTCGTGATAAGCGGGACCTATTTGTAGGGATTATGCATGGATAACCCCAAAGTTATATCACCCTTCACTCAAGCCCATGTAATGACAATTGCAACTTCTCCTAAGTTGTATAACCATAATAACTTCTGCTTGCTATGTGGACCTTTCAATACAAAAAACTGCCAATTATCGATGGATAATTCCGTTGCTAATTGGCAAAATTCCGTTGCTAAAACAAATTAGTGACGCCGTGACGAACAGTGGCTAAAAGGCCATTCGTAAATATATTAGCGATGGAATTCCAAATTAGTCGCTATCGCTAATTTATATTCATAATTAGTCACCTGTATTATAATAATAATATTTAGCGACTAAATTTTCCGTCGCTAATTATTATTACATCAATAACGACAGGTTGCCACTAATAACTCCCATCACTAAATGTTAGGACGAAGTTGCTAAATTTGTTGCTAATTATTTGTGAAATTCTTATTTTTACATATTAGCGACAGAATTGTTGTTGCGAATCCGTCGCTATTTTTTGTTATAGTATTTATTAAATTTCATCCTATACACACTATTGATCACACATACATAAACATATATATTTATATATTTATTCCAAAACATAATATATTCCAAAACACATATATAAAAATAATTGAAATCGTACATAATGTTTGATAAAAGTAATTGAAATCATACATAATGTCATCAAACAATCTCTCTTAAAACAATACAACAAAATACTAATAATATCCTCCTAAATAACATCAATAATTGTTCCTTCTCCTGCTTCTCATCTTCACTTTCAATCAATTTTTAGACTTTTCTTTGTTGTATAGATGAGCTTGTTTTCCCTCAAATTCACAATCCATATGAGAATCTACAGTAGCAATTGACAAAACAACTAAATCTATAAAAAATCATGAATAATATTTTAGTAGATATAATAAAACTCTACCTATTACCAGAATAAGACAATGATGCAAGTAATTTCATCAAACTCTACCTATTACTCAATATAACCTGACTTCATAATTAAAGCTTAGCTAGTAACAATTATTACTTGAGCATGTACAAGTGTAGAAATCAACATAATAACCATTTCAAGAAAGATTGAGTTGAAAATTTGAGCACCAGATTATCAGAGCTGCAGATAATGCTTCCACACAAGAAAGCTCACAGGGCCGGCCATAATTTACTGGATTTGCTGCTACAATCCATGGTACTGCAATACATAACAAATTATCAATATCATGAGAAAACAAATCATTGGGAATATGACCTAGAAAAATGACTTAATTACATATAATAGCCATTATTTAATATATGGACCAATGCGAAAATGAATGAGAAATTGTTTGTATCTTCTGATATAATGAATCAAATATTATGGCATTAAACTATCAACATGTGGCAATTCTACAATGATAATGCAACCTCAATCATTCTCAGGCAGATGTCCACAAACCAACAAAGAAAAATAAAAAAGGAAAAAATATTCATGGCAGCTCCTTATTAGTGCACAATCTATTCAGAATTAAAACTTAAAAGGTTTATCCTTATTAACCTGAACCATACCATAAACAGAAACTCAAGACCACCCATCACTTAGTACCCCCAAAGAAGCTTCAATATATAATGAAAGCATAATTTAGTTAAACAAAAATAATATGAATACAAAGTTAAACTTATATTAAGCAATAGTGTGAAGATTTTCTTTTCCCAAATCCTAGTGCAAGTTAACTATTTTACTTCACAATTAGCAATAGAAATCGAATTTGATATTTTTCTTAACAATTAAATAAGGGGTTTGAGGACTCCACTACTAGTTTTTCTTTAAGAACATTTCTCAAAGATCGACAGCAAATAACAAGAATATATGATAATTAATATGCAAATAACATAATAAAAAAGAAAAATGGAAACTCACAGATCGAATTGGATAAGAAAATCTCAAATTCATGGTTGGCTCAACCCGTAATGAGCTGAAGTTGGTTGAGATAAATAGTAGCAGCTAGAATTTATATACGCTTATTAAAAGTCAGTTCTTTGGAATCAATGCAAGGAAGAAGAATTTATATACGCTTATTTATAATTTTATAAATATAATATAACCTAATCCTATCCTTTAAATTTTACCTTGTTCTTCAGTTTAACAAAGAAATTTCCATCACAAGAGACTAAGAACAATTCCGATTTTCAATATATAAATTTATAGGTGAAGGCATAATTGAATAAACCAGAGTACAATAAATTAAACAAAAAATAGAACAAAACTAACAGTGCCCAAGCAATCTAAAAATAAAACCTATGTAGAAGATAAAATTAAGATATCCTCAAACCAAAAAGAACTTAAAAACATAACAAAACTAGAGAAAAACTAGAAAGGTTAGCCAAATAACGAGAGCCAACAGAAGAAACTATCAAAAACCAATCATCTATCCATAAACTGGCTATCCAAGATGTAGTTCTCAGAACCACTACAGCAATATTAGATACCCACTAGATACTACCAACTCACATACCCTTGTTGCCAACTTCTAATTGAGTTACAAAACCCCCAAAACATTCATGAAAAATAAACTGTAAGATTGACTAGTAATTCTGTTTTATGATTTGGTAACCCCAGTTATATAATAGCATAAGCAGTAATGAAGTTTAAAGATACAATGGTGCACTGAGTGATGGAAAATTAATCCCATCTAATGTGCTTATTATTTTACATGAAAAAACTAAGACTGACCCTTCCATTGGTTATGACAGCATTAACACCAGCCTCCAGCCCAAGTTGCTTGTATAGAAACTGTGCAACCTGTATATCACATTACAAATAGTTGGTGACAAATTGTCATAGATACTCACAAATGCAAATTGTCAGCATCTAACCAGTCAATCAGTTCACCATAAATGTTAGATAAAATAACTTGAAACCCAGGAGTCTTTGTACTCCACAATGAATGGATTTCTTACTCTTGAAATAAGTTCCATCTAGAGAAAAAAGAACCAAATAGCATCCATAATAAGAGGCTAGAAATTTAGGTAAGATATAAGCACTGACCTTTATACATCAAAACTCTACACCGTTGGAGAGAAAAAGGAAAGTAATTACACATCAATCCGCTTTTGGTATTTGTGATGACAAATAACAGAAAATACAGCAATCAAGCTTTAGTAACTCAAAGCAAATATTTCATTTCCATAATGTTTTATCCTCAACCTGAATATGGCTCCCAAGATGTCATGTCTTCAATGTCAATTGCTCTTTAATAATAAATAGAGATAGAATTTTGTATACTTACCTCCTGGTGGGCAGACTTACGAGCTCTATCAGTCTGATGAGCCAAATGGATCTTTTTCATAACATACCTAGCCAAAATAATAGTTAGCTATTCACTAACATACCTATTTAACAAAGAAAACAACTATGAACACAGTTTAACTAATTCTAGCAATTATGACTTTATTGAACAGAAAATAATAGTTAGCTTTTTTTATTGGTACAAATTTCAATTTTTGGAAAATAATCGATGTACATTTCTTTCAGAATTAAAATCATTGAAATCACATATGAGAAAGTGAGTTGGGGCTGTTAAATGTTAACCCTTCTGTGAAACACATCCATATTCAACTTGTTTTTTACTATGCAGTAATGTTAAAATAATCTTATAGCAAAATAATAATCTCAAATATCAGCCAATATCTTGGAAGAACATCCGAACTTTATTAAATAATACATATCAAATGCGCCAGAAATCATCAATCTCAAGCATCAAGGATAATGCAATATTTGTATTACATTATTATAGAAATTGGTAATACATACCATACGCGCCTCTTCTAAAGCAACTTTGAGGTCCTCATAAACAAGCTGGTCCACAAATCACGGTTAGAAATATAAATATATATATATATATATATATATTGAACAAAAAGTAAGCAGTTCATCATGTAGGAGAATAGTTCATAAAGAAGTACCTCTGTCAGCAGACTATTAAACCGTGCTTCTACTGATTTCCTAATTTGCTCATAGCATTTATCTTTATACCCATTCCCTTGCACCTTTAATTTCTGTGCTGTAAGGTTTTTAGAAGAAGCCGCTAAAGATGTTACTTTTTTGCTGTCCACAAGGAAATAATTAAAAAATATATAGAGTTGTTTGCTTCATAAAACAGAGTTAAAATACAACTAGGAAATGGACAATATCAGTATAAATAAACAAAATCATTACTGATAAAAGGTACTCGAAGATTTAAAGTGAAAATATACTGAAATAGTTGGAGAACACTTACTTGGAAGATCTACGAGGATTTGCTATTGTTGCCATTGCACCTAATCCCACAGCCTCAACTGCCTCCTTAGCAAGTTGTTGATCAAGAATCTATTGCGTAGCATACCTATTCAACAAAGAAAACAACTATGAACACAGTTTAACTATCAAGAGCGTATTAAGATAGATGGTGGGTTCAAAAAACTTGAAGAGTTTCAATAGTCTTTTCTCTAAAGTGCAGCAATAAATTTATTTATGAGAGCAAACACTAATATGTTAGTTTAGTGTTCAATGAATTAAATTTTCAACCTAATATGTTATTAAGCTCAAATACCCTTATTATTACATTTCATCATCTTGATTAGGAGCCCACAATAATTCTTTTATTGAATTTCGGTTACATCATATACTTAAATTAGAACTTATGCTCTTGCTTATTGTACCTACATGCATAAAATATGAGGTACCAAAAATGCAATTAAATCTCATGTTGATTCATCAACCAGTCACTACATAAATTAGTACAACTTAGTTACTATATAAATTATAGTTACAATATCAATAACCTTAACTTATGATTCCTTCAAACATCTTTGTTTCTATCAACAGTTCTTTAGTTGCTAAACAACATTACTAACTATATGTACAATTTAACTCATTAATCCATAAACAATTTAACCAAAATAATAAAACCACATCAATTTAACTATAAAATCTATTAATTGCACCGTTTAACTCATTACTTTGATAGACAATTTAATCATCAACCACGTATGAGCTCAACTATTAAAATTTATGAATCACATTGTAATTAAGCTTCTCAAAACCACCAATTTACTACACTTAACAAATACTTAGTCTCAAATTTAACAAAATAGAGAAATTAAAACAACAATAACAAATATTCTTTTCATTAAAACTATCAACTTAATTCATTTAAAAGATCAACCATAGTAACTTAATTTGAAAGAAATCAACCCAAATCTTTAATCATAAATTCAACATTTAATTACTAAAAATTATAGAGATAAATTTGGTAGTCACATACCATTCGGTGTCGAATTTCTAAATTTTATCATTCTGTCCATTTTTATGCTCACCAGAGCTTTGTCGGACATGTGATCGGAGCTTCACCGGAGCTCCACCGGCGACGATCTGACACTACCACCTTGTAGATCGGGATCCCCATATTTCATTTTTGGTGGTCACATGCTCTAACATTGCCATGGTTGGCCGAAATCTCATAAAAATCGGTGATGACTTCTCCTCTCCAATCTACCAATTGCTGGTGAGTGAGAAGAGGTGGATGGTACCGAAAAGTACCTCTCGCCACTGAGAATCAAACGGTAGAGGTGGTGTAACCATTTGCAGTTGTGACTCTTCGAAACGGAGGAGAGAGAGTTTCGATTTTACTATGAGGGAAGTGGGAACACGGCGCCGTGATCAGAAAATAGGCCGACGATGGGAGTTACCAGTGGTGGTCGGAAAAACAATGGGGATCGATGCTATTGATCGACAATCCAGGCCGACGTGACACCACCCTAGCCCCTACGTTTCTTCTTCCTGCCATTCTCGATCTTCTCTTTTTTTTTTCTTTTTCTTACAATTTATGGCCACACAATGTTAATCCCTCAATTTCCAGGGACTTAACCAACTTTCCATTTTTTTGTCACTTGTGAGACCCAAAATATCTAGAATTGTTTTGTTTATATATATATATATATATATATATATATATATATATTCAATTTGTGGCCATAAAATCTTATAGTCATGATTTTTTATTTATTTATTTATCTTATATGTTTACTTTATGATTTATTAAGAAAACATATTTTAATTTAAAATCACTAATTCAAAATTTGAGACAAAAATGCTTAGTTGTCCTAATTTTTCGAAAAATTATTCCCCTACATACTTGAATCAAAATATGATTTTATGAATTAGAAAATATTTTCAATCGACTCAAAGTCGGGGCGTTACATTCACATTGTACCAACTCTGTATCAAGATTGATTTTCTCTTCAAACCCTTAAAAAAGCATAAATGTTTTCAAAATTCTATTCGATCGATGACCAATTTAGAATATCCCTATTTTTATTTTAGAATATTTGTTAAATTGGGGATAATTTTGTAAATACATTTATATAAAGTTATTTAATTTTATCCAAAAATATATTATGTACACATATTAAATACATATTAAGCATAAAAATTAATTCTCATTAAACAAGATAAAGTTTCATTATATTGAAAAATTGAATTGCTATGAACAACATTAATTTGATAATTTTGAAATGAGAATTATTTTTATATTTATTCATTTTGTTTGGTTTTTGTTGTTTAATTATTTCAGGTTTTTCAATTTTTTTTGTTAAAAATCGAATAGACCGAACCAACCAAACTTTATACACTTTTACTTATTTTTTTAATATATATGATAAATAATTAGTTAACTTATTTAGTATATTATGTGAATTAATTATAATCCAAGCATAAATTAATTATTTATATTATTTAATTTATATAATATATATAAATATAACTATAATTATATATAATACATATTTACTTATTATAATTTTTTATATGTATTAATTATTGAGAACAAAATCTTTAAATGGTTCTATCTCATGAAAGGTAGTTGAAATTATCTATTTCAATATTTCATAATGTGACTATATAATAACTATAACAATTACTTTATTATTATTATTATTATTATTATTATTATTATTATTATTATTATTATTATTATTATTATTATTATTATTATTATTATTATTATTAAAAATGTAAAATTTTTCAATTAATAAGTTTAGATTTGGGGATAATTGATAAAAAATCATTACAATTTTTAATAATTTAATATTTGATTTAAATTTTATAAAATAAAAATAAATAACAAATTTTTTATTATTATTTTAAATAAAATAATAAATTTTATATTACTATTTTATAAATATTTATTTTTATTAATCTTCATTATGCAATTATATAATAATAGTAACAATTAGTTTATTATTATTATTATTAAAAAATGTAAATTTTCTAAATAAATAACTTTAGATTTTGGTATAATTGATAAAAAAATTATTATCAACTTATAAAATACTTTATAATTTTCTGTTACAAAATAAAATATTCATTTCATATGGTCTATATTAAAATTACTTGAAACTATACATAAATTATGTGAGTGAAATTTTAAAAAATATATTTTTTAATTTATTTGCGACGAATTAGCGACTAAACTATTTCGTCGCTAATTGTATTACTGTAACAAATTACTATTAGTAACAGATAACTTTCGTCGCAAAAAAGGCGCTATATTTTCCCTCCAACATTAGCGATTAAAATGTTCGTCGCTAAATTTTCTTGAAATAATTTAATGAATAAAAAATTATAAAATTTAGCGACGGAGATTTTCGTCGCTAATTCCATCGCAAAACATGGCACGTATACTTTTTGCCAATAATTAGCGACTGTTTATTCATTTTGTCGCTATTTATTCCCAAAAAAAATCGAGCAATATCCTCCCCACGATAGAAATGTAAAACAGTCGCGAATCCGTCGTAAAATTTGCGACGAAAATAAGGTCGTCACTAATTGGCAGTTTTTTGTAGTGTTTATGTATTGACCAAACTCAAACAAATTAAAGGGGTTCCAATCAAAAGCTGCCATACCCCGATAGACCCAATTCGATCTATGTGAGTTAGTCAAAAATCCATATTTTTTATGTTTTTAATTAAATAGGTTATGCTGTTGGTTTTTTTTGTCATCCACCATACATGTCTATTGGGTACCCTATTGACCAATAAGCTAAGCCCACCTAGGAAAGAAATAGCATAACCTCTTGTGTGAGAGTAATAAGATTGGAAGGCTATTATTATACTTGTGTGTGGTTGTGATTGATGCCTAATGAAAGCATTCATTGCATACTTGCATCATATATATACCATGCTTATGCACCATCCTTAACATTTGATCATTGCAGCCATCATAGATCCATCTAAGTGGTCTAGAGGGTTAAATAGTCATCTTGTTTGGAGACCCACGTTTGTGCTACCAGGGTTCGACTTAAGTTCAGAGTTGGATTCAGAGGTCATTTCAAAATTAAGTATAAGTAATCAGGAAATAAGTTTAGATGTGGAAGAGGAATCGATGAATGAAACTGGAAGAGTTACTGAAGAGACTAAAAGGTTTCCTTTTTTGAGAGAAAAGCTAATTTCATCTATTGTTGGGACCTCGATGATGAGGGATAAGTTGGATAGGAGATTAAATAGGCATCTTCAGGAGTCTAAGGAATGAATATTAGCTATGACTGGTAGAATGGTGACCTCTATGACACTAAACCCTAAAACTCGACCTGTAGCACCCACTTCGAGAGACAGTGGAGCCAACCCATATCAAAGCCACTGCCACAGTAGATGTTACTATGCCTCGAGACCCACCAAGGAGGGATAGGAAATATGATCCTAAAAATGCTTATATTAAGGAGGAAGATGAAGATTATGTCCCTCATGTGATGAATGTGAGAAGTAGAGGTCCTAGTGTTGAGGATAGGGAATGAACCTTAAAGATAGGGACTTAGATGGAGATAAGCCCTTGCCTCAAAGGTTTAAAATGCTTGATTTGCCAAGGTTCAATGGTACTTTGGACCCTTCAGCCCATGTTAAAAAGTACACATTAATCATAAAGGAGATTACCCTAACTAGGAAGCAGAAAGTGAATTATTTTTGTCTGAGTTTGATAAGGCCTATAATTGATTGGTATCATGGGTTGGATAGGTGTACCAAAGAGGATTAGGATATGTTGACTAAAGAGTTCCTTAAGCAATACAACTACAATACTAGAATAGAGGTTACCCTAAAAGACCTCTAGCTACTTCAGCAGAAACATGATAAATCATTCCATGAGTACCTCACTAAGTGGAGGAATAGGGTGATAGAGATGCAAACAAAGTCTGACATAGCTTGTAATGGCCTCAATACCGGATCAGCCGTAAATAGAATTTTTTAGGTCCGAAAGGACACCCGAAAGTCAAAAATATTTTATTGGACCGTTGGAAAGTCATGGTCATAGTGAACTCAGGGTTGAAAATTAAAGTGAAATTGAGGTCAAATAGACCTCCAAAAGTAAAAAATACGAAAAAGGTAGCGAGTCAATTTCCTGGGTAGGGAATGAGATTTGATTTTGTATAAATAATTAAAAATAGTAAACGAATTCCGAATATTTCCAGATTTTGCATGCCTACATGAATTTTTATGTAGAATATTTTGGTAATGAGAATTGAATTTTTCGGTGACAACGACAGTTATCGAATCAGACCGATAAGTTTGAATCGAACCGATAACGGACTCCGATTGAACTAAAAATTTGCGAGCTAGCTATTTTCAATGTTTTAAGAATAATGGAATCATTTTTTAAGTGATTTGAAGTAACAAAGAGATAAAAATTGGATTGGGTCTTAAATAGCCTAAAATGGGCCTTAATGTTTAAGTGGGCAAAGCCCACTCATTTAAGCCCAATTTGGCCCATCAAGAGGGTATATATAGAGCTAAAAATCTGTAGATTTTCTCCAGAATTCTCCAGTTTCTTCTTCCTCTTATGGTGGCCGAACCACCTTCTTCTCTCTCACTCTTTGATTTCTTATTCTTTCACTCCAAATCTTCCATAAACTCCAACATATAGGATGAAGTTTTCTCTCTCTAGGTCATCCTAGTGGCCTTAAGCAAGTAATTTAGGCAAGGAAAGACAAGAAATCAAGTAAAGAAAGGAAAAGAGGTAAGATGAAACTTAAGAAATTAAGTGAAATTAATTGCTTTTTTGGTATTTTCTTATAGTTTTTGAGGTGTAGAAGCTAATTATGAGCTTGAATTTTTCATTTGAGGACAAAAATTTGAGGTTAGGAAGGCTTGATGGGCCGGCCATGGTTGATGGTAAAGGAGGAAGAAAAATTTACAAGGGTAAAGTAAAAGAAAAGAAGTGTTTAGCACCCCTAAGCAAGAGAAAATTGTAAGTGACTATAAAATCCTTTGATTTCCCTTTTAATTTGAATTAATTCCTTTGATGTAATTAGGTTGAAAATTTTTAAAGTTGTTAATTAATGAAATTATGTTAGGATAAATGAAGTTAAGCATGAAAGAAGATGAAATGAAGGCTTTATAAAAGAAAGAAAATTTTTAAGATGAAAAAGGTTGGTGGCCGAAAATGATAGGTAGAGAAAATAATGAGAAAAATGCAAATAATTAATTAATGATAGCTTAAAATAATAGTAGACATGATAATAAATGTCTATGAATTTTTAGAGAATATTTGAAAATTATTTGGGAATTTTTAAAGTTATGTATAGTATATATATGTCTATAATGAAAATTGTGATTTATAGTGAATTAAATGACTATTTTGATGCAAAATGACAATAACTAATGAATAATGCTTAAATAAAATTTATTGGCATTTATTGAAATTATTGTGATTTTACTTGGAATTTAATGTTAATATGTATAATGAAAATAATTGAAATATTAATGCATAATTGTATAAAAATGACTAAAGCGATGAATTTTTTGGAATCAATATTAAGTCATGAAAATAATAAGAATAATAAATTATTGGTAAATAATTCATAAAATGAGTGAAAGTGATAGAAATAAATTGATAAATAAGTGAGAGACAATGAAAAGAAAGAAAAGAAAGTTTAAGGGTAATATGATAATTTTTTCCAAAAGTGTAAAAAGCAAGTAAATCAAGTAAAAATGAAATAGTCAGATAATAGCTAGATTATAGAAAAAAATGAATTTTATTGTCAATAAGGACTAAAAATGTAATTTTATTTATAAATGATAATTTAAGTATATAGAAATATTGAGTGTTCCAATTGATTAGTTTAAAGAACTAAAATGAGCTTATAATGGCAAAATTGTAATTATGAGTTTGAAATAAATAATCCTATAGAAAAAGTCAAATTATGCATTCTCGAGGGGTAAAATAATGAATTATCTTAATAGAATTTCTAATTGCGTAAAAAGTGGCAAAATAAATGTGTGACTAATTTATCAAAATAAATTAGTCAATAAAAAGTATAAAAAAAGTGAATGACTATAAAATAATTCGCTGACAAAATAAAAGTCGGCTTATCGAATAATTAAAAAGTTGAAAAGAGGAGAATAAAAAAAATTGTGAATTATAATGCCATAATTCATAATTTGTATAAAAAACTGAAAGTCCAAGTATCTGAGTGAATTATCAAAGAATAATTCACAAAAGAGATTTGAAAAGATAAAGTGAATGAAAAGACAAAAAGTTATTGAATAGTCAAAAACAGTAAAAAGTGTGTTTGATCAGAATATAGTGTACAAAGGAATAAAGAAAGAAATTAAAGATTTTTAAATGTTTAAAAAAATTATTGCAAATATAAGTGATTATTTTGCCCTTAGCGATAAGCAGGTATTGTTATTCTTATTTTGGATATAATTGGCTAGCCATATGAACACTTCTGTACTGCAGTGCAAGTCATGTCGACTTGCTTTGCTATGGGTGGGATCTTTGATCTCCATAGCTTCAGTAAAAGTGTATTTGTTGTCTGCTCTGTGAGACTTGATCTTCCGAGATCATTTCTCTATCTGTTCAGTGGGACCTTCGGGTCCAGTCCCAAGTATCATTTTTGAGAATCCTGTTATATTGCACTAGAGGCGCATCGAAATGAATAAATCAGTATTGTTTAAATGAATTGAATATAAAAGTTATAACGAAAATTGATTCATTTAGAAGTAAACGTAAAGTTGAAATAAATCTGTAAAAGTTTTCGAAAAGTGTAATTAATAAGAAAGAGAAAAAGAGAGATTTTATAAGAATAAATTGTAAAATAAAGATTAAGTTAAGCTTTTATAATGAAAAATGATTTAAAATGCATTTTGTTTTATATGAAAAAAGATAAATTTATTTAATTGGTATTCTCTATACCAATTACTAGTGGTAAAAGTGACAAGTTTGGAAAATAATATTAATTTGCTATTTAATGTTAAAAAGTGATAGTAATGACATTATGTGAAACTTAATGCTTAAGTAACGTATTTCTGAAAGAAAAGTTAATTGAAAAGTAAAATGATGAAAAGGCACGTAATTGTTCAATGAAGAAAAAAAATAAAAGACATAAGTTTTAAAGCAAATATTTGAATATAAGTAAATGTATAAAAGAAGGAAAGAGAATTTGACTGCAAAGTGTTCCAAAATAGCTATATCACTTTGCAATAAAGTTTAAAAGCCTTTAAATAGTGAGGTATTTATTAGTTAAAAGTTAAAGTAAAGTAAAAGAATAAATAACGAGAAGTGTAATTAGAATACAAATTGAATAATTGAACAGTAAATCAAGAATTAAAAATAGTTTATTTGGTACTATTAAAGACACGAGTACCAATACACATCGCTAAATGAAATTATAATTAAATTGTTGTGGCTAAAAAATAAGATGAAAGTAATGATAAAAGTAAAAGTTATAGTTATAGTAAAGAATAACGTAAAAGTAAAAGTAAATCGGATATCGATTCGCCTAAGAGGTTAGTATAAAAGTAAAGTTGAAAGTTTGAAAACCAAAGAACAGTGATTACCCAAAAATATGAGTTAATAACAAAACTAGTGTTGACTGAATAATAAGAAAATGATAAATGAAATAAGAATACTAGTAGCATAAATTACGAAATTATGCTTTATTTTGGAAAATTCTTGAATTGGTAGTCACCACTTGGCATATCTAGTGCTCAACACTTAGTGTTTACTGCGTGCAGGTTTTGAAGTGTTACAGGAGCACAGTACACGGTGGATCCAGATCAGAAGAGAAGATTTTTTTTGTATTAGTCTGAGTTATATTTTGGCATATATATACTTAGTTCATTAAGGTAAAAGACTGAACTGTGGTTTGACTGTATTTATGATTATTGATGGATGAGTGTTTGATGTAAGCTCTTGGCATGAAGTTATTTTGTATATGTTTAATTGTTTACAAGACTGTTGAATGATTCTAGAATTTAATGTAAAAGCATTTTAAGTGTTTTGAATTGTTCAGTGGAAAAAAAAAATTTTTACCGTTTTCGGCTAAGTTTCGTATCGAAAAGGACTGTTCCGATAAGGGTGTGACATTTTGTGGTATCAAAGCAAAGGTTTAAGCGGTTCTAAGATCGGAGTTGGATAAGGTTAAGTGATAGGTTTGTCTGTATATACATGCCAATTATAAGTGGATAGGTATTAAGTAATCTGAAGGGTATTTGCTCCCCTGTCTGTATTAAAACGAAAGAGTTGATATTTGACTGAGATTGTTAAGTGTGAAAGGTTTGATTCTGCACAGTAAAGATGGTAGTGAGTGACGATAGAAGTATTGCTGCTTGAGATCTCATGGGGGTTAAAACAGGGAAAAGAAAAGTTGACTGACATTAAGTGTAAATGTGGGAGTTTAAGTGTCTATATGGATGAGAAACAGTTAAAAGAAGACAAAATAAAAAGTGTGATAGAAATTAAAAAGGAATTGTATTTTGAATACAGATAAATTGCAAAGGATAAGGAGATACTTTGATCGGATTGCCTCGGTTTAAGAATGCTAGGAAGCAAATTGTTATAAGGTAAGGTTGTTTAAGATGCTCCATGTATCTGTCAGTGATTTCTTTATAGGAGTGGGGATTTGATTGTATTTCTCATAGTTCTGAAATGGGCTATGATATCTGTATTATATGAGAATACTTGATAGTATTCTACCTGCATATATAAAATTATACATTCATTGCATAACATTTCATATCGTTTGACAGCATTTGATATGCATTATACCATATGTATGGCCCCACTTGATAGGATGAAACTGACAGGAGATATGATGAGCATAGAGACAACCTAAGAATGAGATAAGAAATAGTATGCTTAAAAGTGTTTTCCATTTTGATGTGGCTATTGTGAGTTTTTGGTCATGTCAATTAAATTTGTTAGCACACCGACTCTTTTGATGAATTAATGGAAAAGATCATTTAACTTTGCTGAGGTCTATATTAGAGAATTTAAGTGGTCACTATCTGATATGTTTTAAGATGTTAAAGAAGTATAGTAAGTACTTGGGTAATGAGAGTGTACTTAAATATATGTGTCTGAAGAATAAGTATAACTGATTAATGATAATATTCTTGGTTTTCAAGCTATGAGAGCTGGTTTAAGTTTGGCTACAGATGGGGCGTGTTTAACTGGAAAATAAGTGAAACTGATATTGTACAGCAAGTAAGGACAATAATTCTGAAAGAGAATGTTTATGTAGTAATCATTGTGAGTAAATCAAAAGATTCTTACTGAAGTCCATCAAGATGGTAATATTCTGCATTATGGAAGTTATCAAATGTACTAGGATTAAAAGCTTAGTTTTGAAAGCCAGATTGAAAGTGTAATGTGACAAATGTAAGTAAATGTTAAATGTGTCAAAGCATGGAAGCAGAGCGTTAGACTTATTTGGGAATTACTCTGACTTATAATGATATTTATTTAGAAATGGAGTGATGAAATTAGAGAATCTGTCATCGGATTGTTTAAGTGTCAAAGAGGAAGATTGGTAATAATCTTAGTATAGACAAAGTGATTCACCCTTGACTAATGATAAGTCAGAGTGGATAATTCAGATATTGAAAGAAGGGATATGGTAAAGTATATGGGATTGTGATAATGACTGTGAAAAGTGATTATCTATAATTCGACTCTTGTTAAGACAATGTCAGAAAAAAAATGTCGAATATTTTACACTGGACTTAATGGAATGCAAATAAGTTAGCAAGTCTTGATTTGATTCAAGAAATGAAAGGGATCTACATTCAGGATGATATGTTTAGAAAAGAGAGACTGATAAAGATTGGTTAGCTTTAAACGTAAGTGGGTTCCGTTGACAAAGATATTTTTGGAACCATCAAATGTAAAGGGAATTTCGATAAAATGACAGTATGGTATCCTCTACTCTTTGATATAAGTAAATTTCGAGGATGAAATTTCTTTTAGTAGGGGAGAATTATAATGGCCTCAACACAGGGTCAGCCGTGAATAGTATTTTTCGGGACCGAAAGGATACCTGAAAGTCAAAAATATTTTATTGGACCGTTGAAAAGTCATGATCATAGTGAACTTGGGGTTGAAAATTGAAGTGAAATTGAGGTCAAATAGACCTCCAAAAGTAAAAAATACGAAAAATGTAGTGTTTCCCTGGTAAGGAAGGAGACTTGATTTTGCATAAATAATTAAAAATAGTAAAAAAACTTCAAATATTACCAAATTTTGCGTGCCTACATGAATTTTTATGTAGAATATTTTGGTAATGAGAATTGAATTTTTCGGTGACAACTGCAGTTATCGAATCGGACCGATAAGTTTCAATCAGACCGATAACGGACTTCAATTGAGCCAAAAATTTGTGTGCTAGCTATTTTTGATGTTTTAAGAATAATGAAATTATTTTTGAAGTGATTTAAAGTAAGAAAAAGAGAGAAATTGGATTGGGCCTTAAATGGCCTAAAATAGGCCTTTAATGTTTAAGTGGGCAAAGCCCACTCATTTAAGCCCAATTTTGGCCCATCAAGAGTGTATATATAGAGCTAAAAATTTGAAGATTTTCTCTAGAATTCTCCAGCTTCTTCTCCCTCTTATGGTGGCCGAACCACCTTCTTCTCTCTCTCTCTCTTTGATTTCTTCTTCTTTCACTCCAAATCTCCCATAAACTCCAACATATAAGATGAAGTTCTCTCTCTATAGGTCACCCTAGAGGCCTTAAGCAAGTGATTTGGGCAAGGAAAGATAAGAAACCAAGTGAAGAAAGGAAAAGAAGTAAGATGGAACTTAAGAAATTAAGTGATTTTAATTGGTTTTTTGGTATTTTCTTATAATTTTTGAGGTGTAGAAGCTAATTGTGAGCTTGGATTTTTCATTTGAGGACAAAAATTTAAGGTTAGGAAGGCTTGATGGGCTGGCCATGGTTGATGGTGAAGGAGGAAGAAAAGTTTGCAAGGGTAAAGCAAAAGAAAAGAGGTGTTTGGCACCCCTAAGCAAGAGAAAATTGTAAGTGACTACAAAATCCTTTGATTTCCCTTTTAATTTGAATTAATTCCTTTGATGTAATTAGGTTGAAAATTTTTAAAGTTATTAATTAATGAAATTATATTAGGATAAATGAAGTTAAGCATGAAAGAAGATGAAATGAAGGCTTTAATGAAAGAAAGAAAATTTTTAAGATGAAAAGGGTTGGTGGCCGAAAATGATAGATAGAGAAAATAATGAGAAAAATACAAATAATTAATTTATGATAGCTTAAAATAATAGTAGACATGATAATAAATGTCTATGAATTTTTAGAGAATATTTGAAAATTATTTGGGAATTTTTAAAGTTATGTATAGTGTATGTATATAATGGAAATTGTGATTTATAGTGAATTAAATGACTATTTTGATGAAAATGACAATAACTAATGAATAATGCTTAAATAAATTTTATTGGCATTTATTGAAATTATTGTGATTTTACTTGGAATTTAATGTTAATATGTATAATGAAAATAATTGAAATATTAATGCATAATTGTATAAAAATGACTAAAGTGATGAATTTTTCGGAATCAATATTAAGTCATGAAAATAATAAGAATAATGAATTATTGATAAATAATTCATAAAATTAGTGAAAGTGATAGAAATAAATTGATAAATAAGTGAAAAGACAATGAAAAGAAATAAAAGAAAGTTTAGGGGTAAAATGGTAATTTTTTCCAAAAGTATAAAAAGCAAGTAAATCAAGTAAAAATTTCTTAAGTAAAAATAAAATAGTCAGATAATAGCTAAATTGTAGAAAAAATGAATTTTATTGTTAATAGGGACTAAAAATTTAATTTTATTAATAAATGACAATTTAAGTATATAGAAATATAAAGTGTTCCAATTGATTAGTTTAAAGAACTAAAATGAGCTTATAATAGCAAAATTATAATTATGCATTTGAAATAAATAATCCTATAGAAAAAGTCAAATTATGCATTCTCGAGGCATAAAATAATGAATTATCTTAATAGAATTCCTAATTGCGTAAAAAGTGACAAAATAAATTAGTCAATAAAAAGTATAAAAAAAGTGAATGACTATAAAATAATTCACTGACGAAATAAAAGTCGACTTATCGAATAATTAAAAAGTTGGAAAGAGAAGAATAAGAGAAAATTGTGAATAATAATACCATAATTCATAATTTATATAAAAGACTGAAAAGCCCAAGTGTCTAAGTGAATTATAGAAGAATAATTCACAAAAGTGATTTCAAAAGATAAAGTGAATAAAAGGACAAAAAGTTATTGAATAGTCAAAAACAGTAAAAAGTGTGTTTGATCAGAATATAGTGTACAAAGGAATAAAGAAAGAAATTAAAGATTTTTAAATGTTTAAAAAAATTATTACAAATATAAGTGATTATTTTGCCCTTAGCGATAAGCAAGTATTGTTATTCTTGTTTTGGATATAATTGCCTAGGCATAAGGACACTTCTGTACTGCGGTGCAAGTCATGGTGACTTGTTTTGTTATGAGTGGGATCTTTGATTTCCATAGCTTCAGTAAAAGTGAAAGTGAAAGTGAAAGTGTATCTGTTGTCTGCTCTGTGAGACTTGATCTTCCGAGATCATTTTTCTATCTGTTCAGTGGGACCTTCGAGTTTAGTCCCGAGTATCCTTTTTGAGAATCCTGTTATATTGTACTAGGGGCACATCGAAATGAATAAATCAATATTGTTTAAATGAATTGAATATAAAAGTTATAACGAAAAACGATTCGTTTGGAAGAAAACGCAAAGTTGAAATAAATCTGTAAAGATTTTCGAAAAATATAATTAATAAGAAAAAGAAAAAGAGAGATTTATTAAGAATAAATTGTAAAATAAAGATTAAGTTAAGCTTTTATAATGAAAAAGGATTTAAAATGTATTTTGTTTTACATGAAAAAGATAAATTTAATTAATTGGTATTTCCTGTACCAATTACTAGTGAGAAAAGTGACAAGTTTGGAAAATAATATTAATTTCCTATTTAATGTTAAAAAGTGATAGTAATGACATTAAGTGAAACTTGATGCTTAAGTAACGTATTTCTGAAAGAAAAGTTAAATGAAAAGTAAAACGATGAAAAGGCACGTAATTATTTAATGAAGAAAAAAATAAAAGACATAAGTTTTAAAGCAAATACTTGAATATAATTAAATGTATAAAAGAAGGAAAGAGAATTTGACTGCAAAGTGTCCTAAAATAGCTATATCATTTTGCAATAAAGCTTAAAAGCCTTTAAATAGTGAGTTATTTATTAGTTAAAAGTTAAAGTAAAGTAAAAGAATAAATAGCGAGAAGTGTAATTAGAATACAGATTGAATAATTGAACAGTAAATCAAGAATTAAAAATAGTTTATTTTGGTACTATTAAAGACATGAGTACCAATATACATCGCTAAATGAAATGATAATTAAATTGCTGTGGCTAAAAGATAAGACGAATGTAATTATAAAAGTAAAAGTTATAGTAAAGAATAATGTAAAAGTAAAAGTAAATCGGATATCGATTCGCCTAAGAAGTTAGTGTAAAAGTAAAGTTGAAAGTTTGAAAACCAAAGAACAGTGATTACCCAAAAATATGAGTTAATAACAAAACTAGTGGTTACTGAATAATAAGAAAATGATAAATGAAATAAGAATAATAGTAGCATAAATTATAAAATTATGCTTTATTTTGGAAAATTCTTGGATTAGTAGTCACCACTGGGCATATCTAGTGCTCAGCACGTAGTGTTTACTGCGTGCAGGTTTTGAAATGTTACGGAAGCACAGTACACGATGGATCCAGATCAGAAGAGAAGATTTATTTTATTAGTCTGAGTTATATTTTGGCATGTATATACTTAGTTAATTAAGGTAAAAGAATGAACCGTGGTTTGACTGTATTTATGATTATTGATGGATGAGTGTTTGATGTAAGCTCTTGGCATGAAGTTATTTTGTATATGTTTAATTGTTTGCAAGACTGTTGAATGATTCTGGAATTTAATATAAAAGCATTTTAAGTGTTTCGAATTGTTCAGTGGAAAAAAAATTTTTTTTACCATTTTCGGCTAAGTTTTGTATCGGAAAGGATTATTTCGAGAAGGGTGTGAAATAGCTGATTAGATTAAGCTATTTATTAGGAATGTAAGCTCATACTTAGGGATGGCTTGAAAATAAAGGGTCTGAAAGACTAGGAGTCACTAAAGGATATAACCATAGAAGCTTAGGGGGAGTACTTAGCCAAAAGGGTCAACAATGAGAATGCCAGGAGCAACTTTGGTACAACATGGCTGTTGGGAATAGTAATGGATCAAACAAAACTAAAAAGACTATAGAAGTGTTCGCTACAAAAGCTAACAAGAAGCATTATTCCAACTTGGGTAAGTCACTATCTTGGGTTATAAATCATTTGAGCAAGGAAGAAAAGCTTTAACCACTGCCCTCAAGGCTTGCAAAGAGTTAAGGGTTGCCCCATTATAGGAAAGATCGGTATTGTGCATACCATTAGCACACCAGGCACCTGACTAACTACTGCTGCACACTAAGGAATAAAATTCAAGATTTGATAGATAGCAAGTAGATTTCAGATCCTAAAAAGAGAGACACAAAAACGAAGGGAGGTTACAATGTTGTGCCACCTCCAGTGTTTATGATTGGGTCTAGTTTACCTGAATGCTATGTTATAAAATACCTATATGAGAATGAGTACGTGACTATTACTCGCTCAATTCCCAAAGTAATAGAGCCAAGTGAAGAAAATTGGCCAGTTTCAATGATTGACTATTGGGATACCCCTATAGAGAGTAAGGATGAAGGGGCTCTAGTTTCCATTGATATTTAGAGTTTAGCCAATGAAAGTAAAGAAGAGCTAAGAAAAGAGAAAAAGGTGAAGGCAGTCACTAGGAGTGAAAGAGTAGCCCCATAGATTGAAAAACAACCAGCTTCAGATGTAGTGCCTACAAAAAAGGAAGTCGAGGAGGATTGGATAATTAAACAGTTGAAGAAAACAAATGCATGAATTTTTATTTGGGATTTGTTAAGACAATCTCCCCCGCACAGATAGAAGTTAGCGGAAGCCCTAGGTGAATATATTGTTGCCACCACTATCTCACCCTTCGAGCTGTTAGATATGGTTAAGGGAGGTATAGGAGAAAATGTTATATACTCTGATACTAACTTACCTACAGAAGAAAGAAATTACAGCTGCCCTTTATACATCAAGGCTCAGGTGAATGGAAACACAAGGCCTGTGTGATAGTTGATAACGATTTTTCCATTAATGTTTGTCCTTTGGTGGCAATTTTTGCTTTTAGTTTAAATGAGAACATGCTAAGTAAATCCGACTTGACCATTTCTGCCTATGACAATTCTAAAAGGCAAGCTACTGAGACCCTTAAAGCTTTAATGAAGATAGGACCCAATGAGATAGAGCTTGAATTTATGGTGTTGCCTATTTCAGCCAACTTTTCTGTGCTATTAGGAAGGTCATAGTTCCACAAGTTGGATGGGGTGCCTTTCAAACTGCATCAAATGATCAAGATTCCCTATAACGGTCACATAGTTATTATTAAAGCTGCAACAGAGAATCAGGTGTTGTGCTTAAGATACCCAAATAGCTTTTTCAGTGGGTTTTATGTATCAAATATTAGTAATGAAGAAGGTGAGGATAGCTTTGCTGATTGGCCACAAGTGGTTAACATGATGAAGGAGATTAACTTCCTACCAAGTACTGATTTAGATAAGAACTCCCAAGAGCCTCAGACTGTTATAGCTGCTAAGGGTCAGAAAGATAAAAAGGGGTTAGGCTTTATTGGTTTTAGTTAAAAGGGTAAAAAAAGGAAGTAGTGAAGAGGATCCCCCATACCTCTCAGAGCTTCGTACCAACTTCATGCATTTGCCTTTATTGTGGAGAGAATGAACCTTAACTAACAGAGGGTAGCTAGTGCCAGGATTTGAGCTATTGAAGGATGTCTTCACTTAGGAGCAAGGGATTATCAAGTCAGTTAAGGGTTTTTGAGATGATTTTTTTTTTTTGCACCATTTAGCTTAAGACAAAGAAGAGCTTGACAAGGTCATAATAAAAAAGCTCCTTACTACTCAGCTGAAAGGAAAAAGGAAGATAAAGGTTGAGGATCCACCCAAGGCCGAGGCTGGAGAGACATCTGATGCTGCCAAGATTGAAGGGGATACTTTCATTGATATTGTTTATGTAGCTGAGCTTTTTTATGAGAAAATTGATTGCTCTTTTGATTATATTAATAAGATGAACAATTTTGCTTACTTATGTGATGTTTTTTTCTAATTTCAATATGCATAATTATGATCATAAACCATTCATATTTGACATTAACTCAAAAATCACATGTTCATTTGATCTCGAAACAAAAGAAAATCCAAAAGAAATTTTATTGGCATCAAATATAACTCCTGAAAAGAAAGAAAAATTTAAGAGAATATGGAAAAAATATGAAAAAGTCTTCGCTTGGACCTTTAGAGACATATCAAAAATAAATCAAGAAATTACTGAGCATGCCATCTCAACATGTCCAAGGTATAAACCAGTCAAGCAGAAGCTTAGGAGACTTAGGCAAGTATGGGCTAAAAAGGTTACAACAAAAGTTAGGAAATAGATAAAGGCTAAGTTCCTAGTAGAAGTGATAATGGTCATTTATATAATGTTTTTAGTATATTTTTAGGTGTTTAATTAGGTTAGTTTTGTGGTAATTAGGTTAGATTTGAGTTTAATAGGTTAATTTTATGTTTTTGGAGTTAATTGTAAATTTTGGTGTTTTTCAGGGTTATTTTGCAAGAAAAAGGACTTAATTGTAAAAAAGGCAAAGATTAGGGCCAAAACTGCAAATATGGAAAAGTTGATGCGAGAAAATTGAGCGTTTAGTCAGAAGCTTTACACGTGACCACGTGAAAACAATGAAGTGATCAACCCGTGGCCACGTGAAAGAGGAATTGAAGAAAGCATTGAAGACACGTGACCACGTGTGAGGGAAGGCATAATCCACACGTGGCCACGTGTGAAGGAAGACTCAAGGAATACGTGACCACGTGTTCAATTGCAAAGGAAAGGACGTGGCCACGTGTTGTGTCTCCCACGCAACGAAGGATTTGCGATCTTTTCCAATTCAAAAAGGATTCTTTTCCTACTCCAATTTGGGAAGTTTGGAAGGCTTCTACAACATCTTTTGCCTATAAATAGACAACTCTAACACCAATGAAAGGAGGAGAATCAATTAGTAGGATCGAATTAGAGAATTAGGGATTAATCTTAGAATTTAGCTTAGTTATTGTTTTCTATTTTCTTTATTTTTCTTTTCAACTTTGTCTTTAGTTTTTAAATATGTTTAGGAAGTAGTTTTTCTTCTTTTACTAATGGATTCTTGAAAATCTTAAATTTTCATTGTTATGACTTTGTTTTGAGCTTAATTTCAATATCGGTTGATTATTTCTTGGTTTTAAGCATATTCTTATCTTTGATTGTGTTGAGATTGATTGTTGGTTTATTGAATAAATAACTAAAGATTGGTTTTGACATAGTTAATGATTTGCATGTTCTTAGATTAACTCTTTAATGTTTATGCGTGATTATTATCCGAAATATGAGATGATTATGTGTGAATTTTATTGATTAATACTAAGAGAGGAGGAACTAAGAATGAATTGGAATTGAATCACTTGAGAAAGGCTTCAATGAATATTTAGGAAGTTAAAACTAGACTTGCATGCTAAGTATTAGATTTGTCTATGAGTTTAATACTAAGAATGATATACTTGAATAAAGATATCTTGGTTTATTACTAGTTTTTCCATAATCACTGGTGTTTATATTGAATTTAAGTCATTATAATGAAAGTTAAGGTGGATAGTTTCTTTAGCAAGAGAATTCTAGTTTTTACTTTGTTTTTAATTCATGTTTTAGCTTTTGTTTTGTTTAATTGTTTATTTTATTTAATTTTTGCTTTTAAATCAAAAACATTTGGGAAACAATCTCGGATTAATTTAATTCATACATAGGTATTATCCTTTGCAATCCATGTTCCCTTGGGTACGATATTTGGGGTCTTAATCTATATTTCCCTGTATTACTAGCCGATCTAGTACACTTGCTAGACACCGGTCAAGAAGCTCAATACCCCACGTGGCTGGCAAACGTAGTTCATGTGGCAAAGAAAGACGAAAGAGTTAGAGTCTATGTAGATTATAGGGACTTGAACAAAGCTTTCCTAAGGACGATTTCCATCTGTCTCACTTAGATATTCTGGTTGATAGTGCAGCCACCCATGCCATGTATAGTTTTATGGATGGTTACGTCAGGTATAACTAAATTCTGAACAAGATAGTAATTGAATTAAAATAGCTTTTATAACTAAATTGGGGTACATATACCTACCGGGTTATGCCTTTTGGACTTAAAAATGTAAGTGCGAGCTATTAGAGGATGGCAACTAGGATATTGGATGACTTGATTCACAAGGAAGTGGAGGTATGCGTAGATGGCATGATGATCAAGTCAGTTACTCAAGAAGGTCATTTTAAAGCACTAAAAAAGTTCTTCCGGAGATATGACAAGTACAACCTCTACTTTAACCTGAAGAAGTGCATTTTTGGGGTCAATTTAGGTAAGCTTTTAGGGCATATAATAAGCCAAAAGGGTATAAAAGTAGATCTTGATAAAGTGAGAGTCATTCAGGAAATGCCAGTACCCCAGAAAGAGGTTAGAGGGTTCTTAGGGAGAATTGAGTACATAAGTAGGTTCATAGTCAAGTTGACATTGATTTGCGAGCTAATATTCAAGCTACTTAGGAAGGATCAACCAATAGTCTAAAATAAAGATTGCCAATAAACATTTGATGCCATCATAAAATACCTACTACATCCACCACTGTTGAGACCACCTCAAGTAGGTAAGCCTCTAATCTTGTATTTGGGTATAGAGGATAACTCAGTAGCGGTAATGATAGCACAAAATGATGACTTTGGGATTAATTATGCAGTGTACTACCTCAGTAAAAAGTTTCTTTCTTATGAAGCAAAGTATATAGAAGTTGAAAATATTTTTTTGGCAGTCATATAGGCATCAAAGAAGCTGAGACACTACTTCCACTCTTATAGGATATAGGCTATGGCTAAGGAGAACCCTCTTAGGTATTTATAGGAAGTGCGCTAACTCTTAGGGAAGATAGAAAGGTGGTTGATCCTCTTATAAGAGTTTGATATAGAATACATCACTAGGAAGACCATCAAAGAGAGAGCAGTAGCGGAGTTTTTAGTTGATCAATCTCTAGAAGGAGAAGAGATAACTTATGAATTTCTTAATGAGCATATTGTAGCTATAACGGTGTAGGGTTGGCAAATGTACTTCTACAGGGCTATAAACAACAAAGGATCAGGTATAGGAGTAATTTTAATCACCCTGAAAGGAGAGAAATGCCACTAGCCAAGAAACTGAGATACAAAGCCATGAATAATAAAGCCGAATATGAAGCCTACATCTTTAAGTTGGAAGCCTTGTTAGCTATGGGAGCAAAATCTGCAGAAGTGTTTGGAGACTCATCTTTGGTAGTTTAATAAGTGAAAGGTGAATGGTCAGTGAAGGAAGAATGACTATTGCCCTATCTCAAGTGTCTGAAAGTTTTAAACAGCTAATTCAAGGTTTGTGCCTTTAGATACATGACTAAAAAAGAGAACCAACAGGCAAATGCCTTAGCCACCTTGGTGGCAATGTGGGATAATCTGGAAGGGGTAAGTATGAAGCTTGTTTTGATTTTGAGTTTCAATAAACCATGCTTTAAAGACGAGTAGATTATGGATATCAAAGTGGATAATGGGAAGCCTTGGTATTATGACATGCAAAACTATTTGGAGAAGTCAGTATTTCCTGAGGAACCTACTAAAAAGGACCAAAGGATGATTTATAAGTTGTAAACCCAATTAATCACTATATGAGGAGTGCTCTATATGAGACAACTTAATAAGATTCAATTAAGGTGTCTGGATAAAAAGAAAGCAAGAAAGGTGATGGAGGAAGTGCACGCAGGAGTGTGTGAAGCCTATATGAATGGTTTAGCTTTAGCTAAGAAGATTATGTGCCAAGGGTTCTTTTGGCTTATAATGTACAATGATTGTTCTAAGTATGTCAGAGAGTGCTAATTCTGCCAACAGTATGCAAACTTGAGGCATTTACCTATTTTAGAGCTATGCAATTTCACGTCACCATGGCCATTCACTGCATGGGGCATAGACACCGTAGGCATGATCCATTTGCATGCTTCAAATGGACATAAGTTCATCATAGTGGCCATTGACTACTTTACCAAGTGGGTATAAGCATAATCCTTCAAAAAGATAGATACGAGGGATATGGCTAAGTTTATTAAGAGGAATTTGATATGCAAATACAGTCTGGCACATCATATAGTGTCAGATAATGGGTTACAATTCTTCGGTGGATCCAAACAGATGCTCATTAAGTATGGGGTTTAAAACCATAAGTCCTTTCTTTATAGACCACAAGCAAATGGAGTTGTCAAGGCAGCTAATAAGAATTCTAGCTAAGATGGTTTAAATTTATAAAAACTAGGCCGACAAACTACCCTTCGTATTGTGGGGGTATAAGACTATAGCTAGGACTTCAATAGGAGCTACTCCATTCTCTTTGGTCTACGGGACAAAAGTGGTATTGCCAGTGGAAATTAAGCATCAATCTTTGAGGATGGTTTTAGACGCTCAGATACTAGAAGCAAAATGGGCTAGGTAGAGATTATCACAGCTTAACCTACTAGATGGGGATAGAATGAAGGCATATTATCACAATCAAGTCTATCAGAAGAGGCTAGCTTATTCATTTGGGAAAAAGGTTAAGAAGTATCCTCTAAAAGAGGGAGATATGGTGTTTAAATAGATGAGGCTAGGAATTCCAGACATCCGAGGCAAGTTTAAGCCCACATAGGAAAGACCTTTTGTGCTTAAAAATTTATTATCCAAGAGAGCTGCCATTTTATCAGACAGTGATAGCAATGAGTTCAGAGAGCCGGTGAATATAAATAGATTGATAAGGTTCCATACCTAAGGCTAAAGAAAGAAAAGGAACATAATAAATGCCCAGTGGGTTAAAAATAAAAAAACATTGGCTTTGCTAAAATTAGGCACCTCATCAGGGTGAAAATCGAAAAAAAACACCCTGTGCAAAAATTAAAGGCCGAGAGAAAATAATCAATCAAGAAAATTTGAGAGGGTTGATTGATGACAGGAGTTATAATGCTTGTAAAGTTTCATTTCAAGATTAAATAATATGTGTTATTGGGATAATATCAAATGCTAATCATGCGTGCTGAAATCAGAAAGAAATATCATGCATGCATTCGTAACACCACTAATGTAATTAAAAGTAGCATATCCTTTTCACATGTTCAAATTTAAAAAGCTCAATAAAAGAAAAAACATAATCTATGATAGTATCTGATTTAGTCTATCTGTATCACATCTCTCTCTCCATCCAGGTGCTCAAGACATAATAGCCTATTGTCAGCCACTAGACTAGTAACCTATTGCTTGTATAAGGCAGAAATGGTGAAGTCACAACCGCTAGTCTCATAAATAGTAGTCCTCACAATAAGCCGGGTCCAGATCCTTTGGTAGTACTCTAACATAAAAGTATAGACATGCCTACCACCTCGGAAGCCTAATAGATACCTAATGATGTCTTGTCGATCCCTAAACTAGCTAGCACAGCGAGCAGTAACATGGAAAGTAGCATGATGCAATCCATACAAAAGGAAACATCCAGATCCTCCATCTCGAATCGTAAACGTATAGGCAGCCAGGTGCACCTGAACATAATGTGATCATCCGTCAAATGGCCTAGCCATTCAACTCCATCCTGGACCATTAAAAACTTGTACTATACTGGTCTGAGTATGACATATCTCATGGGATAAATGCATGCAGCCCTTACTCGGAGAGTAGGCTTTAATGGTAGTTTCAACTTGTCACACAGCCATACCTGAAAAAAGGCCACCAAATTGAGTTAGATTCATTTTAAACAAAAAATAAGGCAAGGAAACACGTGAAAATCCGAAAGGACACATTTTTCAATAAAAAAAGCTAGTATAAAAACCCACAAAGGGCATATTACCTTCAAGCCAAAGACATACCTAAAGTAGCATGGTGTTGTCTATAAACCGACAATGAGAGTCATGATGAACAACATCTAAGCTAATTATAGTCTCTGATAAAACCAAAGGATATGGATTGCACCTTTAGAGCACACCATACACAATACTAAATAATTCATAATCTCCAATCATGGGATCATCAGTGCACATCAACAAGCACCGAGCAAAACAGCAAAGCAATATCACATTGAAGTGAAAAGTGGACATGTCATCAAAGTCAGCCAATACTTCAATCAATGGCTCCAGCGAGAATGTCTTCCCATAAGGTACCAAACCCCACACCTCAAAAAGAAGGATGCCTAAGGCATGAGCAACCTCCCTAGGGTATCTAGAAATAAAAGAAGGTAGGCATGGCTAGGTACCGAGCTTGAACTTAGCATCAACTATTGCAGCAAATTCCTCTGGTAAAGGGCACAATTCTTGGTGAGTAAACCTAAACACATGAAACTTTGGGTCCTAATATCGAGTAGTAGCAAGTAGCAGGTTTCTATCTAGGGATACTCTCCTAAAAAATCTCAAGTTTGAGTAAGGAGCAAAAAAGGGTCCTCCTAAGTTTTTGGGTCGTCCAACAGTTGATGTAATTTTGTAAGTCTGAAAGTCATAGAAATGGGAATTTTCAAATGGTTTAAGTGCAAAAATAAGGGAGAAAAATAAATAACTAAAAGGAAAAATGACCGAAAAATAAAAGAAAAGAGAAAGCAAAGGAAGAGAAATACCTGGAAGAAGTTTCCTTGGGAAAGGGGTAAGTTAAAAGCGCAAAGACCAATAATGATGGGCACTATTTATAGGAAACTGATGACAGACATCCATCCCTCAATGAGTGAGCCACGACCAGCCCATTTGTCGCCTCTAGATGACCAAAATGTATTTTTCTGCATGCACATACTATTGCATTTTCATTTGCTTTATTTTTGTAGGAAATCCAAGAGTCTTGTGACCGAAGCAAGTAAAATCGAAAGATTTCGGATATCAAAAGTCAAGAAGTTTAAAAGACACAATAAATTTCAGGAAGTGTTCTGGGTTCCAGTAAATATGTGTAACTAAAAAAATAATGCATGTAAATAAGATAAAATAGAAGGGTAAATATGTAACAAAGGATAAATAAAGTGTTTTTAGGTAAATAATGTAAATGCAAATTAGAAATAAAGAAATAAAAATTAAAAAAGAAAAGAAAAAAGGTAAAATGGTCAAAAAGAAATGAGGGATGGGACGTCTTATATGCCCGTCTATCATTAGCTTGTCTCTCGCTCGAAATTTTAAAAATAAAAGGCTTTTCCTCTTCTTCTTCTTCCTCATTCTGCAACCACCATTTTTTCCAATTTCAAAGCTCTTTCTCTCTCGATTTTTTACCCATTCCTCCTCCGTTATTGATCCATTTTTTAAGCCGTTTGCACCTAAATTCTCCTGGGAGCAATGTGCACTTCAGAGAGCGACCTATTTCTATTTTATTTTGGATTCTCTTTCGTCTCTTATTCAATTCACAAGTAAGTACCCTTTGGCCTTCTCCCACATTTTGGTTACTTATTTTGCTAGTTTAATTATGTTTAGACCCTTTATGTGCATTTTTAGACTTTAGCCGTATGATAACTTAAATAAGCATGTCGCCTTGAAGTTTAGAATTAAATGTTGACTATAGGTGTGAGGCCCCAAAACATACCCTAATATGACTAGTGTATAGTGAAGAGTAAGATTGAAAAGGGTTCGGTGTAAAAGAATTATTAATCATGTCATCAGGATGTAATCGGTATTAATGTAAAAATGAAGGGCAATGTCATAAATTGTCACTTTAGGGGTAAATGTGCATTACTATTAAAAAAAGTGGGGTTAATGTGTTAAAATTAGTTAGTATAGTGTGTGAGTGGCAATTAAGATTAATTAGAGGGAGTAAAGTGCAATTTTTTAATGGCCAAACAAGTGACCCAATTAGAGGCAAGCATATGTCTATTTCTAGAAAGGTAAATGAAAAGCAAGAGAAATAGAGGGAAAAAAAAGAAACGAAAATCTGCCTTTGGGTAAGTTAGTCGGCCACCTAATGGCCAAAATAGAATTCCAGCAATTCTTCTCCCTCTCTATGCTACTCTTGTGCTCATGGTTTTTCTTAAAAAGGGGCTTATGTAAATTGGATAAATTAAGCAAGAGCAAAAGAAAAGAGAATGAAGGATTCTAGAAGAGTAAACTTGGATCAATTTTGAAGGTATAGGAGTTTCTACTTCACTTGCATGTATTTAAGTTATTATAGGGTTATAAATGCATTGCAATAGAATGTTATTTGATGTTAGAGTTTGTAAATATTGAACAGATGTATGAAAAGAGTGATTTATACCTTAAAAGATGACATGGTGAAAATTTGCTTAAGGTTCACTAGAACCAGTTTTCGTGTAAAGAACATAACTCTTTCTATAGATGCCCAAATCAAGTGAATCTAGTTGGAAATAAAACATAAGACATATATCTACAACTTTTTAGAGACATAAAAACTTGAATATGTCCCTAAAGTCCTCGAAATTTAGCTTAAAGTTGAGTGATGTCTGTTGCCCTATCATCTAAAGTAGTCTACACTATTTTAGTGATATATTGAGATTTACATATCAAAATTAAGTGATTTTTAATGTTTTAGAAACTATAGATATAGAGTAACAACTTTGTAGAAGAACACTTTTCCTAAAAATGTCATTTATTATGTCTAAATTGATGTACAAGTTAGATACTAAAAGCAATCGGCAAGATTTCATGAGCAGGGAGATAAGCCCTCTGTCGCGGTCATAACCCATGTCGCACTCACAACAAAACATGCCCACTCCCACCAAGAAACATCCTAATTGAAACCAATGTGACATCTAAGGGTTCCAAACATTACTACAACCCTTTTAGACACTTTTGAGCCTAATGAGGCCACATTGAGCATGTAATTAAAAGAATGGATGCATATATGATCTTTAAGTGTATAATGATGCAATGTGATGACTATGATCAATGATATGCTTAGTGTTACATGTTTTATGAAATGGTAACTATGTTTGAAGTGTATTTTTAAGTGAAGTTAATTATGCGTCATATGGGAATATTGTTTGTATGTTTTATTATGTATAAACTCTATGACCCTGAATGTATCGAATATGATAATCTTGAGTGATTAAAAACTTATTGAGCCTAAATTTCAAATAGTCGTGGATAGATAGGCATGTTTATAAGGGGATAGTGATTGCAACTGCTAGTGTTGACACTGAAAGGTGTCCAGTGTTTTGATGCCTTTTGGTATCTAGTGATTTGCACCTTTTGGTGTCTAGTGAATCGATACCTTTTGGTATCTAGTGATTGGCACCTTTTGGTGTCTAGTAAATCAATACCTTATGGTATCTAGTGATTGGCACCTTTTGGTGTCTAGTAAATCGATGCCTTATGGTATCTAGTAATTGGCACCTTTTGGTGTATAGTGAATCGACACCTAGTGTTATCTAGTGATTGGAACCCCAATAGGGTCTAGTGATATGATACCTATACGGTATCTAGTGTTTCCAAATGTCCACGCCTCACCCGAGTTAAGCTACAAAATTGATTTTAAGAGAATGGAAGTAGTGCTAGAGATGGGTATGATATAGGAGATTATTGATTTATTCGTGGCTATTATTGTTAAAACAAATGATTTATACAGTTTGCATACATATATAATATAGTTAATACATATGCAAAAAATTAAGTGTACAATGACGGTAATGAGTTATGCTCGAGTGATGAATGAGTGGTGAAATGCATGGTTAATTTGTTATCT
The DNA here is from genome assembly GCA_037975025.1 of Excoecaria agallocha. NCBI lineage: Eukaryota > Viridiplantae > Streptophyta > Magnoliopsida > Malpighiales > Euphorbiaceae > Excoecaria > Excoecaria agallocha. The sequence continues at coordinate 30,736,620 of CM075818.1, forward strand.
ATTAGTTAATACAGAGTATAAATATATGTTTAGAACTATATGGTTCTAATTCTCGATTTTGGGATACATAAGAAGCTTGGAATAAAAATTTTGAGTTTGAACCAAATGTTAGATGTAAATGTTAAATATTCTAGTGTTAGCCGTCTTATAAAGAAGTGACTCGTAAGAGTAGTTTAAGTGTTATTAACAACATTAAGGTACTAACTCAATATAGTAGTTTAATGTGAGCATGTTCCGAATATAGTGGAATGAATGACTAGTGGAGGTAGTTAAATCAAAATAAATAGTCAATTTATTTGTATACTTAAGAGTGATTCTAGCAAAGAAGTAAGTAAGTCCTTCGTTATACGATTAAATTATTATAATTTTTATAAATAATTAGTCTTATGTATTGCATGAGTAGGTTTGAGTTGAAGATGTTCTAGAGACTAGATCTTTGGCACTCACAAAGGATTTCTCAAAGACGTAATGTAGACTCTAGAAAATAGTACATTTTGTACATCTCTTATTGTATACCCAACTAAGACGTAGTGAAAAATACATATGTAATTAAAACTTTGTAACTATTATAAAGATTCTAATTTAATGATATGTGTCTGGTATTAAGTCTGAGTAAATTGTTGTAGTGAATCTTGTATTAGCTGTATCGACATATTGATATGACTATAACGAGTGCAGTATTCCCAAATACTCCCGAGGGGTGTGAAGGTATTATAATAGGAATATAACTTAAGTTATGAAACTTTGTTTGAATGACATTGTAGCCTTGTGTATAAGCATGTAAATTTGTAAAACATTTTTTTAGCGACCAGCATGAGTAGCCTTTATTTTTGTACTTTTTAAGCATGTTGTATTTAAGATTGTAATTACACCAAAATAACTCTATACAAGCGTAGGCTATGTTGCTTAGCAGCCAATGATAGCATGTGTGTTGGTTTAAAGTGATTTTTGTGCAGGGGGCAAGTAGGCACATTCCTAACCGAAATGCTGCTGAATTTTTGTTAGAATTTTTGTAAAATGTAAACTATGTATTATACCTTGTTTGTCATGCATGATTGCTAGATCGATTAATAATGGGCTTAGGACGTTGTATATTGTATTGTGGCACCTAGAATGCATTTCCATATAGGTTGACTATCTCCATTTGACCCGGCATGCTACCGAAATTCTAACAAATTCTAACATATTAGCTTTCTTATGACCCAAGTCAGTCACAAAAATTAACATATAATCTTTTCTACCAAGATGCCTTGGAAAACCACATGCATTACCCCTACTAGCTTGTACCAACATACGTGATACCCAAGCAGGCTGCCAGATATCAAGCCTTATTGCGAGTCCAGTTTTGGTCTACCCACTTCATATCCAGACAATTTCTACAAGATGTCAAGCTAATAGAGGAGGTTGATCGACTCCTAGCTAGAGTTGAGTGGATAGAGTTCTTTGCTCTAGCATTTTGGACCTACTCAGATGTCACTCGAAAGGTTTTAGCCACACTCCAATACGGTGGCTTCTAGAGGTCAGATACTAAGGAGGGTGTGGTCCAATTTTGGGATTAGGCATTCACTATAGTATCACACATCACCGATTCATTAAGGCTATGGACATTCTAGTTGGGCTCGATGCAGTCACGCTAGAGAGGATCGTAAATGGAGTTAAATAGAGAATAATGATGCTTCAAGGGGCTAAATATCAGTCAGATATAGCAAAGAGCACTATATTGGCCACCCAGACTTATCGGTACATCCAGAGGGTTTTGTCTACCTCTTATTTGGGACACACAACAAGTCTGGGATCAGTGAACTCTACTGACATCACTAGCCTTTGGGGGATGTAGGACTACAGGCATGTGGACATCACCCACGAGATCAACGCCTCTCTAGTCAGGGTGTCTACTCAGTCCACTACATAGATCTATGTAGAAGGCTTTATTACCCATCTGTTGCTATCATTAGGGGCAGACAGATTTAGAGATCCTGTTTAGGAAGGCATATATGTAAACTTTTAGGTTGTGCTTACATGAAAATGGTGGAGCCCATTAAGGGGCGAGAGGGGCAGTATAAGCTGTTGATTATTCCCGAGCCTAGACAGAGATGTGTTATCTATCCCATAATGCCAGATGCACTCGCAAAGGGTGATGATTAAGACTATGATTTTTACATATAGATAGGCTTACAGGATCTCCTAGATGGGTCACCACAGCCACCAGTGCATCTTAGATTGCCTGTCAGATACCAGTGGTCACCAGTTAGGAGGATGGGTAGGTTTTCTCCCAATGGGCATCTGGGGGCATCCACATCTATATCTCCTGCACCATTTGGACACCCAAGGGCCTCTACATCGACTGCTCCACCACCATTATTACATTAAGAGGTATCTCTGTCTGTACCACCACCAATAAAACCATCTTCAGTTCCTTTACCTGGTGAACTCGCTAGCAGATTAATAATGATAGAGGAGGTTATCAGACTCCAGGAGCAGACATTGTAGTCAATACTCACAGTAGTGTAGTCCCTACAGGTATTACCAGTGACAGTGCAATCTCTATAAATAGAGGTGCAGAATATCAGGGTCGATCTAGTGACTACAGGCTAGAGATTTGAGGTGACCCTACAGGTGGTTGATGAGTCGTTCACCCAAATTAGGGATCAAGGAAGTCATATTAAGGGAGACGTCCTTAGAGGTAGATAAGTCGTAGTGGAGATAGAAGATGAGGGTACTTGAGAGGCAACCTGATGCAATATCTTGAGCAGCATTGTAGAGTTGTTGCTGAGGTTGGCCAGGGATCAGAACGGTTAGCAAAGGTGATAGCACAGATCCTATAGCTTTGACAGCGGCATTGCCTCGATTCCATTTCAAATTCAGATAGGATGAGGAGCAACTGCCAGCAGTACCACAGGTTATGGCAACAACTAGACCTCCTAGGCCCTTAGCATTTAGACCTCTATCTGGGCCAGTCTATCACAGAGGATCGGGGCCTTCACATTAGATCTATTATTTTGTATTCGGTGAGTTTAAAACTTTGACTAACTATCTTAATGTATATAAAAATATATCTTGTATTTAATTCATGCACTTGCCTTATGTGATGTTATATTTTGCTTTATTCATACTTGACATGCCTGGAAAGAAAAAAGATGAAAAAAGGAATGCTTTGAAATTAATAAGAAGACCTATAATTAACATACAATGACAGGTCCTAAAAAAAAAGAAAAAACACCAATAACATAAAAAAAAAAAATAATGAGCAGAGCACTAATATCAAAACCTTTCTCACAGGTACTTGAAACCCCTATCAAGGGGCATGTACCTACCACCACAACTAAAAGACAAGCTAAGACACCCATCCTCATCACAAAAAGTTACTTGAATAGGTTGACAAAAAAAAGATATGCACAGTAAAGAGAAATGCGGATATTTTCGAATTCTGAAAGGATTTTGCAATTGTTATAAGAAGTTGATAAAATTTTTTAGTTTATAATAGTTAAACTCTTGATACAACTATTAATTTTGTTTAATTTTATTTTTAATATTTTTTTGTTGAAATATTTATAATTTTATGAACTAGTTAAAATCAATTAAGTTTAATGTAAAAAAAGTATGTACATTATTATATAATTATTAAAATAATAATATCATTATTTAAAATATTTATCATGTGTAAAATAATTATGCAAAAGATTTTTTTAATACTTTTTTTTAATAATCTTAATAAAAATGCCTTTAAATGCATTTTTGTAGTCAAATTTAATATTATATTCATTAAAAATTAATTAATAAATATTCTTGAGCTATATAATTTATTTATAATTTTTTTTCTTAGTCGTACATTTATGTAAAAAATATTTATTAATTAATGAAATAAATATTGATTAATATCTAATGTGACAAATATTAATTTTTAATGTTTTCTTTACAGTACAAAAATGTTTTTAATGTTTTTATAAGGGTACTATAATGCATTTAACGTTTTTCTCAAGTACTAAAATACCTCTAAAGTTTTTTATACAGTACTAAAATGTCCACAAATATATTTGGATTAAAAATACATGTGGCATTGACGTGGCATATTTTGCTATGTGTCAATGCCACATTAGCGCCGTTAATTTGGAGTTAATGGTAGCTTGACGGAGGGGCATTCTAGTACTAATTTTAAAATATTGGGGGCATTTTTACTTCAAAAAAAAGTTTAGGGGCATTTTAGCCCCTTTAAGATAACATGAAGGACATTTTCGTACCTTTTTCCTTATAGAGACTTATAAAGTATATATTTCAAATTGACAATAATTATAGAGAATCAATACTTTTTTTTTTTTTGAAAAGAAACTAACTTCATTAAGAAGAAGAACAATCAGCTAAAAGAGCTGAATACAGCAAAGACGGGGGAAACAAGTCCCAACAAACCAAATCAGATACTGAACCAGATGCACGAGCTAAGATGTGTGCACATTGATTCGCTGATTTTTTAACATAGCCAAAAGAAAGGCAAATATCAGAAAAACAAAGACAATCTTGAATAATATGATAGAAATCAGACCTATAGAAACATCTACTATTAAGGGCCTCAATAGCCAACAGAGAGTCTGACTCCAGCATCACGTTATTAAATGAACGAGATTTGAGCCAACTTAGAGCTTCACGGATACTAATGGCCTCCGCAACACTAGGCTCCAAAACACCGGGAAAAGACTTGTGACCAGCAGCAATAAAAGCACCAAGATGGTTTCGGACCACAAATGCTACCCCAGTCCTATGAAGATCTTCAAAGATTGCAGTATCAGTATTGACCTTCAATCTTCCTTCAATAGGTGGTAACTAGTGAGAAGCCCTAGGAGAAGAATTAACCCGTTCCGCAGCATGATCCTTCTTGTTAGCAGCCAACCAAGAACTTAAAGCATTACCAGAAGCCAAAATTACAGCATACGGCAAAGTGATTTTAGAGTTCCAGACAACATCATTCCTACTTTTCCACAAACCCCAGCAGATAGCAACTACTAAACCAATATCTGAAGAAGCCAAGTTATTCACAATAAAAGTGAGCCACGAAATAAAGTCTTCAAACATCCCCCTTAGATAACCCACATCTGAACGCAACCAAACATCTCTAGCAAAGGGACATGCAATTAACACATGAAAAATAGTCTCCTCTGCCAAACCACAAAGAGGGCACAAAGAAGTAGTATCAACTCCTTTAAGACAAAGTAGAGTTCTAACAGGTAAGACAGAATGAATAGCCCTCCAAATGAAATTTTTCATCTTAGGCGGTACCATCAATCTCCAAATTTTGCTCCAACAAATTGAATTCAAACAAGAAGAAAAACCAGACGGAATCTGATGAATGAATCTGTATGCCGATTTGACTGAATATCTACCGTTCTTTTTTAAAAACCAATGCCAATCATCACGTGTTTGTCTCCAACTCAAAGGAAGACTCAAGATGAGCCTCTTATCTCGATCATTAAAAAGAGAGCTTATAAGCTCAATGTTCCACTGCCTCGACTCCTTATCAATTAAATCAGACACCAAAAGAGAAGTGGATTGACCCTCAAGAGTGGAAGAAACCATTGGGTTTTCAGAGTCAGGAAGCCATGGATCCTTCATTACCAGAGTCTGATCTCCAGAACCAATACAAATTTTGCTACCTCTTCTGACTACGTCTTTTGCTTTAAAGATCCCACGCCAAACAAAACTCGGATTAGATCCTAATTGAGCATTTAGGAAAGACACATTTGGATAATATTTAGCTTTCAGAACTCTTGCCAAGAGAGAAGAACAATCCGAAATAAGACGCCAACCTTGCTTACCCAGGAGAGCCAGATTAAAGTCATAAAGAGATCGGAAACCCAATCCCCCAAACTTTTTTGGCCAACACATTCTATCCCAAGACATCCAGTTTATTCCTTGACGTTTTTGAGAGTTAGAACCCCACCAAAACTTATTAAATAAGCGCTCAAGATTTCTACAGGTACCTTTTGGTAACAAGAAAACACTCATGGCATAGTTTGGCACAGCTTGAGCTATTGTTTTTAGAAGAATTTCTTTACCAGCCTTTGAAAGGAACGAACTACTCCAACTTTGCATCCTACTCCAAATTTTATGTTCAATAAAGGAAAATACATGCTTCTTGTTACGCCCAATCAAAGAAGGAAGCCCAAGATAAGTATCTCTTCCCATAGATCCAGTAACTGACAAGGAAGAGCACACTGCAGATCTAACAGCATTAGAAGTATTAGTGCTGAAATTCAGAGAAGATTTATCATAGTTAATCAATTGTCCCGAGTCTGCAGCAAAAATACTCAAAATATTCCTTACGATAACAGCTTCATTGATAGAGGCTTTAAAGAAAATATAACTGTCATCAGCAAAAAATAAGTGGCTAATAGAGGGAGCATGCTTAGCAATTCAACAACCAGAAAGCAGATTCAAAGATTCATGTCGCTGAATAAAAGAAGACAAACCTTCTGCCCCCAAAATAAACAGATATGGGGACAATAGATCTCCTTGGCGAAGACCCCTAGAAGCTGAAATAGGGCCAATAAGATCATTATCACAATTAACAAAATAGCGGACTGAACTAAAACACATCTTCATCAAGTTGATCCACCTCTCATGGAACCCAAGAGACCTAAGAACATTTATGAGATAATGCCACTCCATACGGTCATAAGCCTTGCTCATATCCAATTTAAGAGCTGCTACACCATCTAACCCCTGAGTCTTCCTCTTGAGAAAATGCATAATCTCAAAAGCAATGATTACATTATCAGTAATAAGCCAGTTAGGGACAAACGCACTCTGCGATTCTGATATAATAGCTGGAAGAACTTGCTTCAGCCTGTTAGCCAGCATCTTAGCCACAATTTTATACAACACATTACAAAGTGCTATAGGTCTTAAATCCCCCATAGAGTCCACCTGTTTCTTCTTTGGAATAAGAGTAAGAGCAGTGTCATTTAAGCCTTCAGGAAGTGAGCAACTATCAATGATCTTTAGACATTCATTTGTGACATCCTCACCTACAATATGCCAACATTTTTGATAGAAGCCTGGATTGAAACCGTCAAGCCCAGGGGCTTTATCCGGGTGCATACTAAACAAAGCCTCTTTCACATCGTCAGCAGAGAAAGAACAAAGAAGAAACTCATTATGATCTGCAGTCACACGTTGGGTAAGGCAATTAGAGACTATTCCAGTACTATTAGCTGTTGCAGTAAAAATATCAGTGAAATAATTCTTGATCAACTCTTCCAAGCCATTTCCTTTTTGATAGATCCTACCCGTGGGATCTTTAAGTTGAGTGATTCGATTCTTTCTCTTCCTTTTAGATGACACAGCATGAAAGAACTTAGTGTTTGAGTCCCCTCCTTTCAACCAGAATACTTTCGCTCTCTGCTTCCAGAAATCTTCTTGTTGACTGAGGATAGTTTGATAGATTAAATGCGCCTCTTGATATGCATTACAATTAACCGACCCATGACGACGTCTTGCATTGATCATATCCTCCTTAGCCCGTCTCAGTTTGCGTTTAAACTCCCCAGTAACAGATCGACCCCACGAAAATAGAGCATTACTGCATACTTTTATTTTCTCATAAATAGAGCTGGGTCTGGGACTGTGCCAATTACAGTGAACAACTGAAAAGAAATCTTCCTCACAGATCCAAGCATTTTCAAACCGAAAACGAGGAGGACATTTCATAGATATATTCAGATGAGTATCTAGAAATATAGGACTATGATCAGAGGAAGTAATTTCTAAATTAGAAACAGAGTACTTGGGAAAACGTTCCATCCAAGAAGGGGAAGCCAAAACACGATCAAGTCTTTCTTCAACCATTAAATCCGCTCCATATCTTCTGAACCAAGTGAACTCATATCCTCTCATACCCAGATCGAACAGATTACTATCAGTCAAAGCCACCCGAAAGCCATTGATCAACCTTGAAGGTTGCGGTCTGCCACCTCGCTTCTCTTGGTCTGAAACAATATCATTAAAATCACCAAGAATACACCAAGGAAGAGAAGAGATAGTAGCTGGCGAACGAATTAAATCCCAAGACAAGTGACGTTGATTACGATCAGCTAAACCATAAAAACATGTTAGCCGCCAGCCATTACTATTTTTCAAACAGACTTCAACGTCTATATGGTTTCTGGAGAAGCCAATTAATTTAGCAGCATTCTTCTCTTTCCACAGAAGTCCCAATCCACCACTATGGCCCAGACAATTCACCCCAAAACAGCCCTCATAGCCCAATAGAATCTTTATTCTATTAAGTTTTTCAACATTACATAAAGTCTCAATTAAAAAAACGAAATCAGGCTTATTACAACTAACATGGTCCCTAAGAACCCGAACTGCACGTGGATTGCCAAGCCCACGGCAGTTCCAACTTAAAACACTCATAATGGCTGGCGGGCCTGTTGGACAGGGCCCGACAATACAATGTTTTTTGGCTCAGAGTTGTCACAGGCTGAGGTAAGAAATGAAGGCCCAGCAATCGAGCCCACCTTAGCTTCTTTAGCCAAACGACGTCTCTTCAAGTCAACAACAATAACACCCTCAGATTCTAAGATGCCATCTGAACGCACTCCACCTCCATAATCCCCATTAGCGCCATTCTCCCCAGTTTCTGCCGTATTCTTAGCAATCAAAGTCATTACGACATCTTGATCAACTGCCATATTCATTCCACTAACCATGCCCTCTTTTTGGCAGTTACCATATTTATCATCAGTAACAGTTGGCCCATCGTCAGTCTCCTTCTTCTCCGGTGTCTGAAATTGTGTAGGAGGATCATCACGAAGCCACTTCGCTCCAAAAGACAATTGAGCCCGTCTATTCTTCACTCTAATGGACTCATC